>CM052798.1:167684101-167743929 GCA_028533885.1 Nasua narica | reverse complement strand
GGCCCCCCCCCCCCCCCCCCCCCGGGAGAAGCTTGGTTCGTAGACTCACTTTCTCAGGAGGCGAGTTCCCAGCCAGCCCTGGGGACAGGGACTCGCGACTCACAGCGGTGTCTCTTGGAGGTACCCGCCCCCCGCCGAGCCCCAGCCAAGCAGTCGCCTGGACCCACACCCACCGTCCTTCCCGGGTGCACCCCAGCTCGGCGGGGCACCCTCCGCCCCCTGCAAGCCACCCGGCACGAGGCCCCTCGGGTCCGCTTGACCCAACTTTGCTTCTGACCCTGCGAACCCAGATATGTCCCCAAACTCCCCCCCGGCTGTGGCTGTGCATCGAGGCAGCTTTCTCAGAGACACATCCTTTGCTGTCTGATGGCAGCCGGCATCCAGCTGGACCGTCGGCGCCTCAAGTGGCTGAGTGGCCTCCGGCGCACCGTCTCCTAGGGCTTCAGAGGCCTGCAGGATGCCTTGGTTCACCCGGAGGGGCTGCATCCTGCCCCCCGTGAGCCTCCTCCCCCGACACTGGCTGCTCCGAGGCTTGAGTCTCCCCCTCTTCTCCTCAGGCTCCCCGGACCTCGGACCTGGGCAGAGGCCCCCGTGCAGCCCTCCCCTCAACTCTGCAGCTGGGCCAGCTCCCCCCAGGGCCCCAGGTAGTGTCCACTGACCTGTCTTGTCCTTGCCTTTGTTCTAACGCCACGCTGCCTTTGGTTTTCGATGGGCATTCCGTCTCTGAGAAGGGTCGGCTGGGCTCGCTGCAGATGGTCTGCACCCCAGTGAGATGGGCACAGGGGCTCAAAGCCCCCCGAACCCCGCACCCGAGACCACTTCTAATTTTCCTTGAGAATCCTAGGGCTTCGTGATTCCACGTGGGATCCTAACCAGTCTCCCACACCAAGGGATAGTCGTTACGAACATGACCTTAACCCCTGCCTGCGGTTCCTTCCTCTGTTTTTGAACACGCACCGCTTTTTAAAAAAGATTTATTTATGTATTTGGGAGAGAGAGACAGAGACAGCGCACACGAGCGCGAGCAGGGGGCGAGGCAGAGGGAGAGGGAGAAGCAGACTCCCCACAAAGGCTCAGTCCCAGGACCCCGAGATCATGACCTGGGCCGAAATCAGGAGTCGGACCCTTAACCAACCGCACCCCCCAAATGCCCCGGCATCTGGCTTTTTTAAAACCAGGGAGCATGTTTGAGTAGTGAATCGTTCACATGTGTCTCATTTTTCCGTAAATTCCCGGAAGTGGGGTTCCCAGTCAGCGAGTGTGCGCTCTGGGGTCTTGGTAGCCCCTCTCGGGGGCTGATGTCTTCGGTGACCTCTTAAACAATGTTTATGGGTGAATAACATCTTTGGGACACGATTTCTGGGACGAGCCGGATGCTCGTTTCCGAGCTGACTTGCGGGATACCTGAGCGGTTCTGAGGGCAGCCGACCCCCGTGGGGACCCCCGCAGAGGTGAATGGGGGGCGCACAGCAGAGGGCCCGCAGTCTGAGGGGCCCGGACGCGGAGGGGTGTGCGGGCAGCAGCGGAGGCGTGCTCTGGACAAGAGGGAGCCAGGCCGTCACTGCACCTGGTGGAGGTGGCGGGAGAGGCCGGGTCTTGCAGGTGGAGGGACCGACCCCACGCTCTCCTCTTCCCCAGCTCCCTCCCCGGCTGACCTCTGCCCTCTCTGGCTGAAGGATCCTCTTTGGGATTTGGTTACCTTGGGCCACCCTAACGTTACCTCTTCGGGTCTACCGTCCCCTTCTCTGACTTTGGGGTCTCATGTCACCTTCTCCAGGAAGCCCACCCAGGCTTACTCCCACTCTCCCGCTAGCCGCCCGGCCCCATCCCAGGCTTGGCACAGAGGACTGCAGCCTTTGTCTTAAGCATGAAAAAGGTTTTGGGGACCAATTTGCAAGAAGGGGGTTCAACCTCCAGGGCAAACTGTTTTCTCCACACACGCCAACGCCTTCCCAGCCAGAGCCTGCAGCCGGAGCGCCGGTCATGGGGGTCTTCATGGACCAGCCCCGGTGCGTGGACCAGTCCCGAGGCGCCCTCGGGAATGTGTCACCACGAGTCACGCCAGAGCAAGAGTGGGGCCTGCTGGGGCTGGGCCCCACATGAGGGAACGGCCAGCTCAGTCCGGGACAGGGAGGGAAGGGGCTGATGCGGCCCTGATGGAACGGGGCGCGGGAGGGTCTGGGCAAGAAGTCTGGGTCTGACGCTGCAATGTGGGGGACACCTGGCCGGGTTGGGCCTGGGATGGAGGACAGGGCTGGGCTGTGCTTGTCAGCTGTCACACCCTCCAGCCTGAGGCAGAGGGACCCCGGACATCTGCCGAGTGAGGGCAGAGAGGTGGCCAGATGGAAGGAGCAGGGAGACTCCCGGGGGCACGAAGTCCTGAGACACAGGGCTGACTCATGAGCACCAGACCGGCGCCTACGTCTTCGCTGGCACCGAGCCGGGGGGCGGGGGGAGCCCAGGTGCCCAGGTGCCCACTGCTCAGGGAGAGCTGGGTGCTTTCCTTGGCTCACTGTCAGGTGCCTCTACTCGCGGGCGCAGACTCGTGGGTTAGACTTTGTGCATCCCTGTACACATTGGGGCCTTGGGGTGCAGACCGCCCCCTGCCTCCAGAGGGGAGGTGCCGGATCGGGGCTGGTGGGCAAGAGCTAGGACAGCCCACCGGACGCCCCTCTCTCTGGGAGGACTGCGGCAGAGGCTGGGAAGTGAGGCCAGGGCCCAGGAGAGGTGTGAGGGTCCTCTGGGGGCAGGGGTGGGTGTGTGGACAGTTTTGGGGAGCCCTGGGAGTTCAGGTAGGGGGAACGGGAGGGGTCCATGGGATGCCAGAATGCTGGGGTGGCTGATGGTCTCAGAGGCATCCTCTCCCAGGGGAAGAGCCTCCGAGTCGGGGCCCCGACGGGGGGTCTATCTGCAGGCATCTGGGCTACGTGGGTCCGGCCCAGAGAGGGTCTGCGGGACCTCCAGGCGGCCCTTGAGCCCAGCCTGGTGGCGTCGGGGGCGCCTGGAGCCTTCTTAGAAATCCAGACTCTGGCCTGGCCCAGGCCTCTGAACCAGAAGGTGCCCCAGACCCTTGCCATTTCATCCTGCTGGGGAGCCCGGTGGACGGGTGAGCAGGTGCCCACGGCGGGGGTTGGGGAGGTGGGGGGCCAGGGAGGGCCCAGGCTGCCTGGGGGGTGGTGGTGGTGGTAAAGCTCCTTTGGTGCCTTTGTCCTGTCCCTGAGCTGTGGGAGGCCGGTGTGGTCACAGCCATGTGGACTCAGGACTCGGAATCCTGGGGCCTCTAGAGAGGGGAGCCTGGGTTGGTAGGGCCCGAGGGCCTTGAATGTCAGCTCCAGGTAGGAACCTCATCCTTCCCTGCTTCCCTTGGTCCCCTAAAGCTCGTGGAGCTGCATGACCTAGGGGCCCCCCGTAAGGTCGGGGTGACTGAGGCGGGGGCCCCCTGGCAGGGTCGGGGTGACTGACTGAGGTGGGGGCCCCAGTGCAGTCTGGCCCCTCTCGAGCAGGTCTGACTGGTCCTGCCCTCTGCCCCCCACCCCAGGACCTGTGCTCCCAGGAGGTGCCGCTGTCCATGGTGGCTGCCCCCAGCAATGACTCCCGTGGTCCTCAGTGGAAGTCCAACCGCCTGTCGCCCACAGAGCTGGACGAGGGTGAGCAGGGCGGGCAGAGGGCTATGGGAGGCGGGGGTCCAGGGCCTTTAAGGGCCCGCTGGGCTGTCTCTGGTCAGCCCTGACCTGGTCCCCCAGGCTCGGAGTGCACCCCTTCCCTGGGCCCTCGTTTCAGGCCCCTCGGTGTCCACTGCCTGGGCGTCTGCTCTGTGCAGGGCGGGGCCGCAGGGCCGCACACAGGGTGCCGGGTCTCATGTCTTCTGGGGGCGGAGACAGCTCTGTTCGCACCTGGCAGAAACTTCTGGAAGGGCAGGGTCTCTGGAGCCTTACCAAGCGGGTGAGGCTTGCCTTGGAGCCTTGCTCTCCTCGCCTGCCTGCGGCACAGCGAGGGGCCACAGCCGGCCCTGCACCCATGAAGTCGGCGTCACAGCCGTTTGGGCACAGGTGCGGGAGGCAGGACACCCGGTGTCCCCTCTCGGTGCTGCCCTCCCCGATGGCCCCTGGGAGGGAGCGGCAAGGGCCTCCCAGCTGCTCTGGGGGCCCAGACTCCTCAAGAGTGTTGCAAACATTTTGGGTTTATTTGTGGTTCTGGTGCCAGGCAAATAGCAGATTCTCAACAAGCTTCCCCTGAACGAAGGACTGAGCAGAAGGATAGACGGACAAGCGGGCCCAGCAGGCAGCGGGCGGCACCATCAGCGAGGCCCCTAACAGGCAGCCTGGCCCTGGCTGTGGGTGTCAGCTGAGCGGGGGGGGGGGGTCCCCGAGTGGGGCATGCTCGGACGCACCCGCGGGCCCGACACGGTGGGGCACGCCGTGGCCAGGAGTGACCGGCAGTGCAGGGCCCGCGCTGCCCCTGACCCCAGGCCTGACTTTGCTTCCATTCCTGGGGGGCACTGGCTTCGCGCCTCTCTCTTTTTCCTGATCAAAGAAGTATCGATTACCTTTGCAAAGTCTTAGAGTGTTTGGAAACCTGGGCTCACAGTTACTTATTTTTTTTAAAGATTTTATCTATTTATTTGACAGAGAGAGAGAGATCACAAGCAGGCAGAGAGGCAGGCAGAGAGAGAGGGGGAAGCAGGCTCCCTGCTGAGCAGAGAGCCCGATGCGGGGCTCAATCCCAGGACCCTGAGATCCTGACCTGAGCCGAAGGCAGAGCCTCTAACCCTCTGAGCCCCCGAGCGCCCCTGGGCTCACAGTTATCTTAAAAGCTCCCGGGCTGTATTTGGTGCGAGAGGCAGGAAGCCTCTTGGCCAAGTAGCTTTGAATGTGATTTTCATTTACACTTAAGACCTGTTGCTAAATTTCCTTTCTTAGAGGACGAATTCCTGCCCCTGCCCCACGGAGAACAGCCTCACCTCTCTCTCCAGGGCCTCCGGGCCTTGATGACACAAATGTCCTCTCTCCTAGTGATTTTATTTTGCGTTTCTCGGGGCGCCTGGGGGGCTCAGAGGGTTCAAGCCTCTGCCTTCAGCTCAGGGTCATGATCTCAGGGTCCGGGATCGAACCCCGCATCAGCTCTCTGCTCAGCGGGGAGCCTGCTTCCCCCTCTCCCTCTGCCTGCCTCTCTGCCTACTTGGGATCTCTCTGCGTCACAAAAATAAAGAAAATCTTTTTTAAAAACGTGCGTTTCTTTAACCAGCAGTGAGGTGCGCATCTTCTCATTTCTCCGTGGCCCCCAGAGGGTTTCTTACGCAGTAATATTGACCTACTGTACGTGGCAAACACCTTTCCCGTGTCCCCTGCATGGCAGGGCTGTGCCGACTGCGTGGGCCCCAGGTCCACGCCACTAGCCCTAAAACTCCCTTTGTTTTCTGTCTTTGCATCACATTGAGAAAGCTCTTCTCTCCTCTGGGATTTCTCTAAAAGCAAAGCCCAGCCTGCTCAGTATGTTTACATTCATCCTTTAGAAATTCCCGTACCATTGCTGCCTGCTGTTTACTTTGGCATGAGAAGTAGAGTAGGGACTTAGGTGAATTTTTTATTCCGAACGATGAGCTTTGGGACCCTGTTCTCTTGTGCTCCTGTCGTGAGGCGTGTTCGCTTTGCGGGGCTGGCTGGCTTCTGCACAGGGCCGTGCCTCTGTGCCTCTGGGCTGTGTCCCAGCATGAGGCATCTGCCCCCTGCATTTCCTGCATTTCCTGCTTTCCATCTCCTGGCTGGCTGCCTTCCCAGCTCTCCCCGCAGACGCAGACACACTGCCAAGACTGTCATCGGCCACGTGACTGAGGGGCCCAGCCAGAGCCGGGACTGGGGGGCTAGGCTTCTCCCTGGCACCCCCAGCGCAGGGCTGCTTCTCTATGGTCTGCAGATCAGTCAGGCAGGGCGATCTCGGAGGGGCCCCTGAACAGCAGACTGCTCCAGGAGGAAGCCCTCATTGGCAGAATTAAGACCATGCCCAACCTGCAGAAGAACGTGGTGTTGGACACCATCCACCACTGCATCAAGAAGCACACCCAGGTGGGACTCTGGAAGACCCGCTTCCCCCGCAGGACACCCCCCCTCTGCCGCAGGGCGGGTGACCACAGAGGGAGATGGCTCCAAGCATGCAGAGAGCTCAGCTTGGGGATCGGACCCTGACTCAGAGGTGGGGGGAGGGGAAATCCAGCCACTGGAGAAGAGTCTGTGCAAAGGCCCTGAGGCTGGCGAGACAGTGGCAGGAGAGGCCTGAGGAGTACTCTCAGGAGATGCCAGCAGGGCCAGGCCATCAGGGGCAGGGCCAGCCTCTGTGCTACAAGTGGGGGGTTGCCAGGGATCAAGCAGAAGTAGGTATGGCCAGAATCACATTTGGAGTGAGCCCCCTGGCAGGTCGCTGGAGGGTAGCACCCCCCAAATCTCTCCTTACCTTTTGGGAGTAGCTTGTCTTCCCTGCTCATGCACAGGTGACCGCCATCCCTGGGGGTTCCTGATGGAACCCCCATCCCTGGGGGTTCCTTTGGTGACCAGCTCCCCCGGGCGGGTCGGGTGGGGCCCAAGCCCTGTGTTCTGCCCGCAGCTCATCTGGAAGGAGGTGGCTGACACTGGCATCCAGGAGCTCCTGGAGCCCTTGAACCTGGAGCTCAAGCAGCCTTTGCAGAAGGTCAGTGCTGGGCGGGGCTGCTCAGGGTGTCCTCTGTGCTCTCCGAGGCCCCCTGAGGCTCTGACTGTGGCAGAGCACGTGGCTGCTGTGCCCCTCCCCCCACAAGTGACCACGGAACTCTGGGCCCATGGACAGTGCCCCAGGCCCAGCAAGGGAGCAGCCAAGGCGGGGAAGGGGCTGCGGTGACCACACGCGCCTCCTCCAGTGTCACACAGACAGTGGGCACAGCAGCCTGAGGCGGGGGCTGTGCAGTTCGGGAGGGGCTCCCCAATGTCCTTCACCCCTCACCCAGCGGGGGCGGCTGCCCCACGCCCTGCCGCTGGCCCAGCACCTGCTCCATCCCTCCTCCCCCCAGACCCTCCTCTTCCACATTTGGGGGCTGATCCTCAGAGAGAGCACCAACGAGGACCTGGTGAGAAGACACCTCACGGACCTCCTGGAGCTGTCCCACCAGACCGCCAGCCAGCGGAAGGTGGGTCCACAGCCCTCAGACCCCCGGGCGCCCTGAGCCCCCAGTGCGGGCCTTGCTGTTTGGGGGTGTGTGACCCTTCCGCCCTCCACACCCTTGCTGTGTGACTCCCGCAGTGCCCAGGGAAACGGGGCCCCCAGCGCAGGGGCTGCCTGGCTGTGACCTTGGGGACTGATGGCAGCTGTGACCTGACTTCATCCTGACCTGGCGGCCACAGAGGGGTGTGCGCCCTTCAGGCTTGGGGCAGGCTCCCCTGCCTGCCTTTGTGGGACCCTTGGGGGGCAGGAGGCATGGCCACATCCCTGCACGGCCGAGTGGGGACCAACTCAGGGGCTCCTCTGGCCCGCAGGGCATCGCTGCCGCCGTGGGCACGGTGTCGTCCTCGCACCTGCAGGTGGTGTGGGCGGTGCTGGAGCACGTGGGCCGCACCAGGTTCCTGAGGACCTCCTTCGTGTCCCCAGAATGCCAGGTAGGACAGGCAGCCTGTGAGCGGGAGGGCCCAGGGCCTGCAGTTGACAGGTGGGCGCCCGCACCTCAGCTTGCTGGTTGGAAACGGAGCGTTGCCCCGCCCACTCCTTGAAGGGCGGTGCTGGCTCTCTGGCCGTCTGGGCTCTTGCTGTGGCCTGGCCCTTGTGAGCCCGGCCTCTGGGGCCCCTCACCTGTGATCCGGAGCCTCAGTGGGGTCTGACGGTCAGGGATGTGGGCTTGCCCTGACCCCAGCTTCCTCACCGGGGCACCTGCCCCACGGGTCTGGGGGGTCTACGGGGAGCACCTGTGTTTTGCTAGTTCTCGGCCCCTCGCTGGGAAAAGCAGAGGCTGGGGAGACACTCAGAGGCCCTGGGCCGCCTGGAGAGGCAGCAACTCTGGCTGGAGGGGCGGGAGAGCCCGGGCGCTCCTGGGGGAGGGGCTGACCGGCTCCCCATCTGCAGCGGCCGGACCCTGACGGGCCCTGGAGGTGGATGAGCAGCACGTGTCTGCTGTGCTACGGCCAGATGGCCCTGTGCGCCGGGGAGCAGATCCTGCCCTGGGTGGACAACATCATCTCCAGGATGGTCTACTACTTCTCCTGCAGCTGCTACGTGAGTCCGTCCCGGGCTTGGGCGGCAGCGGGGCCCGGCATCTGCGCGTGCGCACGGGGGCCGCCTGGCCTCTGAGGGGCGCGCCCTCGGGCTTTCCGGGGGGGGGGGGACCGCCCGCTGACGCCCCGACTTTGCACGAACAGGACAATATCCTGAAAAGCAGCTTCCTCTCGGCGGTCATCATGCTTATGAAGGCCCTCATGCGGGAGGACAGCCCCCGGAGCTACAAATTCACTCAGATACCAGAACTCATCCAGTGCCTGCTGGTGAGCAGCGCCCCTGGGGCAGCGAGTGGGCGCGGGGGGCATGGGGAGCCCGCGGGCTCAGGTGTTTGGCCTGTCCCCCCTTCTTGTCCTGACCCCCCTCCCTCCAGTACACCCTTCAGAAGGAGCCCAACTTCCTGGCCACCCTCTTCCGGCAGAAGGTCATATTGGTCATTGTGAAACTGAGGTAACTCTCCTTTGTGGTCCCAGAATGAAGACAGGACAAGTCGTTTATGGATGGGGTGGGAGTCCATGTGTGAGGGGACACGATGTGGAGAAGGGGTCACAGTGGGAAGGAGGGGCTGGCCCTGCTGAAGTCAAGCCAGTTACCATCAGGGACTGATTTGCCTTGTTGCCTATCCAACACAGGTTGTTAACCTTGACACTGACTGATCTCTGACCTGGTCACACACCGAATCCTGGCCTTAGTCACACACCGAGTCCTGACCCTGGTCACACTCTGAGCCCTGATCCTGGTCACACTCTGAGATCTGACCCTGTCATACACATTGAGCCCTGACCCTGGTCACACTCTGAGCCCTGACCCCGGTCACACTCTGAGTCCTGATTCCTGGTCACACTCTGAGCCCTGACCCTGGTCATACACTGAGCCCTGACCCTGGTCATACACACTGAGCCCTGACCCTGGTTGCACTCTGAGCCCTGACCCTGGTCACACTCTGAGATCTGACCCTGGTCACACACTGAATCCTGACCCTGGTCACACTCTGAGCCCTGACCCTGGTCATACACTGAGCCCTGACCCTGGTCACACTCTGGACCCTGACCCTGATCATACATTGAGCCCTGATTCTGGTCACACACTGAGCCCTGACCCTGGTCACACTCTGGACCCTGACCCTGGTCATACACTGAACCCTGACTCCGGTCACACTCTAAGCCTTGACCCTGGTCACACCCTGAGCCCTGATCCTGGTCACACTCTGAGCCCTGACCCCAGTCACAGTCTGAGCCCTGACCTGGTCATACTCTGAGCCCTGATCCTGGTCACATTCTGAGCCTTGACCCTGGTCACACGCGGAGCCCTGACCCTGGTCCCACACTGAGCCCTGATCCAGGTCACACGCTGAGCCTTGATCTTTTTCACCAGTTGACCCCTGATCCCATTCACAGTGCTAACACAGACTACAGAATAATCCCTACGTTTTCTCACAAATAAATGTCAATGAACCAAAATAAATTAATTGAGATGGCCTCCCCCTGTCCAAATGAGCTCTGTTTTCCCTAACAGCATCCCCCCACCAAGCCAGAGTCTACGGAGTGTCTGGAATCCAGACCTACTTCCAAATTTTAAGTCGTGAAAGCCTCTCCCTGCTGGGAATCTGTCTCAGCCAGGTCTCTCACTCCAGGGCCATGGGCTCTGTGAAGAAGTCCAGAATCTCGGTATTTCTTCTAGCAAACTGCGGCCCAATCTCAAACCCATGGTCAAGTCCAGGATCCTGCAGACCTGCTTGCAGAGCCTGTTCATGCTCCCACCCATGGAGAAGTTGAAGAGCTGCTTACCTCCACTGGACTTGGCCCCGGATGTCATGGTGACTGCCTGTTCCCAGGGCTGCTCTCCCCGCTCCGGGGGCTGGGCTCCGGGCACTGGGCGTTGGCCTCTGGGTGCTGGGCGCTGGGTGCTGGGCGCTGGGTGCTGGGCTGGCTTGTCGAGCCCTTGCCGTGTGTGTGAATGAGGGGAGCACAGGAGAGAACCCTGGCCCGGGCTGGCTTTCATCCTGGCTTTGCTGCAGTCTTGTTTTGACCCTGGAAAAGCCTGCGTCTTGAGGTCTGTCCCTGCAGTGGGGCTCTGGTCTCCGTGCCGCCCACTGATGTTTTGTGGTTCAGAGGGGACAAGCGTGCGCCGCTCCTGACCGCCGACCCGTCAGCTTCTGCTGCACGCCCCCCCCCATCGGGCCCAGCACGCTGCCCCCCAGGGGCCGGCAGAGACACACCTCCACCCCATGCCACCAGCCAAGGCCATCACGAGGGCCCAGAGTGCGGGCCAGTGTGCTCTCCGTCCGCGGGGAAGCCGCGTCCTGGTGACCCGCCTTCCAGGGCACACCCATAGGAGGCCGGGGACGCGGCCCCGAGCAATCGTTATTCTTTGAGGACTTTGGGCTCCGTCCCCTGAAAATAAAGCAGAGCAGGCAGTGAACTGTCCAGCCCGCCAAGTGTTAGGCTAGGCACACACATCCCTGGTCCCCGGGGCCCCGTCGGCAAGAGACAGCAGACCGGCGTGGAGACCAGTCACGGCGGGGACCTGAGCCGTGCCCAGGCTGGGCTCTTGGGGAGCAGATGTGAGCCCAGACTCGCGGGTGCACTTCGGGGGAGCTCAGAGGGCGGGGTGGGGGGGTCACAGGAGAAGTGGACCACCGTGCAGCTGCCGGGGGTCTCCGCCGACCCTCTGGGGAGCTCTGGTGCCGAAGCAGCTGACTTAGAACGCCAGCCAGCCGGGGCACCGGCCCGCCCCAGGCTGCGGCCGGCAGCTGGGAGGGGTGCCTGGTCCGCAAGGCCAGCATCCATTGGAGCCTGGTCCCAGGAGGGACAGGCTGGGGCATTGGAAGTGAGGCCACAGGACGGGACCTGGGCAGGAGCTGGGTTTGCTTAATACTTCACAAAGGCAGTAGAATTGCCACAGAAAAAAGAGCACACATTCAAAGTATACAATTTTATACATTTAACCTCTATCTGTGAAACTATCCTCAAAATCAAGATGATGGGCGTATTTATCACCCCCACCCCCAAAGCTTCCTCGTGCCACTGTGGAGTCCTTCCTCCTCGCTCTTGTCGTCAGGATAGTTTGAATCTTCTAGAACTCCATGTGACTGTAATCATACATTATACGCTTATCTGTCTGGACTCTCCCCGCTCTGTGTCACGGCTCTGAGATCCGTCTACACCGTGGCTCCTATCTGCGGCCCCATCCTCTTTCCTGCAGCGCAGTGTCTGAGTTTAGGGGTTACCGCGGGTTGGCGTGCTCACCTGTTGCTTCCGGTTCGGGACCATTCCAAATACAGCTGCTGTGTGTGCGGGTCTTCGTACCGACTCCACTTTGATTTTGGGGGTAAATACCCAGGACAGGGACGTCCGTGTTTAACTTGCCAAACTGCCTTCCAGACGGGCTGTGCTGCTTCGTAGCCCCACCAGCACGGCTGGGAGCTCGGGTCCTTCGATGGCCTCATCAGCACCGCCGGAGTGGGTCTTAGTCTCTGGCCCTTCCGATGGGCGCGTCGGGGTATCTGGTGGGGGCTTCGAATTTCATTTCTCTGCAGACGAAGGTGTGGAGCATCTTTTCATGTGCTTTTCACCATCTTTATATCTTTCTTGGTGAGGTGTCTGTTCAAATCTTATTCCTAATTTTTAAATTGCATTATTGGTTTGGCCATTAGTTTCCAGAGTCCCTTCTCTAGTCGCAATGTGAAAATTTGAAAATACTTTTTTCCCATCTGCTGCTTATCTTTCTATTGTCTTCACAGTCTTTCTGCAGAGCAGAAGTTCTTGATCCTGAGGAAGTTCGATCTACCTATTTTTAGTTTCAGGGATCGTGTTCTTGGTATTGTATCAAGGAACTCTTTCCTTAATCCAAGGTCACAAAGATCTGTCTCCTAGGTTTTACCCTTAGGTCCATGACGTTTTGAGCCCTTATAGGCTATACGATCGGGACTGAAGCTTGGCTTCTTGGGTGTGGATTCCTGGTTGTCCCAGGACCACCCAGGGCGCAGCTTCAGGTGGAAAAGACCGTCCCGTCTGTTCCGGGTCGCCTTTGCGCCTCTAGAAAATCAACTGACTGTGAGTCTGCTTCTGTTTCTGGCCTCTTTATTCTGGTCCGCGGGTGTATTGATCTGTTCTTTGTTTCATTTTGTTTTTTAAGACTTATTTGCGAGAGATCAAGAGAGCGAGCAAGTGAGGGAGTAGGATGGAGCGGGGCAGCGGGAGAGGGGGAGAGAGGGAGGGAGGGAGGGGACGGGATGGGGAGGGGCAGCGGGAGAGGGGGTCTTAGGCAGATCCCATGCCGAGCTGACGCGGGGCTTGATTTCATGACCGTGCGAGTGCGACTGGAGCCAAAACCAAGGGTCGGACGCTTCCCCCCTGTGCCGCCCAGGCGCCCCTGCCTCTGTCCCTCGGTCCCTCTGTCCCTCGGTCCCTCTGTCCCTCGGTCCATGCTGAAGCCACGTTGTCTGGCCCCTGGGGGCTTCGGGTAAGTTTGGAAGTGGTAGAAGTCCCCCAACCCGGTTCTTCTTTTTCAAGGTTGGTTCCGGTTTTCTAGGTTCTGTGCATTTCCATCTGAATCACAGAATTGGTAGGTTGGCTTTTATGAAGCAGCACGCGGGATTTTGACTGGGATAGACGCCGAGTCTATAGATCGGTCTGCGGAAACGGACATACTGACGCCATCTCGTCTGGTAATCGAGGAGCTCGACGTGCCTCTGGGTTCACTTCGGTTGTCTTTAAGGCGCTCAAGAGCGCCCCCGTTTTCCGTGTACAATGTCTTCCACGTCCGTCGTCAGATCCTCTCCTGTGTATTTTGCGTATTTTTCTGATATTCCCAGTAGTATTTAAAATTTTCATTCTATTGTTCGTCGCCGGCATACAGGAATACAACCGACTTCGTTGAGTTGGTCTTGTACCTTCCTGAAACCCTCCTGAACCACCGATGCGGTTTTTGGAGCTTTCTGTAGATTCCATAGGGTTTCGCACGTGGCTTCTGTGAATAAAAGGTCTCCTTCTCTCTTTCCCGAGTGGACGCCCACTCTGTCTCCTTGGCTTCTCTCGCTCGCTAGAACCTTCTGCGCCGCACAGACCAGCGGTGGTGGGAGCAGACCTCCTCTTGCTCCGGGTCTGATGGCGAAGCCCCGGCCTCACCATCCCCTGGGCTGTTGCTACGACTTCCTGTGGGTCCTCAGACGCTTGTTAGGCTGAGAAGGTTCGCTTCTCGTTCTGGTTTGCTGAGCACGTTTATCGGGACGGATGCTGGGCTTGGTCGGATGCTTTCGCTGTATCCGTGGAGACGATCAACTCTGACACACTGTGTTTTCAACCTCACGCAGTTCCAAGTACTTTCTGGTTTCCGTTTCAGGGCTGGGAGGAGTGCCCAGGGGCGCTGCCCGGGCCGGGCGGTGTGTCCGCGGGGACATCTGTGGCTCACTGGGCTCGGCCCCCTCCTGGGGCCTTCGAGACCCACAGCAGTGAGGCTGTGAAGACGTGGCAGGCACGAGGGTGCTGCCCGGCCTCACCAGGGCCAGGGTGAGGACAGGGCCTGGCGTGGACATCGCAGTCATCTCTGCGGGCCCCGCAGGGAGGAGCGACCCAGCCCGCATCTGGGGCAGTTCCCGGAGTCCCCGGGGAGGGGTGGGTGAGCGTGTCGGCCACGGAGGCCGTGGCGCCGGCAGGCCAGCCCTGGTGGCCTGACCCCAGGTTGCGCCCCATCCCGACAGGCGCTGTACGAGAAATCCATGCAGGCACTGAACCTGCTTCTCCAGAGCTTCATCTCTGAGAACGAGAGCATGGACGAGATGTGCTTCCTCCTGCAGGTGAGGGCTGGGGAGGCACGGGGTGCAGAGCCGAGGGCTCCCACTGCCCACCTTGGTCCTGGCCTTGGACTCTCTGAAGTCCACTCGGGGTGGTCCTGGCCTTGGACTCTCTGAAGTCCACTCGGGGTGGGTCCCTCGTATACGGCGGGGGGTGGGGGGCAGGCTGGCGGGTGTGCCCCACGCTGCTGACCCAAGGGCACGAAGGCAGCGGCAGTCGTTTCAGAAGAGCTAAGGACCCTGCAGGGATCAGGGTGACCCAGTGACCTCACCTGCGGCACCCCTGAGGGCAGGGAGGAACAGACTCAGGGGGGCCTGCGGGCCCTTGCACAGCCTGAGGACACGGGCCCTCAAACCTCCTGGCTTCCCTGTGCTCCCCGCCGCGGCTGCTGCAGCCCCCGAGGCCGCTGAGGCCACCCCAGGGCTTTCTGGGTCACGCGGGCCAAGACCTGGCCTCACCCGAGGGAGCTGGGCTGGAGGCCGGACCTGGAGGGGTGAAGCGTCCGGGAGGCCGGACTGGCTGCCGCCACCCCACCGTCACTCAGCCACGGTGGCCGCCTCCAAGGCCAGGTGTGGGCGGCGAGGGCCCACGGGCTCCCCTCTCCCCGCCGCAGCACATGGAGCCCTGGCTGCGGTCAGACAAGAGCCACGAGCGCAAGCGGGTGGCACAGACCGTCTTCCTGCTCCTCAAGTACGTGGTGGACTACGTGACGCTCGCTGTGAGTGGCCCCTCCCCCGGGCACGGGTGCCAGGGAGGGGGTGGGGGGAGGGGGGGTGAGGGGAGGAGCAAGGAGCCCCCAGGGCGCTCCCGCCTCCCTGCTGGACCTGCCCCATCCCCTCTCCTGAGTCTCGGAGTCAGTATTCACTATGTCCGGGCGGCTAGGCACAGGGCTGGGGGACGAGACGAAGGCCCTGCGGTGCCCGCAGTCCTGGGGCAGAAGTCGCAGTTCAGTAGGGCGGTCTGGGAGATATTCTGGCCAGGCTGCCTGGGAACAGAGACCTGAGCGAAGATGGAGAGGGAGACTCGGGGGCAGAGGGAGGGCATTCCGGCCAAGGGAAGGAAGAGCGCAGGCCAATGCCGAGAGGCCCGGCCCGCGAGACCCTGGGCCCAGGACAGCCGGACTGCAGGGGCACGGGGCGAGGCCATCTGAATGCCAGGCCTGGCTTCACTCTGCCCGCCTCCCCAGGAAGAGGCCACACCCTCCCCGCTGGGCCACCAGATGGGCCTGCTGGCGCTGCTGTGGTGGGACAAGGACCCGGTGACACGGAGCCACTCCCGCCAGTGCATCTACCTGCTTCTCCAGCTTCTGATCCAGCAGAAGGGTGAGTGGGGAGCCCCTCGGGGGGCTGGCTGCTGCGCTCCGGGCCTTCTGACAGGTGCCCCTCCCCAGGGAGCACCAATCAATTCATGCATTTGAATAAAATGAAGAATTTTGAAGCCAAGGCCCGCAGAGAGTCAGAAACGAAGTTCTACAACATAGTGAAGGTGAGGCCGTTGGAGCCGGAGCGGGAAGGGGCGGCGGGGCCCACACGGACCCTCAGAGCGCCCCCATCCTGTAGCCTCTGTGGGGGCTGGGCAGGTGGACTCGGGCTGCGGACCCCAGACCCTCCCGCCCGTGACCCGGGGGCAGCACCCCCCGCCCCCCTCAGGGTCTAAGGTTCTCATTGACGTCGGCCATATTGGCACCCACTGCCCTCGTGGCCTCTCCTCGGTGGCTCCCCACGAGCGTGACCAGTGGGTCTGCTGGCACTGGCCCGCACTTCCCCCTGCTGCCAGGGTCTCGGCCTCTGCCCTCCTCGCACTGGGCGGTTCCTTCCCAGCCCGCCCTCCCCTCAAGGAGGACTAGGAGCCCGGGGTTCGGGTTGGAGTCTGAGCACCGCCTCCAACAGCCTGGGGGGCATTCAACCCATCCGTGGCTTCGGTTTCCCTGCCGCTCCAAGAGAGGGTCCCTGGGCCTGCCCCGCAGCCTGCTCCGGCCGCCCGGGACGGGAGCCCCATCCCTCACCACCTCCACGCAGACAGACGCCCCCAGGAGCCCCCTGGGGAGCCGGGTGCTCAGAAGCTTCTGTCCTGGCGGGCGGGCTCCCTGGGAGCAGAACCTGGGACAGGGGTCCCAGCAGTTCCCAGGACGAAGCTGTGTGCTCAGCAGGAGGGAGGGAGGGAAGTGAGACGGGCGGGGACGAGCTGCGGGCGGTGGCTGAGCCCCAGGAGTGTGGCAGCGTGAAGTACCCCCTGAAGCAGGGGCTGGACCCCTGGACCCCGAGTCAGTCCCCAGCTGCAGGCGGCACGGGTGGGCCCCTGACTCCCGGACAGAACCGCTTGCTCCCATCACCATCCCTAGAGCAAAGGTCTGGGGCAGTGGCAGCAGGCAGCCTCTAGCAGCCACGGAGCCAAGCTGGGCGGGGGCCTCAACGGCCTGGTGGGGGGGGAGGGGGGGCACTTCGGGGGTCCCTGAGAGTCTGCGCCACGGCGCTCCCTCCCCCCCGGAGTCAGAGCTGCGCCCCGTCTCTGCACCCCACACAGGAGAGCCCGGGGACGGTACCCCTGTGGCCCCTCACCAACCCCCCTCGGCACAGGCCCTGAACAGGAGCCTGACCGTGGCCCAGCACACGCAGCTCATCCTCACCCTCCTGAAAGGGCTGGGCAGCCACAGCCGGCTGCAGTGCGACCTGGCCTCGCAGCTGGTCCTGCTGATCCTGGAGGACCACAGCATCAAGATGGAGCAGGTGCGCCCTCGTCTCGGGCCCGGGAGGGAGAATGGGCAGGCCACCAGCTGGCCGCGCCTCCGGGGTGTCCGTGTGCCCCTGGCCGCGCAACCTCCTTACATTCAGCGCCGACCCCCAAGGCAGTGGGTCCTGAGTGCGCACCCCGAGCCTCTGGGGCTGACTCCTTGAGGCCCCAGGGCCCTGTCCCAGGCAGTCACGGTGACCCCCGCCCCCCCACCCCCGCTCAGTCTTACCCAGCAGGAGAGGGGTCCCCACCCGCTGGGCGTTTGACGGCCCAGGTCTGGCCTGGCTGGCCTCGTCCACAGCCCACGTGGACACTACTGTCTCTCTGGGCTGCCAGACCATCAACCCCGCCCGCCCCGGGGGTGAGGGGAGGTGGGCGGAGGCCGGCAGCACTTGGCAGAGGCCTCGGTGCGGGGCGGGGGACCCCATAGCAGTCAGGCCACCGGCCCAGCGGCCCGCGGCCGACCCCGGCCCTGGCAGGGCACCGAGGTGGGGACCTGGGGCGGCGGCACTGCTGCGAGGCCCGCTCCCGGCTGCCCCTCCACGTGCAGGTGGCCGAGATCCTGCAGGGCCTGTTCCAGGAGCTGCCCTCCGTCACCCTCAAGGGCGTCCTACAGACCATGATGAAGGTGGTGACCGTGCTGGGGACGCAGTACCCCCAGGAGACCGTCGAGGTGATCCTGCTCCTGTGTCACCCCTCTGAGCGGTAGGTCCCCCGCGCCCGCAACCCTGAGGCAGATGCCTGCACCTCGCCTACAGTCAGCGCTCCCAGGCCAGACACCATCCCCGGGCAGACCCCGCTCCTGGGCAGACCGCCACGTGCGTGATGCTTGCCTGACTCTCCTCTCCTCCTCAGACTCCAGAACCAAGGCAGGGGGGTCCCCGGAGCTGTTCCAGGTCGAGGGGTTAAGGAGGAGGCTCCAACAGTCCCAGGAAGGGGGCTTTCGGCAAGGAAATGTCCCTCAGGCTCCGAGAACCCTTAGAGGCCAAATGGCAGGGGGCCCGGAGATCAGCTGGGTGACCCAAAGGACCCCCAGCTGCTCAGGGCCCTGAGCCCACACATAGAGGGCCCCCACATCCCTTGGTGCTGGCGTCAGGTTTCCAAGCTGCACCTGGGGATGCCAGCTGGACCCCGCAGCAGGAAACTGGAGCCCGGGACAGAGGCGGGGGCCCCGGGCTGCTGAGAAGCCCCGGGTGGTGCAGCCCTGAGTGGTATGTGTGTACCCTGAAGTCTGAGAGATGCTGTGGAACCAGGGTGACCCCAGAAGCCTCTTGGGGAGCACCAGCCCATCACGGGGCCACAGTTCCTTCAACAGGGAACAGGGCTCCCAAGGATGCAGGTCCGTGAGCCCCTCCTTCCCCAGCGAGACACGCCCAGTGTGGTGCCCTGGCTGCCGGAAGGGTGAGCCCCATGTCCCCAGGGAGGAAGCAAGCTGGGGAAGGTCACTCGGCACACAGCTTCCTGGACCCGCCGAGGGAAAGGCTCCCCATTCTCGACGGGCCCGGCCGTCTTCACTCCCACACGGCTGGCAGGTCACCCTGCTATACTGAGGGTTGCGTGCCGCCGGCCCGTCCACCCCGTGGGGCTGGCCAGATGGCAGGACTGGGCTCCCTGCCTCCCCAGACAGGTCCTACCCCTGTGGAAGGCCCTGGCCGGCAACCCCCGGCTGGCCCGCAAGGTACTCACCCTGCTCTATGTGAACCTGAAGCTGCGGCCCCCCAAGGAGTTCACCAGGCTCAGCCATCAGGCGGAGCTCATCTCCCTGCTGGTGAGCAGCGCCGCCCCCCGTGGTCCCCCGGCGCCCACCTCCCTGCAATGGCGCTGTCATTCGGGGGGGCGCTCTGTGGGATCCCCAGGTGACCTGGCTGTGGAGGGTCTTGGCAGAAGCAGCCAAGGACCCCTGATGCTGAGCCCCAGTGTGGGCCCTCCCAGCCCCGGCCAGGCACGGGCAGCAGGGCCCAGGCCCAGGGAGGGGGCGGGGCGGGGCTCCGGCGGCTCTGCGGGCCCCAGTGAGGGTGTCGCCCACCCGAGTCTGGCTCCGTCGCCTGCTGCAGGCCCTGGGCACCATTTACGAGCTCCTGTACACCCGGGAGTACAAGGCCGCGGTGCGCTGGGCCTTCGCGGGGATCCTTGTAGGGCTGCTCACGCAGCTGCGTTACCTGTTTGAGCTGGGCGCGGTGGAGGGCATCTCGGACTACCGGGAGGACACGCTGGAGGCACAGCCCCTCAGCCCCTGCAGGTGGGATTTCTGATGGGGCCTCAGGGCCCAGCCCCCCACCCCCTGGCCCCCCAGCCATCCTTCCAGGCACCCGTGGGAGCCCCTGGTGGGCACCAGGCCTGGGGCTGAGTGCTGGGGCCCCAGGAAGGGATGAACTCCGGGCCCAGCTGGAGGGTTGCAGTGCAGGGCGGGGAGCAGGGAGCCCCGCAGCCCAAAGCCAGCAGGAGCCGGAACCCTGAGACAGAGCTCGGAAAGGGGCTGCTCTCCTGGGCCCCGACGGGAGAGGGAAGGCGCAGCCGAGGATCTGGTGTTCCGGGTGGAGAACCCGGCCCGAGCCCTGACTCACCTCCTCTGAACGCCCCCATGTGCCTCTAGGACCTGCCTGGAGGCCCTGAAGGGTCTCTTCTGGACCACCAACTACTGGGAGGTGTTCGCCTACCTCAAGCTGCTGCGCGGCTGGGAGCTCTTTGAGCGCTGGGAGACCTACACAGAGGGAGTGACCCTCTTGGCTAGGTGAGCGCGAGCCTGGGCGGGGGCCCGGGCCCCTCCTGCACCCTGTCCCCCGCAGGCTGGGCCACGTCCCCGAGTGAGTGAGGTCTGGGGGGGGGGTTGCGGGATCCCCTTGCCAAGGGTGAAGACCTCGGGGCCCCTGTATCTGCCTCTCCAGGGCCATGGCCCACTATGACTGTGAGGTCAAGGCTGTTTTGGGGCAGGCGGTCATCTCCTTGAAGAGCTCGGAGGAGCGGGACAACATTGTGGCCATCCTCATCATCACGGAGGTCAGCCCCTCCTGGGCTCTGCCCGGCCCCTGCTCCCCGCCCCTGTCCTCTGGCCCTTAAGTAGGTCCGAGAATTGGACTTCCTCTCGGACCCTCCGGTAACTTCTGCCTTCCGCGTCCGACCCGTTGCTGCCCAGAAGTGCTTCCTTCAGCCTAAGCCCACGATCTCACGATGGGCTACAGGCCGGTGGTCCCAGGCAGCCGACTGCGCCCACCCTGCTCAGTTCCTCCACAGCCAAGAGCTCACGCAGTACATGTCCCGGAGAACCATGGACAGCTTCCTGAGCTTGGGCCTGAACAACCCCAACCAGCTGGTGCGGGCCATGAGCCTGAAGGGCCTCAGCAGCACCCTGATGCACCCCAAGAAGGTGAGCGAGGGGCTGCCCGCTCCTAGGCTGGGAAGACTGCAGGGAGGAGGAGGCATTTGAGAAGAGCCTCCACCGCTGGTGCCTCTGGATGGGCGGATGGCGAAGGCAAGTCAGGCCAAGGCAGGATGGGGGGAATGTTCAGGAAACCCTGCTGTACTGCCTAGGGCTGGGGGTCCTAGGGTTTGTGGGCTGGAGGGGCCTCTGGGGGCTGGGACTCTGGCCTCCTCACCTGACAGCCAGGCCGCTGGGCGGCCCGCTCCCGCGCCACCCGCACATGGACGTGTCCGCCTGGAGGGCTGGGGATGGCCTTCCTCCGCCTGCCCTTCAGGCCTTCCAGAACGAGTCCCCGCCCCACGGTGCCAGCGGCCGGGACAGGGCAGGGCGCGGGCAGAGCAGGTGCGGAAGGCCGCGGGGCACTCGGGAGGGAGGGAGCCGGGCGGCGGGGAGTGGCTGCGTCTCCTCCCCGCCCCGCAGGTGGTGCTGCTCCGCGGTCGGCTGGCCGGGCTGCTGGACGGCTTCGGGAAGCCCGAGCCCAAGGACCTCATGGGCCTGATGGAGATCCTGGGTGACATCCTGCACCGCCTGGGGACCCAGGGCGTCGGCGCCGCCAGCCTCAAGATGGCCCAGCACCTGCTGCCGCTGTTCGAGGATGTGAGGGCCGGGCGGTGGCACAGCCAATCGGAGCAGCCCGAGCTCCCCTCCCGCCAATCGGAGCAGCCCGAGCTGCCCCTCCCGCCAATCGGAGCAGCCCGAGCTCCCCTCCCGCCAATCGGAGCAGCCCGAGCTGCCCCTCCCGCCAATCGGAGCAGCCCGAGCTCCCCTCCCGCCAATCGGAGCAGCCCGAGCTGCCCCTCCCGCCAATTGGAGCAGCCCGAGCTGCTCCCCCCCCCACACCCCCAGGGCTTGTGGGTCGAGTCCGGAGCCCCGCGGTAGCCCAGCCGCAGGATGGAAGGTTCTGGGAAGCCTCTGGGCTGCCGGGACAGTGACCTTGCCCAAGCCACGTGCTCCTCCACGTGGAGGCCTGAGGCCGGGCGGGGGTCCATAGTGCAGCCCAGGAGCTGACGGCAGGAGGGGCTGGAGGGGCGGAGGCCGAGAGGGACCCCAGGGCCCGGCGGGCAGGCGGCGAGGGGCGTGTGACTACGGTCTGCGAGGCTGGGTAAGGTAGGGGCGGCCCCAGCACGACCTGAGCCCGAAGCCGGAAGGGTCCCCGGCCGGCCGGGATCGCAGAGCTAGACAGCCGGCAGGTCTGGTTGCAGGGCCCCCGCCCCTGCCCCGACCTGGCCTGCCCCGGAGGGGACGTGTGGCCGCTGCGGCCCGGGGCCCCGCAGAGAACCCAGCGAGAAGGGAAACCTCGGGGACAAGAAGCCAACCCAGTAGGAGGGCTGCAGCCCCTGGAGGGGGTGGCTGGAGGGGCGGGGACAGGCCGGAGCTCAGTGCTGTGGGTCCCCCCGGACGGCAAGGTCAGCGCGGTGCAAGGGTGCAGTTGAGCGTCCAGAGCTGGAGAGGGCGGGGTGACGGCGCCTCGGCCGCTGCAAGTTTGCGGCGGGAGCGGAAGGTGAGCGAGGGGGCGCGCTGGGCGGGGGGCTGCTGGCGGCTGAGGGCTCCCTGCCTCCGCAGGAGCAGGCGCGGGTGCGGGGAGGAGCCATTTCCCTGTTCGGAGACGTCCTCTACAGTGGCGGCAAGAAGTACCGGCCAGTGCTCAAGACCTACGCCTTCCAGGCCCTGGTGCCCCTGCTCCTCCACCTGGTGGACCCCTGCCCCACAGTAGTCATGGTGAGCCCCCAGCCTGGCCCGCACTTGCTCACGGCCTACGGCAGGGCCCGTCCAAGATGGGGCCTCCAGGCATCTAATACCTTGGCTCCGCTCCCCACCCCTACCTGGGCAGCCCTGCCTGCTGCCCCCCTGCTCATGGCCTCCCCCTCCCTAGCCCCTCCTGAGCCCCTCATAATTGCATCTTTCTCACAAAGGGGCTTCCTCCAGCCCCAGACCATCCCCCCCAGGAGCCAGTTCTCTGGACCCTTTGCTGGTGGCCCGCTGGGGCTTGGGAGGCCCTCCAGCCGGGGAGAGGAGGGTATGGCTCGAGTTGGAGGTCGCTCTGCCAGCCCCCAGCCCAGGGCCTAGCCCCAAGCGGCTGCTGAGTGCCTGTGTGGCTGAGGAAGCGGCAAATGGGGCTGTGGATGGGAGACCAGGATAAGGCAGCACGTCACCCGCCCCGAGGGGAGCTGGAGGGGAACAGATGGGAGTTCGGAGGAGAGTGTCAAGGTAAGCAGGAGAGGCTGCCTGGAGGAGGCGGGCTTATAAAGTCTCGGAAGCTGCAGTCTTAGGATAAGCTGCCCGGAGGCCAGGGCCCTCCTAGTGAAGGAGGGCAGTGCGTTCTCTGAGCAGGACGGCCAGAGGAGGGGGAACGCCGGCCCCGCCCGCGATTGGGGCCTCCAGTAGGAGCTGGAGGAGAGCACAGTCCCCTGGGGACAGGGGCATGAGCACCTGGCAGGTGGACTTACGAGGAAGCTGAGGGCTTTGGTTGAAGACCTGGTGGGCCAGTTCCCCCTCAACTCAGCAAGGCAGGGAGAGGCTGCTGGGGACACGCCTGTCTCAGCTCAGGCCGCTGCTGGGTTCAGGGTAGGGGTGGGGCTGGTCCCCTCTGAGGTCTCTCTCCTGGGCGTGTAGCCCGCGTCTTCTCCCCGTGTCCTCACGTGGTCGGCCTCTGTGAGTATGTCCAAATTTCTCCTCCTCGTAAGGACACCGGTCAGGCTACCCTAGGGCCACCTGGGAACCCCAGGACCTTCATCAGCTCCGTAGAGACCCCGCATCCTGAGGTCGTGGGGGTTATCTGGAGAGACAGGGCTCTGCGCGTCCAGTCCCATCACAGGGACTCAGGGACTTTCTAGAGTTCTGGGGCTAGAGGCTGTGGCTATCGGGTGTGGTGAGTGAGGGGCCGGTCTTCCTTCCCTGGGCGCCTGTCCCCCAGCCCTTGAGAGGATCCCTCAGGGTCGGAAAGGAGGCCGGGGTGGCCAGAGTGACCACTGGCCTCTCGAGTTTTCCTGTGAATTAGAGCGGAACCCCCATGGGGTGTAGGGGGGCGAAGACACTATTGTGGGGCACCCTTCCCCTGTGGGCGCAGCCCCCTCCAGGGCCTGGGCAGAGCCGCGAGTGGGGTCCCTCGGTGCCTCCAGGCCGGCGTGGCCCGCGGGGGTGTGGCCGGCTGGGCACTGGCGAGGGAGGGCTGAGAGCCTCCTCTGTGCCTGCAGAACACCAAGCTGACCTTCCTGCGCTGTGCCATTCTGCTCAAGTGGGAGTTTCGGAAGGAGCTGTTTGGGAAGCTGGCGTGGGGCCGCGGCCTGGGCGCCGAGAACGACATCTTTGTCTACATGGTGAGACGCCAGCGCCCTCCTGGCCGCGGGGCGGGGAGGCTGGGGGCGGGGCGGGCGGGGGCCGTGCGCCCTCGGGGCCTCTGGGAACGGACTTAGGCCTCCCTGAGACAGGGACAGGGTGACAGAAAGGGTGGCTTGGCGCTGAAAGCCCGTGGGGGCCTCTGACTCGGTGCGGCGGGTGTGCACCAAGGGTCGGCTCCCCGGGGGCCCGGCAGAGCCCACGGCTGCGGGTGAGAGGGCCTCGGGGGCACAGCCCCCACCGATGCCCCCAGCGCAGACATGGGGAGGGCCCCGTAGCTCCCAGGACCCAGGACTCCCCCCTCCCCGACATTGCTGACCCCGCATCCCCTGCTGAGGAGGGCTGGGTGGAGTGGGACCCCCACGGGGTGGGTGAACAGGACACCGCAGGTCTGATTTCTAGCCGTAGGTTTATTTCTGGGTCGGCCCTGGGGGGCCCCTCCCTGCGGCTCGGGAACTGCAGTCCCAGGCTTCTCATGGGCTTGGCGGTGGGCAGGCCGCCACACCCAGGCCCCATGGGATCGGGTAGGGGTGTGCAGGTCTGGGGGCCCTGCTGAGGCTGGGAGATGGTGCGCGTTTCCTGGGAGGGCGAGGCTGGCAGTCTGGGGGTGAAGGTGCGCAGAGAGAGGGAGGCCGGGCTCGTCAGGGTCCAGAGGGCAGTGCCTCCCGTGGGCGCCGCCTCGCCGGGGGGGGGGGGGTGGGGGGAGGGGGGGGGTTCCAGCGCGTGTGAATGATGAGCTGTCCACACGCTCCAAGTGGGGATCCTCGGCCAGTTATTTGTGTTTCTGCCCAGTTTGTGACTTTCTGACTTTGCTCACCAGGTCTCTGGTCGTGCCCAAGTTTTGCATTTTGCGTAGGCAGACGTGTTACTTTGCCGAGGTTTGCGCTTGGGTCTGGTGCAGAAACCCCTCGCTGCTCGGGGGCGGCGCTGGTGTCGGGGAGCCGCCCGGAGTGCGACCTGCAGTGGGGGGAGGGGAGGAGGGTTGGCTGTGCCCCCCCATCTAGCGCAGGGCCGAGCTCCCTGCCTGGGCCCGTGGGGTGCTGGAGACCCTCTGCGTGCGGCGGCTCCACGTGGCCCCACACTATCTTCCATTCACCTCTGCTCTCCTCGCTGGCCTCTGCCCCGCCCTCGGCACCCCTGCTGGGGCCCGTCCTCCTGCCGCCTCCTCCATCGGTCTGGAGGTCGCTCAGGCGTCTGGCTCTCTTCCCGTGAGCTCCCGGTGTCCCCGGAGGTAACGGTCACCCACTGGGCAGTTACTGTTCCGAGTGGCTCGCGTCCCTAGAATTCCAGCCCGAGTCTTGCGATGGGTGCTTTCTGACCGTGGCCCGCGGGGCTTTCCCACCCTGTAGCCTGTCGTTTCGGATTGTGGGTCTTTCTCTGCGTGTGCCCCGTTCCAGAGACCTTCGTGCTGTCCCGCCGGTAGGGCCTGGGACGGATCCGACGTCTCGGCTCTGAGCTGTCCCCGGAGCCGGCTGCGTCCTCATGGTCCCGGGTCCTCCTGTGGCTCAGGGACGGGCCTCTCCTCCTGCCGCTCTCTCAGAGCACGAGAGAGACAGGCCCCCTGTCGGCTTCCCTCTGCCTGGAGCTAGCGCCCCTCGGGGAGGTCTGGCCTGGCCCGCATGTGGTGGGGACTGCGGCTCTCTGGGGGAAGTGTGGGCCACAGGGTGCAGGGTGGCCTTGGGGCTGAGGCAAGGGGAGGATGGGCACATGGCAGAAAAGCCAATTCAAGCTGGCTTAGACGGTAAAACCAACTGGATTCTAAACCTGGCAGGGCTCCGAGGCGGCGGCCACGGAGCGGTTGGCCCCTGGCCCACCTCCTCAGGAGTGGCCCCTGTCCAGGGCCAGCTCTCCTCTGTCCAGAAGGGCAGCCGCACACCCCGGGGTGCTCACAGCCTGTGCCTGGGAGAGCGTGAGACGCCGGCAGGGGTGGGGGTGCCTGGAGCGGAGGATCCCGGCAGACCTCGCTGCCTCCTCTTGGAGGAGGCTTGACTGGCCCTGAGCCCCCACTGGAGCTCCGGCAGGAGGGGCACAGCCGGCTGCCCAGAGAACGTTGGGTGGTGGGACCACGTGGAAGGTCGCAGACCCCTTGACGCGGGCTCCCACCGGAGGTGGGTGGGGCAGGAGCTGCTAGTCCAGGGCTGGGCCCTGCCAGCCCCTCTCTCCCCTCCCCTGCAGGGGCCAGCTCTCTGGGCCTGGATCCAGCCTGGGGTAGGGCCCTCGTCCTTCCAGGCCTGGGACTGCCGGGCCAGCCCGGGCCTCGGGCCGAGCCAGGTCACAGAGGCCGGGGAGCCACGGGCGCCCGTGTCCCCCCGCCCCCCACAGGTGGAGAGCAATTTCGGCAGCTACCACCAGTTCCTCATGCAGGCCTTGATCTATCTGGCCAGCCCCCACAGAAACCTGAAGCGGACGGCCATGAAGTTCATCGGTACGTGCCGGCCCGCGGTCCGGGGCCCCGCCATGGTGCCCGCCAAGCCCCCCATCCTCACCGCCCGCCCGGGCCGCCTCATTACAGGCCCCGCTCCTGTGCCCTGGGGCAACCCCAGAGGGGGCAGTGGCACCGGTCCCATCAGCCGGGCGCGGACCTCCTGTCCCTGTCAAGCCGGCTTCCCTCAGGCCCCAGAGGCAGCCATATACCCACTGCCTTCACTCCCTGACCCAGGGGGCATTCTGCAGGAGTACTTTACCGACCTCTGCTTCTCCCTGAAGAGGGGCGACCTGAAAATCCTCAGGAAATGTGAGCTCCGAGGCCCAAGGACATGGGACCTCTTTGTCTCCCAATTTCTATGACGGCCCCTCAACCAGCCTCTCGGGCATTGTCTTGTCCTTGAGATTCCGTCCCGGGACAGGGCTGTGCCCCCCACGCCCCGCACAGTCTCCCGGGACAGGGCTGTGCCCCCCACGCCCCACACGGGCTCCCGGGACAGGGCTGTGCCCCCAGTCTCCCGGGACAAGGCTGTGCCCCCCACGCCCCACACGGGCTCCCGGGACAGGGCTGTGCCCCCCACGCCCCGCACGGGCTCCCGGGACAGGGCAGTGCCCCCCACGCCCCGCACGGGCTCCCGGGACAGGGCTGTGCCCCCCACCCCGCCCTGCCCCACCCGGGGGCCGTGCAGCAGCTGGGGGTCTCTGCCGCAGACGTGGAGGTCCTGAAGCAGGACCCAGACTCCGTGAGCCGTAGGTTCTACCACAGCTTTTTGGAAGACATCAGTGAACTGTCCCAGTTCGTGACGCACTGAGCCCCGGCCGGCGCTGCCCTTGCTCTTAGCATATGCTGTGTTATTTCTCTATTAAATGTGACAGAGTTCCCCTTGGCCTCCCTGGGCTCCCCCTGCCTTGGACCCTCCCGCCGCCCCTCCCCCGTGAGGCTGGGGGGGGGTGTCCTCTCCAGACCCAGACACTTAGGACACCGGTCCTGTGCGGCTCTGCGGCCATGTCCTCCGGCCCCAAGGGCCAGAATCTCGCCTGTTAGCCTTGACATCCCCCAGCCATCCCAGCGCTTCTCAGACTCAAGGCCTCTGGAATCTCCCCACGGGCCCCGCCCCCATCTAGCCGCCCCTCCCCCTCCCCCGGCCTCTCCTCGGTCTGGACCTCTGAGGCCCTTGGGACCTGCCCGGCCTGATGCCTCCTCTCGCTCGCCTCCCCGGTTCCCATCCGGGCATTTCCCAGCCCTCCCTCCTGCTCCAGCCCCGGTGAGGGGCCCTCCAGCTGTGTCCTGTGGCCCCTTGCTCCCTGTGGCGGCTCCGGGGACGGCATCGGTGGCTGCTCAGAAAGTTCTAGATGTGCGGCAGTTGCCGAGTGCGTGTGAGTCAGGTCGATGGGCGAAGATAACGTGTGGGACACGGCTCTCATCTTCCGGAGGTGCCGGGGCCCGCTCGTGCCGGCGTATCCGCCGGCAGCTGTCCGGAGCCCAGGCCTCCCCCAGGGAGTCCAGCCGGGAAAGTGAGGGGGCGCCCCGGAGAAGGGCCAGCTGGAGGGCGCCGCCAGTGTGTGGTCGGGGGTGGAAGGCCCTGAGCGGCAGCCGCGGGGGCTGCGTGAACGAAGGCAGAGGCCCGCCCTGCGGCCAGCACCTGGCAGGTTGGGGTCCGAGGGAGACCGCAGGAAGGGCGGGTGGGGGGCAGGCGGGGGAGCAGCAGGTACCGGCGGGCCTGGGCCTGGTCTGCTGGAAACGTGGAGGCCGTGGGGGTGTCGGGTGGGAGGGAAGCCGGTGCTGCCCCCCACGGCCGTTCCCAGCAGCCGGGGGACGGGGGCTCTTCTTCCAACTGTGGCTGCGGGGAGCTCGGCACCGCCCCACTCCTGCCATCCGAGCGCTGCGTGGCCGTGGGGCCAAGCGGTCAGGCCAGCAGGCAGGGTGGGGAAGACCCGGGCATCCAGTGCCGGGAGGACGGCCTGGGGCGAGGGGCAGTCTGAGCTCTGGGGCGGAGTCCCCGGCATCAGGGCAGCCGGGGTCCAGGGAGGAGAAGCAAGCTGACGCTATGCTGGGAGGGATGGAGGAGGGGCCCAGCCAAGAATGTTTAGTCTGTGCAGCAGCCAGTGAGGGCAGGGGGCCAGGGTGTGGCCCCGCAGGAGCCCAGGACGCTGTGCCCTGGGGAGGGGAGGATGGTGGGAAGGACCCCGACTTGGACGGATCAGTCTGGGGTCGGCCGAGGGGACACCAGCGAGCCAGCGTCCGCCGTGTGTGGACTGGTGTTCCCAGGAAGTGTCCCGTGAAAACACAAGTAGATCTTGGGTAGGTGATAATACATGTGCCTTTTAACGTGTTGCTGGTGCTCGAGAACAGTGAGGGAAACCTCTAAAGTCTTAAAAACAAAACGCAGGAAAGCGGGAGTGTCCAAAACTGATCCAAGACCCAGAATGATGGGTGGGAAGCAACCAAGACCCCAGGGGCTGGGGGCCGGGCGGGGGGCCAGGGGAGCCAGGGAGAAGGGAGCCGCTGGACCAGATGTGCTCAGCCTGGGCTCCGGAAGGGACTGTGGGCAGCCTTGCCCCCGGGTCCAAGCAGCAGCAAGCAGGTGGCCGCCTGGCAGGTGGGAGTTTGCGCCTTACGCCCACAGGAGGCAGACAGGTGAGTGAAACCATATGTGAGGCCCTGAGAAGCGTTTGCGGACACGAGGGAAGCCGCCCACGAGCGGGAGCAAGGCCACAGCCAGTTCAGGTTCCTGGGACCCTCGGAGACCGGAGCGAACGGGTACACTTTGCTCCGGATGATCACATACAAGGTATTCGAAGAGACAAAAAGACAAGCAGAAAATGATGGGAGATGAAAGACCTACCAGACATGGCCGAGCAGATCAGGAAAAGAAATGAGGTCTTTAGGGAAGTGCGGCGGCCGCGTTCGAATCTCGGGGCTCAAGGCGAGATGTGCTCTGGATCCAGTACAGGTGGAGAAAGACTGGAGGGGAAAGCTGCCCGGGGAACTTCGGGACGGCCCAGTTCCGCCGGGAGGCGCGTCGGCGGGACCCGCGCCGGGGAGGACAGAGCAGAAGGCAGTGCTGCCCGGAGGGCGGGAGGCGCGGAGCCCCGGGCTGGTGGCGGTCCAGGGCCCCCCCGAAGGCAGCAGAGCGCAAGGCTCTATTAACGGTTCACGGCCGCCCAGCAGGCGCGGAGCTGAGAGGGGCGCTCGCTCAGACCCACCAGCAGTGTGACAAATGCTAAGACATACCACGAAGTCACGGCCACCGGTTTAGGAAGCAGTAACGGCAGAAACACCAGTGTGTGTTGGCTTAAGAACTGATGGGACAGCAGAGACCGTGGGGGCAGGTCCCCGTCCCGCGGTTCCCTTAGAGCTTTCCCAGTAGCAGAGTAAGCCGGGGAGTCTCTTTAGGGCCCGTGGACGATGAACGGCCTCGAGAACCAGCCCAGGCCTGGGTGTGCCGAGCAGGTGCAGGAGCTGGAAACGGGGGGTCCTAACGTGACCCGGGAAAGGGAGGGAATTGCTTTGTGTTCTCTGGGCCCCAGTGATGCTGACGAGGCGGTGGCCGTGTCCTGGCTGGTGGTACAGCGTCCACGGCCAGGGACGGTGTGGGGAGGGGCGCCGAGCGCATCCGTGTGTCTCTGCTTTGGCACTTGGTCGGGAGACGGAACCAGTTAGAGACGCTGCACAGCCGAGCGGCAGAGCCGGAAGGCCAGTGGGGTTCCCAAGATCCAGGACACGTCGGGGAACCGCGCGGAGGAGGGAGTTTGGGAGGGCGGGCCCATGGAGTTGCGTGCGTGCGCTGGGCTCGCCCCGATCTGGCCGTGTTGGTGTGCCGCCCTAAACAGCAGGCACGAGATTTCGGGATTGCTCTAAGGGATACCCCCGCCCTGGTCCCACACTTGCCGCTTGTGCTCATGCCACACGGACCTGAATGGCGTGGGGGAGAGAGCCTAAAGCCCAGCTGATGTCCCCACCAGCGCTCCCAGGAGGCGGGGCTGGCAGCCCGATCCCTGTCGACACAAGCCCCCGAATCCGTGCTCTTCACGGGGTTTCAGTAGGACCCAGAGTCCCACAGCAAGTACCCATGTGTCCGGGGTGCTGTCCCAGTGGCTTGGGCGGAGCAGAAACCCGGACAGCTCCCATGCGGGGCACAGGGCGTGAGAAGTGGCTCAGCGGTGGAAGCCATCAAAGGCTTTCCGCCAACGGCCGCCCCGGGGCTCAGAGGCGCGACGTGGGTGCGAGAACCGCTCAGCAGGGCCACCACAGACAGGAAAGTTTGGGGAAAGAAGGCACAGATGGGTCAGGAGAACAGAAGAGGGGGCCCGGAAATAGCCCCCCCCCCCCCCGTGAGAGCCGACCGGCCTTTGGCAGAGAGCGAGTCCACTCGGGGGCCGCGGTCCCCCCACAAGCGGCACCAGGAGAATGGCAGGTCCATGTTCAAAAAAGAAAAAAAATTCCAACGGAGCCCTCACACCTGCACAAACGTGAATTCCCATGGATCCTAAAGCTAAACGTAAAACCCAGAGCTCCAAAACTTCTAGAATTCTCGACCCGCCGGGAGCAAGTCCGGGGGGCGCCGGGCCGGGCACGAGCGTGTGGGTTCAACACTGAAGGCACAGCCCATGAAAGCAAAAGCCCGACGGTAGCCTCCTTGTGTTCAGCCAGAGCCGCAGGGAAAGGTGAGAGGCCACCGGCGGGGGGCGGGGGGAGCGCCCACAGGGCCCACACGGGCAGCCAGACTGCCCCCTGCAAGCGGCCCAGAGCCCCCGAGCCAGCAGGAAGGCCAGTGGTCCCTGTGCCCCCTCCCGACCCTGGCGGGGGCTCTGCGGGTACCCACACCCCACGGAAACTCCTCAAACCCTTGAAACGGGTGCATCGTAACGGTGCCTGAATCGTACCTCAGCAACGCGGACTAAAGCGTGGAAGGTTCCGGCACATATGGCAGCGTGTGTCGCCACGCACAGAGGGGTCAGGATATGGAGATTTTCGTCACCTGGGATGTACGCTCAGCAGGATTTTTTTTTTTAATTTTTTATTAACATATAATGTATCATTTACCCCAGGGTACGTGTCTGTGAATCATCAGGCTTACACATTTCACAGCATTTGCCATAGCACATACCCTCCCCCACCTCCCAGCAACCCTTAGTTTGTTTCGTGAGTTTAGGAGTCTCTTATGGTTTGTCTCCTTCCCCATCCCATCTTGTTTCATTTCCCTCCCTCAGCCCCCATAATCCCCCCACCCTGCCTCTCAAATTCTTCATATCAGAGCGATCATGTGATAATTGTCTTTCTCTGACTGACTTATTTTGCTTAGCATAATACCCTCTAGTTCCATCCAGGTCGTTGCAAATGGCAAGATTTCGTTTCTCTTAATAGCTGCATAGTATTCCATTGTGTATATATACCACATCTTCTTTATCCATTCATCTGTTGATGGACATCTAGGTTCTTTCCATAGCTTGGCTATTGTGGACATTGCTGCTATAAACATTCGGGTGCATGTGACCCTTCGGATCACTACATTGTATCTTGAGGGTAAATACCCAGTAGTGCGATTGCTGGGTCGTAAGGTAGCTCTATTTTCAACATTTTGAGGAACCTCCATACAGTTTTCCAGAGGGGCTGCACCAGCTTGCATTCCCACCAACAGTGTAGGATCAGCAGGATTTTTTAACTAAACTTAGTCATGTGAAGAAAAAAGGCAATGAAATAATGGATCAGATACACACCTTGCAACCCAGATGGGTCATTTTTTATAAAGGGCTTAGAAGGAAAGAGTAAAACACGGAATGAGGTATATAATATAATTTAAATACATTTAAAATCTATACACTCTGATAAGTGTCCCACAGTTTCATAAGATGTTAACATCAGAGGAAGCTCGTGGAGGGTGTACAGAACCTCTGTACTATTTTTGCAAGTCTTCCATATGCCTAAAACTATTTCAAAAAGTAAAAAAAAAAAAAAAACCAGAAACTGTTTCTTTTCCCCCAAAAGCACTTACAAATAAAAAAGACACATTAAATTAGAATAGTTGTCTATGGGCTGGTGAGAGGGTTATGGGGACAAAAGGGAAGGAAGAAACAGGGATGGGACTGTGGGCCGTGGGCTGCGGGCGGTGGGCTGCAGGGGCTGTGGGCTGCGGGGATGTGGGCTGTGGGGCCGTGGACTGCAGGCCGTGGACTGCGGGCCGTGGGCTGCGGGGATGTGGGCTACGGGGATGTGGGCTGTGGGGCCGTGGACTGTGGGCCGTGGGCTGCGGGGATGTGGGCTGCGGGCTGTGGGCTGCGGGCCGTGGGCTGCGGGGATGTGGGCTGCGGGCCGTGGGCTGCGGGGCCGTGGGGTGCGGAGCAGGGGCAGCTTGGTCTTCTGCTTGTGTAAGAAGAGAGAGCATTACCATGGACAGACTGCGAGGGCTTTGGGAGAACGTACTCCAGGAAGAAGGAAGCTTCCCGTGAGATGTGAGGCGGATTGCTGTGATGTGGTTTGGAATAAGCATAGGTCCCCTCTGGGTCCTCCCTCCTGGGACAGAGCTCCTAAAAGCCTTGGAGTTTCCTGAGACAAAAACCGGAAAGGCCTCTCTTGTTATGTTAATGAGATGACTTTCGGGGCTGGTGGCCCCAGGAACCCACCCTGGGACTAGAGGGTTGGAGTTTTCAGCCCCACCGCTGACCTCTGGCTGGAGCTAGAGTGGATCCCCAGGAGCCAGTGAGCTCAGCAGTCGTGCCTGTGTAACGGGGCCTCGGTGACACCCAGACCTTCCGAGAGCTTGCGCGACGGTGCCGACGCAGGGAGAGGGGCCCGCCCAGAGAAAGCACGGGAGCTCCTTCCCCACACCGGGCCCTGGGCGTCCTGCCGGCTGGCTCCTCTTGGGTTAGACCCTCTTACAATAAACCAGCGACCCAGGGAGTGAGACGGTCTCCGAGTCCTGTAAGCGGCTCTAGCAAATGAATCAAACCCATGGCGGGGGCCGGGGGGGTCTCCCATCTGTAGCCGGTTGGTCAGACACACAGGTCACAGGACGGACTTGCGGTTGGCGTCTGAGGTGGGGGCGTCTTGCGGACGGAGCCTTCCACCTGTGGGGTCTGACGCCGTCTCCAGGTCGTGCCGGAGCTGGGAGGACACCCAGTCAGGGTCCACTGAGGACTGGAGAATCGCTCGGTGGTGGGACCCCCGCCCCAGCACCCCCACGAATCAGTCGGGTGCAGAACCTTCTTAAATGGTGAGACAAGTAACTACTCAACGCATATGTAAATGCAACCCAATATTATTGTCTCTTTTTTTTTTAAATAACGTCTGATTTACGGAGTTCAAAAACACAGAGCTACAATAATAGACCATGTAAGCCCAAAGAGAACGTTTAAAATGCTCAGGACATCCTTGTAGTGTTTGAAAAGGGTGTTAATATTTTGATAAATTTCAGACCTTAAGTTAAATAACTGGTCACATTTCAAAGGTAAGCTGAAAAGGAATAGAATCCATTTGGTTTCTGGACCAATAATGGATTAAAAATAAATATGTAAAAATGCAATTATTTCAGAAATCAAGAAAGAGGACTGGGCGCGCCGTATCAGCAGGACGCGCAGGAGCTCTGGGAGACGGAGGGTTGGCTGTGGTTATGCACCGTGCGACTGAAAACCGACCGGAGACAGAGATTCTCTGGTGGGATTTTAAATACTGTTTAATAAAGGATAGTTAGGGTTTTTATATTAGCATCAAAAAAGATAGACTGTGGGGCTCCTGGGGGGCTCAGTGGGTTAAAGCCTCTGCCTTCAGCTCAGGTCATGATCTCGGGGTCCTGGGATAGAGCCCCGCGTCGGGCTCTCTGCTCAGCGGGGAACCTGCTTCTCCCTCTCTCTCTGCCTGCCTCTCTGCCTACTTGTGATCTCTCTCCTCTCTGTCAAATAAATAAATAAAATATATATATACAAAAAAGATAGACTGTAAGCTGAAAGATAAAGACAGTATTACGTAGGTCACTTCAAAAGAATGAAAGATTTGATTGGCTGGGAAGATGTATCTGTTCTAAACTCTGTTCCCCATATAAAGGGACATGTGAACAAAGCAAACTTTGCTAGAACTGCAGAAAGAAAAAGTCTCCTACCATAGCGGGGATTTCCAGTACATCTTTTTTAGCTCTTGGTAGGTCCCGAGAGACAGAATGATTGGATAGATGGCAGATTGGAGCAATGGGGCCCACAGCCCGGTTCACGGAGCGACCACAGAGACGGTTGTGTGCTCAGCAATTAGAGAATATGTGCGGAGTACTTTTTTTTAATGGGTACATCCTGGGGCGCCTGGGTGGCTCAGTCAGTTAAGTGACTGTCTTCGGCTCAGGTCATGCTCCCAGGATCCTGGGATCGAGTCCCGCATCGGGCTCCCTGCTCAGCAGAGAGCCTGCTTCTCCCTCTGCCTGCTGCTTTACTCGGGCTGTCTCTGTATGTCTCTGTCAAATAAATAAAGATCTTTATATGGCTACATACTAGCAGGTGTCCTACAGAGTATGTTCCGTGACAGCGTTGTAATTACAAGGGATATCACAAAAAGGCAAGTTTAAAAATTTCCATGATTTAGGACTTCTAAATCATATAAAATAACACATCAAAGAAAGTAACCATAATGGACATTTTAAAAGCCATTAAAACTGAGGGCTCCTGGGTAGCTCAGTCGGTTAAGCATCTGACTGTTGATTTTGGCTCAGGTCGTGGTCTCAGGGTTGTGATATCGAGCCCCATGTCAGGCTCCATGATGGGCATAAGCCTGCTCAAGATCCTCTCTTTCCCGCTCCCTCTGCCCCCTCCCTCCCACCCACACACTCTCTCTCTCTCCTAAATAAGTAAATAAATAAATACCACTGGTGACAGTGCCCAGAGAGCCAGAGCAGGGATGGGACTCCCCTACCAAGGCTTCCTGGAGGAGGGGCCCAGGCTGAGCCCGGAGGTCAGTGGGTTGACCGATGGGCACCCAAGTGGCCAGCCTGAGCCCGGCCTGGAGGCCGGTGAGCCCAGCAGGGGCTTACCCGGAGAGGGAGGCTCTGCGCTCAGGGCCCGCCCTGGGGGGGATTCCAGGGACTGCACAATGATGGAAATGATGCATACAGAAACTCGTAAGGCACAGCTAAAGCAACACCTCAAGGGACATTTGTAGCCTGAAGGATTAGGTAAATGTTGAAAGCTAGAAGTTAACGTGATAAGCATCCAGCTTCAGGAATTATTTTTGTTTGTAAAAACACCAAAAAGAAGGAAGGAGATAACACAGATGAGAGCCAGAATTGAGAGTGGAGAGACGTGGGCCCCCGGAGTGAAAAGTCTGCTCTTCACAACGGCAGGTAAGATGTCAAATGAGAGAAAGTCGCACAAAGGGAGGCCGGGTGCAAAGGGGGCCTGATGACAGACACCTTCAAAATGAAAAAAACGATGAGAATATCATGAGCTGTTTCGTTCCAATACATTTGAAAACTTAGTTGAAATAGATGGATTTCTAGAAATAGATAACGCCCTAGAAACGAGTGGGGAAGCAGAAAGCCTGCGCGTCTGTGTGAGGAGGTACGAGAAGGTCGAGGGTGATGTGGCCACGGCGGCTGCGTGAGCTCCTCTGCAACCCTGGGCGAGACCCTCACCCTCTCTGTGTCTCAGGGGAACGGGTGGGGGGGCGGCAATAACCCATCTGCCCCGAGGGGGGGTCCAGCAGGCTGTTAGCGCTGCCCGAGGTCGCCGAGCGTCTTCCCCTCACCAGTGCCAGCCCCTGCCGGGTCATCCTGTGCTGCTCGGTCCTGCGTCCCTCCCTCCCGCCCCCGCCAGGAGCCCCCCGCCTACGGTCTCTGCCAGCGCCGCGGCTCGATGCCCTTGGCATGTGCTTCCACCACCGGGCCTGGACCCTGGCCTGGCCTCTGCTGTCCCTCTCCCTGTCCTGCCGGCTCGGCTCGCTCCACTGTCCCCCATGCCTTGAGGTGTGCCCGGGGTTGGCGAAGGGCATCTGTACGCCCTCCCCAGCATGATCTGGTCAGGGCCTTCCCAGGGACCCTCACAGCTGTCAGAGGGACAGAGCTCTTGTGCTGGGGTTTGGGGTGGCCCCTCTCTGAGGGGGACCAGACCCCCACACCAAAACCTGATGCAGCATGCATGGTGACTCTAGAGCAATTCGGAGGTGGGGCGGGGATGGGAGGTGTCAGCAGGGTGGCATCAAGGAAGCGGTGCAGCCATGGCCAGAGCCTGCTAGGGACTGATGGGGGCCGGGCCGGGGCCGGGACAGGGGGCGTGGGCTCCTAGGGCAGGCCACGCAGTGCTCTGGCCCCAGCTGTGTGATCCTGGCCACGCCTCCCTCCTGGGGACTTGTTGTTGATGGGGGAGGCGGTGGGCAGAGCCCACCTGGTCCCTGGAATCCCCCCCAGGGCGGGCCCTGAGCACGGAGCCTCCCTCTCCGGGTAAGCCCCTGCTGGGCTCACCGGCCTCCAGGCCGGGCTCAGGCTGGCCACCTGGGTGCCCATCGGCCAACCCACTGACCTCCGGGCTCAGCCCGGCCCTGTCCTCCAGGAAGCCTTCGTAGGGGAGTCCCATCCCTGCTCTGGCTCTTTGGGCACTGTCACCAGGCCGTGTCCACTCCTCTCCTCCTGTGAAGGGGCCCGCCTCTACCCCCACTCCATCCTTTCTCTTCCCTGTTCTGCCTCCTGGTCCCCCCCACTCTCGTCCGTCCGGCAGGTTTAGAGGGCCTAGGCAGAGTCTGTCTGCTGCCTCCCCTCCTGACTCCCCTTCCCCCCGAGGTCCCAGGCAGGGGACCATCCCGCAAGCCGACTTGCAGGCCACGCCGTCCGCCAGCTGCCTCCCAGGGAACTCCCAGGGGTGGAGGGGGGAGGCTGCAGCGGGTGGGGGGCAGGGGTGCTGCATCCTGCCTCCTCCCAGCTTCCCTTCCCGGGCCGCCTCCGAGTGCTGTTGGCAGAGAGCCATATTGCATCCCGCAGCACCTCCCCTGCCTTCCTGGGACAGCTGGGCACGCCCGCGCCCTGCACCTGGTCTCAGCAGGGCTCCAAGCGGCCCCCCATCGCAGCCGGGGTACCCGCTCCCTGGGACGCCCAGGGGTGCCAGGAGAGAGCACGCTGGGAGCCCCCCGCCTTCTTCAGGGGGCCCCACACTTGCGCCTCCTGGGATTTGGGGGAGGGGGTCCGAATTGGATTGTCCTAAGATCTCACACATGTAAGTGGAAGTTTCTCGACAAGTCAGTCTTAGATTCTGTGACTGTAAGTTCTTTACTCTTTGTTCAAAGAGCTGTGGTCCCCGGGGGCGCTCCCGGGACCCCACCCCATGCCTGACCTGGCTGTAACCACCGCCGTCTGGAGGAGACCCTTGGGGCTGGGCTGCGGGCCGGCCGGGCTGGGAGGGAAGGTTCTGGAGCAGCGCAGCTGGGAGGCTGACGTGAGCAGTGACTGTCTTAGGGCTTCCGGCTCTGCCGGAGCCTTATTTGGAGGCAGTTCCGAGGGGGGCAGTAACTGGCACATTCCCGAGCAATTCAGAGACACCCTTCCCCTCCTGGTTCTTTTTAGGCCCTAGAAGAATTCTTGGGGAGCCCGCTGCTCCCCATGCCTCAAGAAGCAGCAGGGCCACCTAGTGCTGGCCTCGGAAGGGATCTCAGTCACCCAGTCCTGCTGCCACAGTGCCAGAGGGGAAACCGAGGCCCAGAGGGCTGGGGCTGGCCCAAGGTCTAGGCCTTCTGCCCCCCGCCTGCCCCCTCTGGCCCCGCCCCCGTGGGCCGCTCCGAGCGGGACTGGCCAGCGCCGTGGACACCCCAGTGCGGGGAGAGGTGCACCAGGTGGGGACCCCCGCTCTGCAGGAGCGCGGGGCTCCCTCGGTCTCCGGCAGTGGGAGGCCAGCGCGGGCCCGCCCGTCACTGACGGTGTGCCAGCCTGTCTTTGCAGGGCCTTGGCGCCCTTCCCAGGGCCTGGGGGGGAAGGCTCCTTGGGGTAAGACACCTGGGGTAAGACCCCTCCAGGGACCCCGGGATTTTTTTTAAGATCTTATTTATTTGAGAGAGAGAGGACACAAGCAGGGGGAGGAGCAGAGGGAGAAGCAGGCTCCCCACTGAGCAGGTCTTGATCCCAGGACCCCGAGGTCATGGCCCGAGCCCAGGGCAGAGCTGCTGACCAAGCCCCGCAGGTGCCCCGGGGGAGGGCTGTGTGGTTGGGAACCCGCAGGGCAGCGGGAGGCCACGGGGCGCGTGGTTTCTGGGCGGCTCAGGTGGGCTGCCGGCTGCCCGGTCAGCTTGGGGAGCCACACATGCCCCAAGTGCCCAGATGGAGCTCCCAGTTCAGGAGGAAGTCCCAGCCGGCGGGGGTGGGTGGCGCAGGGCCAGAAAGGCACTCCCAGCTAGTGGAAGGTTCTGGAATGTAGTCCTGGACCGATTGTGAGGCTCCCTGAGGATCCGCCTCTCTGTGGAGGCGAGCCCGTGTGGGACGCGAGGCTGGGAGGGTGACGGGAGCCTGGAGACAGGTTTTTCACCTTGAATGAGGCCGGGAGGAGCCCGAAGGTGCGCGGGGTGGCCTCACCGCGTGGCTGGGGACAGGAGCCTCTCATGCTGCGGCTGGCCGGGGCTTAGACAGGAAGAAGGACTTCCTGACGGCCGTGCTTGCTGCCGGCTGGGCAGGGGAGGCCTGGCAGGAGTGGGTGTGACGTCTGTTCCAGAGAGAGTCTCACCCACCTGGAGGAAGGGCCACTCCGTGCAGAGGTGCGGGGGCTGCGTGCCTGCATGACTGGAGTGTGGCCGCCTCCAGCGCACCCTGCCCCCCAGGAGACTCGGGTCCTCGTCATTGTCCTTACATGCCCTTCCTTCTACTCTCCATCCGTCAGGTCCCCCTCCAGGGGCTCCTCCCATCTGTGGGGACAGCCCCCTTGCCGTCCCGGAGGCACCACCACCAGCACCAGATCCCTCCCCGCTGCCAACGGCACCGCGAGCTCCAGCCACAAAAGCGTCCCCACCAGCTTTGGCTGCCCACGTCCCTGCCCACCGTGGTGACCACCGCCATCGCCAGCCCCAAACTCGGGGCATGGTGGTCCTGCTGATGGTGGGGAAGGGGGGCCCGGGAGGCAGTCCCCGATTGCCAAGGAGGACGGCACAGGGACAAGGGTGCCGAGATGATGAGGAAAACAAGGTCCAGGGAAAGGAGGGCTTGCAGTGGAGGAAACAGCAGAGGGAGGCCCGTGGCTGCCCTTGGGTGACCTCCCCCCACCCAGGGGAGCGTCCAGAGATTAGGGCTGGGGCGCTGGGCTCACTATCCACCCCGAAGGGAGGAGACATCACTCAGACAACTGAGTCTCTGTTTCCTCCTCTGGAGAGGGTGTCAGCTCTTGGGACAGCTGCATGGACACAAAGGGCCACCCAGAGACCAGCTCCGGGCACCCGGCGTCCGCTGGCCCAGAGCTCTGCCCTGCATGGGGTCACCGCAGACGGCGGTGGAGACAGACCCACGCAGGGCCAAGCCGTTGTGACGAATCAGGTGGGAACGTCCCCACAGGCAGCAGAGAGGTCCGGGACTTCTGAGCGCCGTCCCCATGCCAGGCGGCCGTGGAGCCCTGAATAGCCGGGAATGTGGGGCCCCAGCAGGATGGAGGCTGTGGTCTCTCCCTGAAGGACTCGGCCCTCCCGGGGGAGTGGGGGGGGGGGGGGCGGCGGGGAGCCGGGGCGGTGGGCCACAGTGCCCTAGCTACTCCCATCCCAGGCGAGAAGCACCAGGCCTCGGTGCACCCTGATCTGTTCGTTTCTTCCGGGTTTTCTGTGGAGCGCGTGAGCAGGGCAGGGGAGGTCAGGTCACTCCCCAAGGGGGGCGGGGAGCTCTGCGCTCCGTGCCCCCCCCACCAGCACGGTCTGCACCTGGAACCCCGCCCCCCGGCCTTCTGGCATCGTCATCATCATCGGGGGACACGGGAGCCGGCACAGGCCCTGCCCGGCTCTGCACCCCCGAGGCCTCTCCGGGTGGGAGCGCGGGCTGCACAGGGGGAGATGCCGCCCTCGAAGGAGCGTGGGCGCAGCCGCGGTCAGACGGACTTTAATAAGCAGGTTTCGCTGCCCAATCTCTACAAACGCAGTGGACGTTTTAAAGTGCGCAGGGCCGTGGCTGCGTGCCGTGCCATCCCCTCCTGGCTGCCACTCTCCCTGGTACTTGTGGCCCCTTGGTCCCCAGCAGTCCCTCACCATCCTCGGCCACTCACGGCAGTGACCCGAGGTGGTCCGGAGCGCAGCGGGACCCACGCCAGCCACTCCCCACGGCTCGGTGGGCCTGGCTTTGTGTTCATCTTGAGTGACGTGGTGGGGGGGGGGGCGTCATCTCAGGTGCTCGGCCTGCAAACAGCCCCCTGCGCGCCCCCTTTGGGGGGTGGGCCTCGGTCCGCGTGGGGGCGGAGCCTGGCTCCCTGGCCCTCCAGCCCCGCAGCGCCCCGCAGGTTCTCTGCGCGCAGGCTCAGGCTGCCCCCTGCTGGACACGCGGGCGAGAGGCGGGGGTTCCCGCATCTCCCAGGTCAGGCTCAGAAGCCAGTCAAGCTGTGGGCCTCGGCCGGTGGTCGGGCAGGGGTGCGGCTCTGGGCACGTCCACATCTGTCCCGCACGCCAGTGCGGCCCCCAGGACTGAGAAGCAGGTGCGTAGGCCCCGGGGTGAGGCCGCGGGCGGCGGGGGGGCCTGGAGCTCTTGGACACAAGCCCGGCCGAAAGGAGGGGGCCCCTGACGCCCAAGGCTCCCTCCATCCGCGTCCTCTGCCCCAGTCTCAGACTGTCCCCTGGCAACGGCTTCTGGCCCTGAGGGTCTAAAGGTCTGGGGTGGGGAGTAAGGGGGCCCCGCATCAGGGGGTCCCCTGCAGCTTCGTCACAGTGCCCTGGGGGCCGCACGATTGCAGGCCTGGACGCTAAGGTCCACACAGCGTGGGCTCCTGACACCCGGGCCGGGGACAGGGGGGGAGCCCTGGTGCCCACCAGGCCCCCCCAGCTCTCTGGCCCCAGGCGGGACGACTGAGGCCGCTCCGCGAAGTCCATGGGGCGGCGGTGTGGGCTGCACAGAGGAAGGCCACACAGACCGGACGTGGGTTTTTAATTCTTTTTATTGAAGAAAAGAAAAGGAGAGAAAAAATAGATTCCCCACCCCTGCTCTTCCCGGAGTGGCTTCTGGTCCTGCCCCTGGGGTCGGCGCAGGTGCGAGAGAGGGCTGTGCTCTCCACCTGGGTCTGGGGAGGGGCCCCGGGCCCTGGAAAGGTGGGGGGGGCTGGCTGCTTCCCGAGGGGTAGGGGTGTCTAAAAAATGGTGCCAGGCCAGCTGGGCCAAGCAGGCTGGTCCTGTGCTGCGCCGCGAGGCCAGCCTCCTGGGGATGCTGGTCGCACCTGGCCCGGCCACTGTCCGCGGCGGCCCGCCCGCCCGCCTGCCCGCCGGCGGTGGGCTGGAGGAGGGCAGAGTCTGAGGCACCTTGCGGCCTCCGGAGCCCTGCGCCCTCCCCGGGCCGCCGGCGCCTCCTGTCCCGTCTGGCTCTGGTCCCAGCACTGCGGGCCTCCGCCGGGCTGCCGTCCGAGCGCCCTGAGGCCGGGACGCGGGCCTGGCCCGCAGCCCGAGAGCACGTCTGAGCCCGTCCCGTGGCAGGAGCGGGCAGAGCAGCATCCCTCCTCGTGGCCCGGTGCGTGGCCGCCGCCCACCTGCTCAGACCTCAGTCTGGAGGTCGATGATGTCCTGGCCGACCAGCGGGATCGTGGCGCCCGACTTCTCCCACTCCACGCTCCGCAGCTCCAGCGGGTTCGGCGGCAGCGGCTCCAGCTCCTTCTTCACCCACGCGGGCGTCCCGTGGGCTTTCCGGAGGCTCTCCCAGGGCCGCTTGTTGGGCGTCTGCTGCTTCTCTGGCTGCTGGCCGGTGGGCGGTGGCCGGTGGGCGGTGGCCGGAGGGAGGGCCGGGACGGAGGCCGCGGAGCAAGATCCGACGGGGAGGGGGAAAGAAGGCAGAGTCAGAACAGAGGAGAAGGGGACTGAGAGAGCAGAGAGGTGGGGAGTGGGGGGAGACCCCAGGTGACCCAGGAGCAGAGCACCTCCCGCTGTGGGGTCCGGGGGTGGGGGGACCGCCTACAGTGAAAGGCGGCTGCCCACACTGCTCCCTTGGCCGTGGCCTTCCTCAGGAGGCAGCCTCACGGTTCCCCCATTCACCGCCGACCCCTCCAGACGGGCCCCCAGAGCCGGTGCCCCGCCGACCCCTCCAGACGGGCCCCCAGAGCCGGTGCCCCGCCGACCCCTCCAGACGGGCCCCCAGAGCCGGTGCCCCACCGACCCCTCCAGACGGCCTCCCCTGCTGCCCCAGAAGGCCGGTTGGCTGGCCCGGCCCCCCATGGTCTAGCACGGGCTGGTTCAGGCCAGTCTCCAGGAAAGAACGAATGAATGAGTAGGGTGGGAAGAAGGGCTCTCCCACAGTGCCCCGCCCCGTGCCCCAGTGTCCTGGGCTGCACCCCCCCAAACCTTGGTGTCTGGGCCCAGCGCCTCCTTGTCCTTCTCGGCGTGCTGCAGCTTCCGGTTCAGGTCCTGGAACAGGTCCTGGTGCCGTTTCCGCGTGTGCATGATTTTCTGTGGGGCGGGAGGGGGCGGAGCCTGAGCCCGGAGGGGGGCCGCCCTGCCCCTCCCTGCCTGCTGAAAGGGTTCAGAGCGCCTCTGCTGGCCGTGTGGGGGACCGGACGCCAGGACCCACCTCGAAGTCCAGTTCTGCGTACCGCGATTTCCGCCGCTGTGGGGAGAAGGGGTTCGTGCGTGTTTGCAGGTGGTTCCCTAAAACCTCCTGGGCCACAGGTCCCGGCCTCTCCTTGCCTGAGGATGGGGGAGACCAGGGACCCCCTCGCCCCAGGCCTCCTCTGGGGGTCTCGGGCAAGCCCTGGGGGTCACGCCTCTGTCGGCCCTGAAGCCACGGTTCTCAGGCCCCTTGTGGGCCACCTGCTGCCTTAGACATTGAGGCCCGGGCCAGAGACCAGGAGGCGGGGCCCCAGAGGGCAGTGACAGTCACAAGGGCACTCTCGGCCCCATGACAACCTGGGCCTCTGGTCTTCCAGGTCCTGAGTGGGGCTGAGCCCGCAGAAGCTCTTCACCACTTTCTGTCCCAGCCCGGAGGAGCCGGACTGTCCTGCGGGCCACCTCCCGCCTCCAGGCCGGGGCCGGTGCTGGGCGAGGGTACCCGGCTCAGCCTGCCCTCCATAGGCTCCCAGGGACAAGCCGCAGGGACGCAGGCCACCGGCCCAGCTGGGAGGCCCCGGAGGCCGTGAGCCAGGAGGTGGGAGCGTGGCCTGGGGAGGGTCGGCTCCCTGAGGGTGCTCGGCAGTGCTCCCCCGATCCAGTCTCTGATCCCATGTTGCACAGCCTGGGGTGGGGGGCTCAGGGTCAACTCTAGGCTTCAGGTTGGTCTACGGAGGGGCCTGCTGCTCTGACCACAGGCATGGAGGGGGCCGGACTCGAGCCGGCTGGGTGGGCCTCTCTGCAGTGAGGGAGACCCCTGTTTGCCACAGGCCCGAAGCTCCTGGTCACGAGGGCCCCCCAGGACCGGGGGCAGCGTGGCTAGAGGACAGAATGAGGACGGTGGGCCGGGGCGGGTCTCAGGGCACATCCCGTCAGCAGCCAGCTCGCCAGCACGTCCCCTTTCTTATCAAGGGACTCCTGCCAGCAGCGGGAGCCGGGACCCTGGCCCCCAGGATTCCCAGGCCGGACTTCCTAGCGCAGGCCGCACGCACCCAAACCAGGGGTGCCCACAGCACGCCCTGCCCCCCGCCCCCCATCCCCAGGGCCCCTGGGCTGCCCTCACCTCCAGGGAGCTCACGGACAAGGTGGAGACGTTCTCGTTCCTGGTCCCCGCCCCCGAGCTGGGCCCCGGGTGGGCCGCTGGCTCCCCAGTCTCCCCCAGGCTGGGGGGCGCGGGCTCCAGGGTGGGGGGTGGGGGTGGGGGAGGTGGGGGTGGCGGGGGCTGGGCCGGGGGGGCCTCCGGGGGCCCGGCGCCGGGGGCCTGGCGGGTGGGTGGGCTGCGGGCCGGGAGGCCGGCGTCGGGGGCCATGTTGAGGTGGATGAGGCGGGTCTGGGGCATCTGATCCAGGTGGATGCTGTGCTTGGCCTCCTCCTGGGGCTTGGGCCGCAGCGTGGCCGTGGCCGTCGGCAGGATGACGTAGCTGGTGTCCAGGGCCTTCTCCTGGGCCCGGCTCAGCTCCGAGTCCAGCTTCTTGAAGATGTCCCCGTCGCCAGCAAAGGACTTGGGCGCCCTGTCCTTCTTGAGGGTCAGCGAGTGGTTGGGGAAGTCGGGCAGGGGGCCGCCCGGGCAGCGGGGCGAGCCGTGCAGGTGCAGCTTGGACACGTTGGCGGGCAGGCTGTTGAAGTTGGTGGGGGGCGCCTTGGCGTGGGCGAGCTTCAGCTTCTCCTCCTCGGGCAGCGACGGCCGCTTGAGTGTGCCCGTGATCGTGGCCGTGCGGCAGGCCGCGATGTCCTTGTTCAGCACTGTGGGGACAGGTAGGGGGCGTCAGGGCGGCCTCGGGGGTGCCCCGGCCAGGCCCTGATCGGGCGCACGTCCTCTGAGGGCTCCGAAGCTGCAGTTCCCGGTGCCCCAGGCACGCCCGCCGGCCACCCCCACCCCCGGTCAGCGGGGGCCCGCCACGTGCCGTCCGCTGCCACACCAGCTGCCGTTTCCAATGAGGCTGGAACGTGGGGTGCTTCTGTCTGCCCTCGCCACCTGCGCACTGCCCTCCCCGGCAGCTGGGGACCCCTGGGGACCCGCAGCCACCTGCGCACTGGAAGTGCGGGGACACAGCTCCTCACAGGGCGGGGGTGCTCCTGGGGTGCCGCGCCGCGGACGCCTAGCTGCCCGGCCTCCGTTCGGCTGCGGGGCAGGGGCCGCATGACCTCTGAGCCGCGCTCCCGCTGGCCCAGCACCCAGCTCGCTGCTACTACTCAGTGCAGAGCTGCCAGGCCCAGCTGCGTACCTGCGCCCCACTCAGGGCCGGTCCTCGGCAGCCTGCTGTGACCGCAGGGCCCTCTCCTTGCTGGCCAGGCGCCAGGCACCAGCCACACCCCTGCCCCGCCCCGCGCAGCAGTGCTGCCTCCCACTGCCGCCCCGTGCACGCATGCTCCCAGCGGCCGGCCCCTCGCCCCATGAGCTCCGGGCCCCCTCATGTCCAGCCTCCAGCCGCTGACATCCTCCCGGCGGCTCGCCGGGGCACCTGCCATCTTTCCCGCCAAGCCTGCGCCCCTGCAGGGTCTCTCCCACTGGGGTCTCTCGGGCCATCTGAGCGCACGCTAAGCCCGGAGGACCCAGGCTGCGCCCCCTGCACAAATCCACTTGCAAGTTTCCCGCATACTCAGCCCTACACCCAGACCCCTCTAGACCCCCAGGCCCCCAGCTGGTGTGCCCTCCCCCCCCACCCCTCCCCCGCCCCAGCCACTAGTGGCTTGAGAGACCACAGCCCTGGCGAGGCCGGCTCACTGATGAAGAAGAAATCGGAGGCTCAGAGAGGCCAGGACCACCTGGACAGGGCTGACCCCAGCCCCAAAGGCCCCAAGTCTCGGGGTCACCTCTTGGGAGGGCCGCTCAGACTACGTAAGACCAAGACGGGAAGTGGAAGACCATTCTGTCCAGTTCCTCATTCAACCCAACCAGAGGCCGCCTCCTCCAGGAAGCCCTCCCGGGTCCACCCGGCAGCAGCTGACACTCCCAGCCCCGGGCCCTATGGCTGTCTCTAGACTCTCAGATGAATGCTAGGCAGTTGTGGCCGGCTGGATCTCCACAGTCCTGGAAGATCCTCCCTGTCCCTGCCTCAGACGCCTGGTTCCCAGAATAATGAGCCCTTGAGGGGCTCCCTTTCATTGAGCAATTGAATCCTTTTTTCCAGCTGCTTCCAGGAAACTCAGTGCTAACATAAGATCCAGGGGTGGGTCCTTCTCTCTGCTTGCCCCCCCGCTCCCACTGCCGTCGCCCCCCATTCTGAAAGTGCGACCGACCCTCCTCCGTGGATGGACTGGGGATGAAGACACGAAGGCGACACAGAGCACCGGCCCCGAGGGAGGGCAGGCGGGGGTGGGTGGCGAGGTGGGGGACAGGGCGGGGGTGGGCGGCTCCCGTCTCACACAGCTCGCGCAGCCTCGCGGTCCCTGTGCAGAGCATGGAAAGCAAAGAACACGAGCGTGTGTTCACTGCCGAGGCAAGGGGCGCGGCGGGGAGAGGACAGGGCCAGGCCCCGTGCGGGGACCAGGGGCCTGCCCCCGGGGCTAAGAGCTCTGCTGCACAGCTCGGGCCTCACCCCTGCCGAGCCCGAGCCCCAGGACCGGTTCCCACAGACCCGGGCTGCAGCGTCAGGGCAGCGGGCGGGGAGGCAGGCCGCAGCAGGCGCGGGCGCTGTGCAGACCAGGCCTCCCGGGCGGTGTCCCCGCCAGCGGGGGGACGTCACGCGTGGCCCCACGTCACCGCGTGGGCTGGGGCAGGCAGTGATGGGATGAGGACAGACAGATGAGCAGACAGACGCACAGACAAAAGAAAAGAAGCAAGTGGGCCCAGGCAAGGGCCACCTGTCGCTCTCACCTGGCAGGCGCTCACCTGATCTACAGGCCAGATCCACGTCCTTCTCGAAGTCGGTCTGCAAGACAGAGGCGGGGCGGGGTGAACGCCCGCGGGCGAGCGCAGGGCGGGACTGCTGCCCGCATTAGGCCGCCTGCAGGCGCGGGACACGGCCCAGCTGGAGCTGGGCCTCGGAGGCGTGTGTGCACATGTGCGTGCACGCTGCTGAGGGCTAGCGGGGTCTACGACCTCCAGGGTGCCCGTGGGCTCACATGTCCAATGGACCCTGGTGGGGGGCCCCGCCCCTGCACGCACACACGTGTGCAGGCACGCCTGTGTGTGCATGTGTGCACGCATGTGTGGGAGCTCCCTCCCGGGCATCTGCGGCTTAGCTGGGAAGTGGGGGGCCGGTCCCACGGCAGCTCACTCACACTCTCGTGCCTCTGCCTCAGTCTCCCCCAGTTCCTGGACCCCCGGGACTCCAGCCCAAGACCCCCTCGCTCTGTCCCTCACAGCCCCCGATGCGGTGGGGGGCACAAAGGGTCTCGCGCCAGAGCCCCTGTGGCCCAGCCCGCCACCTGCTGGTGTGCAGCGGTGGGGGGCCTGCCCTGTGTCACCTGTAGTCCTCGGCACAGCCCCTGGGGACGAGGAAATGGAGGCCGGCCGGCCACAGAGGCAGAATGGGCTTCGAACACAGCCGTCGGTGCCGGGGTGACACCGGCCATCCCTGGAGCCGCGGCTGCAGCCCCGGCTAGAGGGTGAGCCCCATCCCAGCCTAGGGTGGCGAAAGTGAGCAACCAGGCCCCGCCCTCAGAGCGCCCGGTGGGTGGGGCACCGTGGGCTGGGGCGTGGCCTTCTCCGGGCCGCGGGGCTGGGTCCGCATCTCAGACCTGGCGGTCCCCTCTCCGCAAACGCAGAAGTGAGCTTCTGGGAGGACTACAAAGTCTGAGGTCAGAGATCAGGCCAGGAGCAGTGCCCAGGGGTCTGGGACCCCTGCCCTTGCCTCTGAGGATCCAAGTAGCCTCCCCAGGTTTGCCGGCCCGCCTCTGCTGAGGCCCTGCCTGGGACGCTCACGCTGGCCATGAGAGGCTGAGTGAGCTCCTGCCCGCCAGGCCCCCCGCGACAGCATGGAGAATCCAGCCCAGGCTCCACCAAGACCTGAACAGGAGGCCTGCTGGCAGGAGCAGGGGCGGGGGGCAGGGAGGACTCCCTGGAGGTAGTGTCTTAGTGGACACCTGCAAGGCGGGTAGCGAGGTGGGCGGGCCGTGCTGTGCCTCAGGCTGAGTGGCAGGTGTGATGCTGGAGGGCCCAAGGCGACCTGGCTGGGTACAAGGCCATGGCGGGGGGCATGGTGAGTGGACGGGCCAGGGCTGGTCCCCCAGATGGAGACCGAGGGAGCCCAGTCCCGTCCTGGCCAGGCTGGAGGGCAATGAGGGGCACATGGGAGGTGGAAAGGGCAGCTGCTGAGGCGACAGCCCCCAGAGGCCGGCATCCGGGCAAGGGTACTGTGGTAGCGGGGGGTGGGGGCGGGCCGATGCCAGCCCCAGCCAGACTCTCACCATCTGGGTCCTGCCCGCCCCAGACCCCGGGCCAGCGATGTCACCTCGGTGAGCCTCCGGGTCCCCAGCCTCACACTGGGCTCGGAGTGCTTCCCAGGGGCCGCCGGAGCCCAGAGCAGCTCTGAGCGGCGCAAGGAGGCACCGCTGGAGGCAACAAGCTCTGAGCCCTACCATGAGCTGGGCGTGGCCGTTCTGGAAGGAGCCCCCCGAGTCCCCGTTGCCCTCCTCCTGGCGGTCTACCACGCGGCACTTCACGGCGTCCTGGACCTGCAGAGAGAGAGCAGACGGTCCCCAGCAGCCCTAGATGGCCGCCTCGCAGGACGGCGGGAAGGCAAGGGTGAGCGGCGCGGGCACGGGCTGGCGCCCGTGCGAGGGGGCCTGTGTGCAGGGCCCCGCCTCCCTTCCTGCTCAGCGGGTCTCTCTGCGCCCTTCGTGGGTGTGAGATTCGAAAGCCGGGGAGCTCGGGACCCCCCGCGAACGTGCCGCAGCCCTCCCGGCTGGAGTCTGTCTGACGGGCCCGCCGTCTGGCTGAGGGCACCGGGGTCCACGCCGTCCGGGCAAGCCGAGGCCGTGCCCTCACGCCACTGGAGACGCGCCACCCGAACGTCCACGAGGGCCCCCGGTGGGGGGCACAGCACGTCTGTGGGGCAGGCTCCATCGAGGGAGGTCTCACACATTATGGCCGTAGGTTCCTCAGAAAGGGGCCACCCAAGCAGTCGGCACAGAACTTGTACACAGAGGACGGACAGCGCGGGTCGGCATGAGCAAGGGGCGAAGGCCGGTCCCTTCACGGCCACCGATTGCTCCTGGCGCTGGACGCAGTGGGGAGCAGTGCCCACCCTCAAGGGGCTGTCCCTTCACGGCCACGATGTGCAAAGGGAACAAGGGAAGGCGCGGGGTGGCGAAGGCATGGAGGGGTTCCTGGGGGAGGCATCCTGAGGGAGCGGGAGAGCTCTGGGGGGTGCACCGGGGGTTCTGGGCTCCCAGACCTGGACCCAGTGCGGACCTGGGGACCTGTCCCCACTCCCCGCAGCCACACAGCTGGTAAGAGGCGGTGCTGGGGTCTCGCTGGCCTCGGGGCCACGGACACCCGCCAAGCCGCTGGGCCTCCTGTCAGGTGTGCCTTCCTCCCGTCCTCGCACTCACTGACAGCCTAGCAAACATCTCAAAGCACCTACTGTGTGCCCAGCGGAGGCAGGCCACCATCCAGGAGGTGCAGGCAGGAAAGCACTTTCTCCACTGGCATGAAGAGCAGATGATCGCCCCAAGTGCCTCATGGCCTCCTCCTCCAGGAAGGCCACCTGGCGAGCCTCACCCCCCAGGAGACTCAGATGACCCCTTTACTCATCCACCTGCCAGATGTTCCCCACCCACCGCGCTGGCCAGAGCTGGCTGGCATCGCCCCCGCTTGGCCCCTCCCGGCCCATCTTCCTTAGCAGGGCCCCCTGAAGTCCCCCGACAGAGGCCAGAGGATGGAGGCCCTCTCCTGACTTTCCTCAGGCCGCAGGCGCCCCATAGCGCAGACCCCGCGTGTGGGACCAGGGAGGTCAGAGAGGCTGATGGGGGAGTGCAGCCCTCAGGGCAATCAGGTGATTGTCCCCCCGCATGGGCCCACGCTCCGGATAGTCCCGCTTCTGCTCTCGGGTTTTGAATTCCTACAAGTTCTCTCCTGTTCTTGGATGTTCCTTCTTGGTAACCTGCGTTCTCGTCTCCAGAAGCCGGGCAGCTGAGGGCCAAGAGCGGGGCCTCCGCGCCCGGTGGGGACTGTGACGTCTGGCCACGCCCGACCGAGGCGACGGTGAGAACACCTACTGCCCGCAAACCGGGGCCTGGCACGCGCGGGGGCGAGGCCGGGGAACAGGTGGTCTCTCTCTCTCTCTGGCGATGCCGGCTCGGGGCGGCTGCTCGGATCGGACTCTTGGCCCCAGGCTCTCTGGATTTCAGAGGGGATGCTCACGACCACCCAGGGATTTGCGTGTGAGAACTTGTCGATGGGGCCGTCCCACCACCAGAAACGTGGGCTCGTCCTCCCATCACCTCTCCTCCCGCCCGGGGGCCTCAGGCGACAGGGTGCCCCTGACCAGGGTCCCGCCTGGGACAGTGGGGCTGCACGTTGGGGAAGCTGGGTGGGGGCGGCACTGCCAGCCCAGGACGGGGCCGAGCTGCCCCGAAGCGGACCACCGGCTGGGCACTGCAGACCTTCCCTAGGCATCCCGAGGGCCCGGGAGCCCCCTTCTAGAAGCACTCTGGCTTCAGGGTGTGACGCAGCAGCTGCCCGGCCTCCTCCACCGCCGGCTGCAGACAGGGCTTCCTCGGGTGGGCTGGGCTCATGGCCCCTTGTCCTTCTCTCCCCCAAAGCCCAGGGTTCACTGCAAAACCCTTCTCCTGTTCTCCTCATCCTTTCGAGTCTAAGTGCTTTCAAATCGCTTTGTCATCTTTCTAGAAGGTTCCAAAGGGAAAGGGAAGTAATTTCGCGTGTCTGCCCACCCACCCACTCCCAGCCCTCCGATGGCTTCTTTCCCAACCACACCAAGAGCATGTTTCTCCACGTTTCGATCCTCCTGAGATCGGACAGGTCCCTTTAGCTATTGTCACCGGGCAGCCAGCAGTGGGGACAGGTGGGCGATGGCCCTCCCTTGCTCCCTTCGGGGGAGGTCCAGGACGAAGGCTCAGCCCTGCTGAAAGCAGCTGACGTCTCCAGGGCTCTGGGTCCCAAAGACCCAGGAAGACCGAGCCCCCCTCGCTGTCCGAGCCCTCGAGGGGCACAGGGGGGCATTTTCAGGAAGGAGCGCTGACACCAGGAGCCACGGTCCGCGGCAGCCAGGGTGCGTGTGCCGGCGCAGCCCCGCCTTACAGAAGCGAGGGGCCCGGGGTCAGGAGCGGCCCCCGCCGTGGCCCCGGGGTGCGGGGGGCCCACCTCTCTGCGCAGGATGCAGTGCACCATCACTATGACGAAGCCCTCCAGCGAGTCAAAGACGGCGAACAGGATCTGGAAGAGGGCGGAGCGGCGGTCGGTGACGGCGAGCACGGCCGACATCCAGGTCAGCGCCAGCAGCGGCAGCACCACGCAGGAGCTCCACAGCGAGGCCCTGGGGACAGCGCAGCGGCGGCCGCGTCAGGGCTGGCCCGGGCCGCCCTCCCCGCCCCCCACCCCGGCTGGGCTTCGCCTCCTCTCCCCCCTCTCCCCGCTCTCCCCTCCGGTCCTGGCGGCCCCCCCTGGGGAGCAGAGTCCTGCCTCGACCCGCCCAGGGCGTGAGCCTCCGAGGGTGGCCCACCGGAGGCAGGAGCTGGGGGGCCACGGTCTCTGCTGCTTCCAGCTCCCCGGGCTCTCTGCCAGCCCCCTACCAGGGGCCCAGGGCCCCAACTCTAAGGTGGCTGTGGAGGGGGCTGTTGGGCCAGGCCTCTGAGCTCCGGACAGAGACGGGGAGAGAACGAGAGAGGACCAGAGAGCTGCTCCGGAGGAGAGAGACGACAGACAGACAGACGGCCAGACGGAGAGGGGCGGGGGAGGCAGAGACAAGAACAGAGACCCACGGGCGCTTCAGCTCTTGGCAGGCCTGCTCTGCTGGTCCCCAGGGAGGGGCTGCCTCCAGGGGTGCCCACAGCCAGCAGGTGCCTCCCTGTGCCCCCGCGGGCTACCCCATGGTCGCTCGGAGCCGGCCTCTGCCGGACGTGCTGTCACTGTGCTGTGTCCTCAAGGGGCTGCGGTGAGGAAAGAAGGCTCCGGCCGCCAGCTGGCGTGCGGCAGGCGTCCAGGAAATGTGCCTGACCCCACTCCCACCACCATGACGACCTCCTGCGCTCAGTCCCCTGGGCAGGTGACGGCTCGCAGGGGCTCCAAGGAGCCGCCGGGGCCCCTGTCACCACTGGGGTGGGGGCTGAGGTCAGCTCCTTACAGGACAGGCACGAGTGCAGGTGGGGCCGGAAAAGCGGAGAGTGGGCGGGGGGAGGGGCACGAGGAACATCAGGCAGGGCCAGGGCCCTGGGCGCCACCAGGAAGGAGCTGCCGGGAGGGCACAGGGCCGGCGGGAGAAAGGCTGGAAGGACCTTGAGTCCAGCCTGGAAAAGGACCCCAAATCAGCAGGACCTTGGTCAGGGGGCGGGGGCAGGGGCTCCTCCCAGAACTGTGCCCTCGGCTCCCGCCCCCCCCCTCCTGTCTCCGCTTGGCACAGAAGATAGGCCTGCCTCCTCTCCCTACTTCCCCCTCCTCCTCCCTCTCCCTCTCCCCCTCCCTGCCCCAGGACCCAGGTCCCCATCCCGGCCCCAGCCCCATTTCTTCTCCTGGACGGCTCCACGGCCAGCTTCCCGGGGGGCTCAAGTCAGAGCCCGGAGTTGCCTTAAAGCCCCCACACCCCTCCCCTCCTGGCCATAGCACGAGACTTCACAGACCCGCCTCACCTCCCATTCTAGGCTGGAGACCCCCCGCCGGGTCACCAGCACCTGCTGGAAGCCTGGAGATGCGGCCCTCCGAGGCTACGCGCCCGGCCCTCCCCGAGCGCGAACCTCTGTGTCTCCCCATGGCGGGTGGGGCTCCCTCGTCTCTGTCCTCCCTTCCGAAGCAGACCTTCTCTGGCCGAATTCAGAGCAGGAGAGCAGGGGGGAGCCTCTCGCAGGGAAGTCTCGCTCCCGCTGTGAGTCCCGCTCCCTGGGGCCTGGGGCCTGGGGCCGGACATCCACGGCCTGAGGCGCGTAGCAGGCGGCTGGGGCGAGGGGACCCGTGAACACTCCAAAGCTGCAGGGCTCTGCCAGGGCAAAGGGCCGCGTGGAGGAGCGGGGGCAGGCCTGGGGGTGATGGGCGGGGAGCAGGGAGCCGGTAGGGAGGCCCGGGGCAGGGGGCCAAGGCCCCTGCGGGTGGGGTGGGGGAGGGGCTCTCAGGGACCGGCTGTCACAGGGCAGAGCAAACAGCGCGGATTCCCCGAGCCCTGTCCCTCCACACGGCTTTCGGCCTCAACCGACCCCTCCTGCCCCGAACCTGCGGCTGCCACGGGGCTGCAGTGCCCGCACACGCACATGCTCACACACGCTCACACACGCTCACACGCACGTGCTCACACGTACACCCACACGTGCTCACACGCACACATGCTCACACACACACCCACGTACACCCACACGTGCTCACACGCACACATGCTCACACACGCACACACACGCACACCCACACGTGCTCACAGGCACACATGCACACGCACATGCTCACACACACCCCTACACGTGCTCACGCACGCACACCCCTACATGCTCGCACACCCACACGCTCACACATACACCCACGTGCTCGCACACACACATGCTCATGCGTACACACCCACACACCTAAACGTGCTCACGTAAACCCACATGCTTTTACGTGCACACCCATGTGTACATGTGCACACACGCTCACGTGTGCACACATGCCCACAGGCTCACACATGTGCACGCACACGCTCACGCACGCGTGAGCACACCCCAGGCCCCAGCACGACCACACGCCAGTGACCCGCCAGCCAAGCGTGTTCTCATGCTGACCTGCACCGTTCCCGTCCCCAGGACGCCGGCCCTCCAGCCCGTCTTGTCCCAAGGCCCCGGGGGTTGGGGGAGAGGAGCTTGGCGAAGGGCTGGCTAAAGGACGACCCCCAGAGTGGACGGCAGAAGTGACAGAGAACAGGAAAAGCTCAAACAGAGCGTGACTCAGGGGGGCACGGAGCCCGGCGGGCGCACGAGCGAGAAGAGGCCCTAGGGTGCACTTCCGGCGGCCTCGGAGGCGGCGGCAGCCAGAGAGGACTCCACACTCGGCACATTTGGGGGCACGCCCAAGGGGGCCTGGGGCAGCTGACTGGAGGTGAAATGCGAAGCCTGAGACAACAGCGAACACTGTTCTTGAGAAGACGGGGCGTGGGGGGCACAGTGCACCCGACTGCAGCGATGGGCCTGCACCTCCCCAGGCCGGCCCTGGGAGACCGGGGGGCTCCCGGGGAGCAGGGGAGCGTCAGGGAGGGGGCGTGGTCCGGGTCCTGCCCCCGTGCGTGTCCACGCAAAGCAGAGAGGAGCCGATCTGCCCACGTTTGCACAAAGTAGCAGAACTCCTGGGGGAGGCCCCGGAGTCTGCCCTGAGCACACACCACCCCAGCCAGGGGGCGAGGGCTGTGCCGGTCAGTGCGTTGGGGTTCGGGGAGCTAGGTGGCTGCGTCCTCCCACAGGCCCCGTGTGTGTGCGTGTGTGTGTGCGTGTGTGCGCAAGCAAGCACACAGCAGCGCACGGGAGCCTCCGGGCTGTGTGGGGAGCGGGGCTCTGTGCGCGGGCCCGTGGGCACATCTGGGGGCCAGGGCACCTACTGCTCGCGCGGGCCGGGGCCGGGGAACCGGCCAGCCTCACGGACACACTGGACTCCAGCGCCCGCCCCGCCGCCCGCCCCTCACCCCACCTGAGCCCCGGGCCCCTCGGCCGCTCACACGGGGATGAGCGAGAGAGCCGGCTCGCGGGTTATTGTAGGAAGCAAGCAAACAGCCTGGCGGGGAACAGGCACCGCGTGTCAACGGCCCCAGCGCTCCGGGGGCCCCCCAGGAACACGTGTTTGAGGGCCGGCTGGGGCGCCTCCGTCCCCACTGCCCAGAGAAAGGGGCGCCCAGGCCCACAGACGGTGAGGCCGGCCTCCGGACCCCACACGTCCTCCGAAGCCACGCGGCAGGCTTCTGACCACGACCAGAAGCCATCGGGGAGCCCAGGGACGGAGCTAGGGTACGTCGGGGGGTGCAGGACGAGGAGGGGGGAGACAGAGACGGAGACAGACACCGGGGACAGGCACACAGGGAGCAAGGGCGGGACCCGCACGCAGACACCAGCAGGGCAGAGCAAGGGGAGGAGGGCTCAGAGGGCTGGGACAGGATGGAGACGGGTCTGTGTCACCCGTCCTTGGCCCCCATCTGTGACCTTGGTGCACCCACGCCCTGGGGGGCTAGAGGAGCAGCGCTGTCCCCAGCACACTTGGCCTTCACTGCTGGACAGCGCCCAGCCGCTCGGGACCACCTGCCCTCTGGCCATGCACTGCCCTGTCTGGGCCCAGCTCCCCACGTGGGAGGGACACCCTGTTTGAGCCCTGTGCTCTCCTCCTGTCGCCGAAGGCACCACAAGGACGGGCAGGTCACATCCTTGCTGGGGGTCACCCGACCCCTCGGTAGGGAAGGGGAGGCCGGGTCTCCCTCCCACCACCCCAGAGGTCCGTGGGGGGGGCAGGGTCCCTGAAAACAACCGGCTTCACAGTTTCTGAGGACGACCTACAGCCCAGATGGAGAAACTGAGGCACAGGGCAAGGCCGGGCTGGCTGTGAGCCTAAGCGGACCGCTGTGCCCCAGTTTCCCCACCTGATGTGGGGGCTGGTGGGGAGAGTGGGCCCTGGGTCTTCTGGACCGGAGCCAGGTGAGGGGCCCTGTGGGCCCTGCCCTACCCTACCCTGCCCGCTCCTTCAGCTTCTTGTCCGTGATGCCGTCCTTGGACACGAGCTTATTGAACACCAGGATCCCGATGACCATGTTCACCTGCAGGCACAGAGGGCGGGGTGTGGGGGTGGGGTACTGCCCTCCGGGCTCCGTGCCAGGGCTCCCGCCGGCAGCACGGGCCGTGGGGCCGCGGCTCCCCAGGCCAGGAGGTGGGGCCGCGGGCAGGGGCTCGCCAGACCCCCCCCCCAGCCCTGGCTGTTAGGTGGGGTTCTCCTGCCACAAGAGCCCACCCAGGGTGAGGCGCTCCAGCCCACGCCTCCACGTGACCCTCCCGCGTGACCCTCTCTGCGAGGATCTGGAAGCCCTGCCCGGAGCGGGTGGACAAAAGGGGCCAGCCTGCCCCGGTGCCGGGGGCGCAGAGAGTCATGTAGGGGCTCTCCCGACAGGCTCGCCCCGGGCTAGTCTGCACTGAACGGCCCCGAGGCCTAGCTGCCATCCCTGCGGCGGGCAGCAGCCGTTTCTGGAGCTGGGGTTCCAGCTGCCAGGAGGCTGGAGGTCAGGCTGAGCCCCCCGCGCTCCCAGAGAGCCGGCCCGCTCCCACCGAAGACAGGGCCTCCGATGATCCCGCTGCCGTCCATGCTCAGGGGTGCCCTGCGGCCGCCCCCCTGGCCTCTCGGCTGCTTACATCCCTATCTTGCCCGAGGGCTCACCCCTCACGAGGGCCCACCTCGAGGGCCGTCTCGGGGCAGCCTCCCTGTCCGGGCTTTCCCGGGGGCGCGCTACCCCGCGCTCTCTGCCACGGCATCTTCCCCGCCTCCTTCCCGCTGGGCAGCGGCTCCCAAGCAAGTGCTCCTTGGTGTCCCCATGGATCACGTGCCGCGGGCCATCGCCCGCAGCCAACGGCAGCTGTCCCCGGGGCCCCCGTCGGCCCCACCGCGGCCCTGGAGACCTGGAGTTTCCCCTCTCTGGCCTCTCTCCTGGCTGGGGAGGCTCCCAGCCCAGCCCTTGCCCCCAGAAGCCCTCCCCTGGGCTCCCACTCCGCAGAGGCCGCCCAACCGAGGAACGAGGCCTGGCCCTGGAGCCCCCGGAGGCAGAGGGACGAGCGGGCCAACTCCCCACGGCCCCACCGCTCTGAGCGCCCCTGACGCTCATCCCTGTGGGAACGGAAAGTTCCAGACATGAGCACCAGCCCCGGAGGGCCTGACCCGGTGGAGGCATCTTTCCCCGGTGACCTCGTTTTCTGACAAGGCTGGAGCCACAGGGGGCAGGCCGCCAGCAGGCTCCGCGCGGTCCTGACCCGCGTGTCCCCACGTTGCTGAGAGGGCCCCGGACCTGCCCTGCCCTTCAGACATGCTGGCAGGGGACACGGGGGCTGGGGGCTCCCACCTCCATCAGCTGAGCCCCCCACCCGCTCCCGCATCGCCTGTCTTTAAAATGGCGAGGTGGCCTGGTCCTCGGAAGGGCCCCGAAGGGCTGCATTGACCAACACGGCACGGAGGCTTCTCCCTTCGAGCGACAAAGGAGCCGGGACCCTCGGGCTTGGCCCGCTGCCCCCTGCCCCGCCCTCCCGCGCGGGGCTCCCCAGCCTCCCACGTGCCTGCGCCTGCGCCCGGGTGCCCCCACCCCCCGAGCCCCCGAGTGGTGCTGGCCCTGCGTGAGGGGCAGGGGGCTCAGAAGGACGGGCTCGGGCAGGACAGACGCGGGGGGCCCCCAGCTGTGCCTGGCTCCCCCCCGCCCAGCCCAAACTCGGAGGCAGGAACCCTGTGCGCCCGCAAAACTGTTTTGAGCCCCTCCCTGAAGGCGTCTGGGAACTCGTGGCGAAGAAGAGTGGGTAGCCGCTTCCTTCTCCGGGGGGCAACAGCCGGTGGCAGCAAGGGCCCAGCCCCGGCCCCCAGCCTCTGGCTCTGCTGGCTGCTCTGCCCATCCCCCAGGCCTCACTGGCCCTCCTGCTGCTCCGGGTCAGCCGTCTGTCCACTTGGCAGCCCCGTCAACCGGCCACTCACCCCACGAACCCACACGGACCCGCTGGCCAGTCCGCAGCCGGTGCCCATCCCCCACGCAGGCGGGGCTCACGAGGATAGCAGGCCCCCACCGCGGCCCCGTGTCCGTAGGCCCGTACCCCCGAGGGCAGGTCCGGGGGATCAGAAATGCCACCCACCCCTTGGTAACCGCAGTGACCCTGAAGGGGCAATGGGTACAAGGCCCCAGCCTGGGCCAGCGGGGAGGGGGTCAGTACCAGCACGACGGCGGCGGCCGGTCCCACGAAGGCGTACAACAGTCCCCCCTCCAGGGACAGCCAGCAGCTGGGGAGGGAGACGGGCTGGTCAGTGGCCGGCAAGACGCCCCCACCCCCCGGGGGAGGCCGGCAAGGCGCCGGGAGCGGCAGCAGGAGCTCGGCACCCAGCAGGCCCCCCGCGCACAGCGCATGGCAGCTCGCTCTGGCCTCCGAGCCCTTGGAAGCCACCTCCGCCCCCGTGGCCCCACGAAGCCTGGTTTACAGAGGGAGAAGTGGGCACAGGCAGACACAAGGCTGCCCCCACACGGCAGACACGAGGCTCTCCTGGCGGCCCCGGACTGGCCCCCCCATCTCTCTTCCTACACCCTCCCCAGTCTCACACACAGACCCTTCTTCCGGCCACGGTGCCAAAACCCTGGGTCAGGTCCCTGCTCTGGTCCTCCACCGGCCTACGCAACCCAGGCCCCACGGCCCGGTCACCCAGGCCTCTGCTCACGCGTCTGGCCCCGGCCCCCCTCAAGCCACACGTGGTCGCCGGCCCCACACTCCCCAGATCTCCTGACCTCATGCGTGGCGGCCCGCAGGAGCCCTGCGCCCAGTGAAGACACGGCAGTCTTCACGTGCTGTCCCCTCTGCCCCGAGTGCTCCACCCCGCGCAGTCAGAAGGACTCGTCTTCAGCCTTCAGAACCCCTGTGCTCCCCTGATCTGCCCCGACCCTCTCAGCTCTGCAGCCCACAGTTGCCTCCTGGCACTGCCCCTGCCAGGGGTTCTGGGAACCGGATCCTCGCTCGTGTCCACTCCCCCGCCGCCTAAGTGGGGCCATGCTCCAGGGCCCGGCCCCGGCCTGGCCCCGGGGGCTCCACAGGGGCCAAGTCTGCACCGCCCGCCTCGGCCCCTCCTCCTGCCTCTGGCTCCCCCCTTCTTCCCTGCACCTGCAGCCGCAGCGCCCGCCAGCCGTTGGCTCCTCTCCCCCCATCCTGGGAAGCCACACTGCTTTTAGGGTCACCCTGAGCTTCCTGGTTTGACATTCAAGGCCCCTGGACCTGCCGGGCCCAGCTGACCCTTTGGGGCCTCGCTGACTTCATCTGGGAAATAGGCCTCTTACCACCTGCCTTGCCCTCCTCACGGCCACACAGCCCCCTTGCCACCACAGCCATGCAGGGGTGGACACAGTGGTGCAGAGGGGAAATTGAGGCTAACAGACCTGGACAAGGATACGTAAAGAGGAGGTGGGAAGCTCTGATGGCCCTGAGCCCCTATTTTCTCCATCCTGCTGCCCACTGACAGGGAGGAGCTGGGGAGGGAGATGGCCTCCAACCCCAGGGAGACGGCCTCCAGTCCCGGGGTCCCCAGCCCCAGGGTCCCCAGCCCCGAGCCCCGGGGCCCCCAGCCCCAGGGTCCCCAGCCTCCAGCCCCAGGATCCCCAGCCCTAGGGTCCCCAGCCTCGAGCCCCGGGGCCCCAGCCTCGAGCTCCGGGGCCCCAGCCTCTCCCAGCCTTAGCTCTCCTCTGTGAGATGGGCACCAGCCAGCTGTCTTCTAGGGCAGTGGGAGGGTCTGGGGGAGCCGAGCGGCCTCCGCCCCATCCCCACCCTGCCCCGACTCACTAGTTCACGGTGCTGTACCCTCTGGCCTTGGTGAATCCCACGGAAATGGCCACGACCAGTGCAGGGAGGCCTGCGGAGGGACCAGAAAGAAAGGGAGTTGGCCCCCGCACCATCCAAGCCCCAGTCCGCCCTCTGCCTCCTTCCAGCCCGGACAGTGGGGCGGGGCGGGGGCAAACTGGGCCCCTGAAACCCTGAACAGGGTCACGCTGAGCATGAGGGAGGGCGGGAGGTGAACGAGGGTGAGGGCCCACGGGCCTGCAGGCAACGGTGGCCATGTCAGCGAACGAAACGCAGGATGCCCGATCCTGCTTGAATTTCAGATAAAAAAGAAACCACTTTTGTTGTAAATGTCCCAAACATTGACCAGGATATCCTTTAAAAATAGCTCATTATCTGAAATTCAAAGAGAATTTGACATCACGTCTTACCTGGGAACTCCGTGGAGACTGTGGCGGGGGGACGGGGCCTCGAGGGGCAGGGACGGCGGACAGAGGTGGGGGGGTTGGGGGGGATGGGAGGGGCAGGGGTGGCGGGCAGAGGCGGGGGTGGGGGGGAGGGGGCCGCGAGGGTC
>CM052798.1:167663719-167683601 GCA_028533885.1 Nasua narica | reverse complement strand
CAGCGGGCAGAGGTGGGGGTGGGGGGGACGGGGCCGCAAGGGGCAAGGACGGCAGGCAGAGGCCGGGGGGGTTGGGGGGGATGGGAGGGGCAGGGACGGCGGGCAGAGACGGGGTGGGGGGGACGGGGCCGCGAGGGGCAGGGACAGCAGGTAGAGGTGGGGGGTTTGGGGGGGACGGGAGGGGCAGGGGCGGCGGGCAGAGACGGGGTGGGGGGGACGGGGCCGCGAGGGGCAGGGACGGCGAGCAGAGGCTCAGGGGACACCACCACCGCCCTGCCCGGCACCGCTCACCCCAGCCTAGGCAGAGGAAGCGTTTTCGGATGAGGCGGTTCCTGAGGCGGCCCGTCACGGCCATGTAGGACTGCCAGGCCTCGGTGAGCACCCAGCAGAAGGACGACAGGAAGAAGAAGTGCAGGAAGGCGGCCACCAGCGTGCACACCACCTGGGCAGGGCAGGCGGCGGGTCAGGCGGCCCGGCTCCGTTCCTGCACCTGCCCCATGGGAGGGGCTCGGGGAGGCGGGGACAGGCCTGAGCCCGGCATCCGCGGGCGGCACGAGGCCCGGTCCCTGGGCAGGAGGCCACGGAAGGGTCAGCTCCAGCTTCCCCGGGAGCGCTCTGGGGTCCTCACCGTCCCCCCCGCCCGCCCGCGCCCCCAGAACGTGCAGGGAAGGGCGGGGCTCGCGTGCCTTATTGCGGGTCTGCGTCTGCCCGATGAGGATGAGCGCGTTGGAGGAGATGATGGACAAGCAGAAGTTGATGAGGATCACGGAGCGCTCGGAGCGGATGTACCTGCGGGGCGCGGGGGCTCAGTGCCGGGGGCCGCGTCTCCCAGAAGTAGGGTCCCGCGGCCACGGCAAGGCCAGAACGCCGCCCCGTCCCGCAGACCTCGCCGCCACGGCCACCGTCACCCCCACCCCCACCCCCACCGACACGGTGCCACGCGCTCCGGTGCCCGGAGGGCCGCGGGAGCCGCCAGCCACCCCGTCCCACGGAGACCCCCAGAGGCTTCTCCCTTCCGTGCGAGGTCCTCTCCCTGTCTTCGCGTCCCCGGGGTCTCAGTCTCCCCCGGCTTCTACCCCAGCTGCCTCCCTGGCCTCCAGCCCTACCCCGTGGGACCCTGACTTCGGGGCTGGAGGACCACGCGGTTCTGAGGACCGGCCGCAGAGCATAGGCCTGCAGCGGCCCAACCCCTCCGTGCCTCAGTCTTTGCATCTGCGAGATGGGCGGAGGGAACAGCACTTGCGGCCCAGGACCGTGGCTGAGATCGAAGGGGCAGGACGCGGGAAGCTAGCCTCCCTCGCTTCTGCTGTCTCCCCGTGGAGCACCCCAGTGGCCTTGGGGGCTGAGATCCAGGCAAGGGGTGGGCAGGGGGTACAGCGCTGTGCCTCAGGGGCCGTGATGGGACCTTGGGAAGGTCACTTTCCCTCCGTCGGTCCCCATTTCCTCATGGGGCCCATTGAGCTGCCGTCCTGACGGCAGCTCACAGGGCAGTGATTCGGCCAGCAGAGCTCAGGAAGGAGGCGCTTTGAAAACCACCAGCGAAGCCCTCAGAACGGCAGCCGGGAGGGCGGGACGCACTGTCCCAGGCCCGGGTCCCAGAGGTCCCGGGAGACCGAGGCCTCCGGGGGAGGCGCGGGGCGGGTGGGGGTTGGGGCAGGTGGTCTGAGGAGGGCCTGGGGAGGACGGCCACCAGGTGCCGGCCGCTTGGCAGTTCGGGGTCGGGTTCTGCCCCCGGGCGGGATGGGGGAACACGGGCCAACCGCTCCCCCGCCCCCGACACATCGATCTCCCCTTGCTGGCCCCGGGGGCAGCATCAGCTCTGCAGCGTGGAGCTGCTGCCGTGACCTTGACTCAGACTCCCTGCCCTAAACCTCTGCTCAGTGGGGCTCAAAGCAGGGCTCTGGGGGCGGGGAGGCAAGGACCGCCTCACACTCGCCCTCGCACACCCCTCGCACACTCGAGCCCATCCTGGCCGCAGGGCCCGGGCTCAGACCTGCGCACACACATCCCTCCCCCCAGAGCTGGGGACGGCCCAGGGATGGCTGCCTTGTCCCGGCCCTGGCCGGGAGGCGATGCCAGGGTCCCGTGATGAGGCCCTGCGGCCCGGGGGGCCGGGGGAGGGGCAGGGATGCGAGTAGAGGTTCTTGCCCCAAGATGTGACTTGGGCTCAGAGAGGGCTGTGGCTTTGCACGGCCATGTGACAGCACACAGAATTTGGGGGCTCTGAGGCCGGGGGCAGGGCGCTGGCCGGGGAGGGGCTTGCTGGCAGCGGCCAGGCAGTGCCTTCAGTGGGCAGGAAGAAGTGTGCTCGGCTGTAAGCAGCAGTGGGGGGGCAAACGGAGACCTGCCCGCCCGGGCCTGGGCCCACCCCTGCATCCCTGTCATCCGGCATCTGGGGGCGGGCACTCGGGGAGGGACGGGGACAGAGGGGGGAGGGGGTGGGGGCAATAGCCTGGGCAGGGAAGACGGAGGGGGTGGCGCTGCTAACTGGGGAGGGGGCTCCACACCAGCCCACCCCCCGTGGCCGCCCTCAGAGGGGAAGAGACAGGACCCGACCCCGGCCGCCCCATTCCCGGGACCCCCCGCCCCGGCCGGGCCCACGCGCCCAGGCAGCACCTCCACACGGACACGTAGATGATGATCAGCATGAGCAGGGTGAGGGACGACACGCCACAGCCCACGATGAGCGTCACCGACGGCACGATCACCTTCTCCATGTTCTGAGGACGCCGGGACGGAAAGAGAGCTGAGTGAGGGGCCGGGCCGTGCCGGCTGAGGCAGGGGGGTGCCACGGGGAGCCTTCCCTCTCCAGCCCCAGCACCCCCATGCGCCCCCCGGGCTCCCGTGCTTTGGGGGGGCTGGCCCCTGGGGGGTCTCTGTGCGCCCCGCCCCGCCCCCGCCACTGCTGTAATTAGAGCCATCCGCCAAGCCTAGCGACGAAGCTTTGTCTGTGCTTCATGGACACCCCCCCAGTCCAGAGGGGGGCCGCGTCCCCGTGTCGCAGGGGGTTCACGGGGCTGCCAGCCCCACTGCAGGGACCGCTCTCCCCAGCTGCGCGCTCCTGGGATACCAGCCGAGAGCAGGACCCACGGCTCCCTGGAAGGGCCCCTCGGCGCCAGCTGCATCCCTCCAGCCTCTGCTGCCTCCGCGCCGCTTCCCACCCCCAGCACCTGCTGCCCCACAGCCCCACCGAGCACCCCTGCTCTCCGCTCCTCCCTCGCCCTCCCTCCTGCACGCCCGCCCCCCGCCCAAGCCCGGCCCCCACGGCTCCTCCCTGAGCTGCGGCCAGAGAATCGCGTGCGACGCCATTAGAGATGGCCCCCCTCCTCTTCTCCGAGGACCCCCTGCCCGGCCACCCCCTCCCCAACCGTCCGAGCGCTCCAAGCCCGCTGGGCCGGGCCTGCCCCCATCACGGGCGGCCTCCTTGTTCCCATCGCGGCAGAGCTATCGTCGCAGCCGGTCCCTTTGCCTGGAGCACCCTTCCCAGCTGTCACGTGGTGCCTCTCGGATCAGGGGGGCCTCGGGCTCGGGGCTCGGCCCCTCCCTGCCATGTACCCCCGGGGCACCCGGTCGGTCCCCGCGGACGCGCGCATCCCCGTGCTCAGCTCATGCCACCGCCTGAGCCACCCCGTGCGCGCTGAGGGCCGCGACACGGTGGGCAGGGCGCGGGCCCCCAGACGCGGCCACATGGCCGGGGGACAGAGTGCGCCTGTGAGAGGGAGCGAGACCGAGGACACTCGGAGGGGCTGACGACAGTCCCCGCAGCCCCCCCAGCCTGCAACCCCTGCGCTCGAGAGAGGAGGAGGAGGAGGAGGTGCTGGGGCTTCCTAGGGACTCCCCCACCCTAAGGGGACACTCTGGTCCCTGCTCCAAGTCTCACTCTCTTCGGGGCAGCTCTCCAGCCCCCACTGATCCCAGCAGGCCACCCAGGGAGGTGCTCCCGCGTCAATGGCTCCGGAAGGCCCAGGCCTGCATTCCCATCCCGAGGTGGCACCTCCCACCTCCCTGGGGCCCTGGAGTCGGAGCCTGAACCCCGTCCACATGGCTCTGCTGTCCTCACCCACGGACAGCGCGGTGCGCAAGCCCCGCTCTGCCCTCCACCCACGTGCGGTCCCCGTGGCCCGGGCTGCCCTTCCCGGCACTGGCAACGCCCCCTCCTGCCCACCCCCCAGGCCCTTCTGGGTGTTGCTGAGTTCCAGCCGGGGTCGTCCCGCAGCCCTGCGTCCTCCCATCCCTGAGCCCCCTCGGGCCGGTCGCGTGGCTGGCTAGATGAATGCAGACAGGGAAGGCAGGCTCAGGAAAAGGGAGAAAGTCAGCCAAGGTCAGCCAAGCTGTCGGCGGTCCCTGGAGGTGCGGCCCAGGGTGCGGCGCCGACACAAACCTGTGTTTCCGCGCAGGGACTGGAGGTCCCTGGCCCGCGCCCTTGAACTCGCCGGGGAACCTCGAAGCCCAGCTGGCCACGTGTGTGACGGGTGGCCAAGCCAGGGTTCGCACCCGCTCCGTGGCTGGCTCTGGCCCCGACCTCTGTGGCCATCTGCCTCCGTCTGCCCTCATTAGGCCTGGCAGCCACCTGCCCGCCCGCCCTCTCCTCCTCTCCACCTGGCTCACCCGTCACTCCCGACAGCCCCCGCCTCGTGGGTTCTAGATGATGTGGGGAAGGGAGGGGGACAGAATGAGTGGGCAGGGGTGCCAGGAACTCTAACTCTTGTTGGGTTGGAGTAGAGACCTCCAGGGCAAGAGGTTGGCCCCGACCCACACACACAGGGCAGAAGCCAGCCGGCCTCCCACGGGAGACCAGTTTCCTCGCCAAGTTCGGCGCCACCCCAGGGCCTTTGCACATGCTCCTCTTGCTGCCCGGTGCTCTTCCTCTGACCTTCACATAGCTGGCTCTGCCTTCAGCAAAGATGTCACCACCTCCCAGAGGCCCTCACTGAACTTTCAGTCTGAACCAGGCCCTCGTCTCTCTGCCCCATCACCCTGTCCGGGGACTCACCAGGGTACTGGCCCCACATGCTTCCAGGCATCCTCTTCTGTTGTCTATATGGTCGCCGTTGATTTCTACCCCATGAGCGCCCCACTTTCCATCTCTTCTCACACCCTCTACACATCTGACGCGTCCTAAACACAGACTTCCCTCCTCCGGCACCAGCTGCGGCTCACAGCTCCCGCACAGAGCAGCCCCGACCCCGAGTCCCACGCTGAGCCCTGACCCGGGGAGGCGGGGACACACCGCCAGGCACACCACAGCAGCAGTGCGCGGCGGCAGCAACCCTCTTCCCGGGCGCTGCTACCCGCCAGGCTGTGCGCCGTGCTGTGGACCCCTCCCCGAGCCCAGGCCCCACCGCGGCCCGGGGCAGACAGCATCGCCCCCTCCCCATGTAACGCAGAGCCGCTGCTCACCCCCCAGCACTCGGTGGCTCTGACACGCTGCTTCCACACGGAATCCGGGCGGCAGTGGGGAGGGGGACGCCCGGGTCCAGGCCCCTGCCTGGGATCTCATCCCTCCCTGGCTCTTGGGGTGGGACCACCGCACCTCCTCTCCACCCCTGGACTCCCGTCCCCTGTGGCCACTTCAGGCCCCAGGGTCCCCGACGCCTCCACTTGCTCAGACCCCAGTCCCCACGGCCGTCCCACCCCAGCAAGGGAAGCAGGCGGAACCCCGTCTCGCCCCAGGCCCAGCCTGCCTCTGCCGCTACCCCGCCTGCTGGCTGGGGCACTCTGCCCCCACTCCTGCCGGGAGCCCTCCGAGACCCCGATCCCAGTACCACCCTCCGTCACCCGCCCCACCACACAGCTCCCCACCACCTTAGCTCCGGCTCTCCCAGGCACTGGCCTGGCACCCCTGCCCTGCCCTCTGAACCCCACCTTGTCTCACCCTGGCTTTTCGCCTTCCTCACCTGCCCCGGCATGACCACCACTCCTCTCCGCTAAGCTCAGCTGGTGAACTCCTACTGACCCCTCAGAGCCCCACTTGACCCTCCTCACGTTCCCCTCCCAAACCACCTGCAGGGAGGGAAGGAAGCTGTCGCCGTGCCCAGAGCACCTGTCCCTTCGGCCCGGGCTGCCGTGGCCTGTCTGGACGCAGACCCCGGGCTCCTCCCGGGCAGGACAGGGGTCTGGCACAGGCCCAGCCGCTCGCAGGCGGCACGAGGGCGATCTCACCTTCGTGCTCGGGCCCTCCCATTCAGCGTCTCTGGGGTCGGCCCCGGAGCCGGCCAGGAAAGGAGCAGGAGGTGCTGGCGGGCTTCGCCGGCAGGCCGGCACCAGGCAGGAGGTGCAGCCCACTCTGGCCCTTCTGCTCCGGCTCCGAGCTCACGCGCATGCCCGTGGCGGGGTCCCGGGGTCAGGCAGAGCCGACCCCTGTGCCGGCTTAGCGCCGAGGTCACCGAGGCTCCCCGCAGCCAGGCAGCTTGCCCTCGGCCCCAAGGCTCCTGGGTGACTCTGGCCCCTGTGAGCGGCCGTGCCTTCAGCCTCAGCCCCCCTACTGGGGTACGGGGATGGGGTCCCACCTTCCCGGACGCTGACACCAGAAGCCCCCCAGCTGCAGCTGCCGACCCCCGTACCAAACAAAACCTCCAACCCCTCCCAGACCGAGACCTGCCCAGCCCCGGCGGCCCCGGCACAGGCCAGGCTGGGGGGCGAGGCCCTGGGCCCCAAGCCTCCGCTCCCGGTTCCACCAGCTTTCACCAACAGTGGCCACCTGCCCCTCACCAGACCCGGCCTCCATGCCAGAGCCGACCCGGGGCTCGGCCCCCGGCTGGGACACCACCTTCTGCGGCATGGACTGCTTGCGGCACACAGTCCACACCGCAGACCCAGGCCCGGCAGGACCCCCGTCAGCGGGCCCGCCCCTCTGGGCCATCACTTCCGTCCGACGGTGGGGGGTGGGGGCTGCTCAGAGGGACGGGGCACCAGGCTGGGGTCTCTGTGTGTCAACACTCGGCCACAGGCACCCCGGCACACGTCCCACCCCTGGCCCTTGCTCCCCACACTGCGAAGAGAGGCCGGGCACCTGGGGACCCAGGGCCAGCCCTGTCCTGCTGGCCCTGGCCTCACACAGATGCCCCCAGCCGCATCGGCTGCTCCCCTGATGACCGCCTATGCAGAAGGCCGCCTCTTCCAGGGAGCCCCCAGGATGGCCCTGGCTGCAGCCTTCAGGGACCTCCCCCAGAACCGACAACACCAACAGCCCTGTCATGTCGCAGGGACAGAAGGACGAGGGAGAGTGCACTGACGTCAGGGCCAAGAGCACAGACCCCTGTCCAGCAACTCGCCCCAAGACCTTGAGCACGTCAGCCTCCCTAGAGCTCAGTGTCCCCATCAACGGAAGGCTTTAGTGGCGATGACCTCTAAGGTCCCGTTCAGCTCTGCCCCCAGAGGGGACCCCGACGGACAACACTGCCCTCCCCACCCACGTCCTGCTGGACAAAGGGGTGGTGGGCAGAATGTTCTCAGAAAGGCCTGGAGCCACCTTTCACATCGAACCCAGGATTCCCTGAAGGGAAAGCCGTGCCGTCCCCACTGGATGCCGACCCGGGGGAGATGGGCCGGCTGCCCAAACACCCAGGACAGCTGTGTCCCCCTCCCCAGTGTGTCCTCCACATCGGCTGCTCAATGGGCCTACCACACGGGGCCTGGACCCGGGGTCTCAGTGAGCGAAGACCCGGCCCCTTTCCCTCCTTGGGGGCCTCAGTGGCTGGGGCGGGGGGCGGTTTCCTGGGACCTGTGAACGGAGCTCAGCCCTGGAAGAGACAACCCGCCAGCCCCAGCCTGGCAGCTGGCCCCGGATGCCATCGCCATAGAAACCAGCAGCCCCCACAAGAATCAGGGGAACAGGAAGGAGGCCCCTCAAATGACGGGGACTCCCCCAGCGGAGCCGTGGACCTGGGCCAGATGCAGCACCCTCAGCCGCCCTGGGACCCCGACCTGGGGATGTGGGTGCCTCCAAAGACCAGGCTCCACTTGGGGAGGGTGGCGAAGGTCTCCTAGCAAGGTGGCAGCTCCTTCCCCTCACTCCACTTGGCAGGACTGGTCCCTGTCCCCCAGCTGAGGGGAGCACCCACCAAGTGAAGGGGTACGCCCGTGCTAGCTCGGCCAGGCCAAGCTAGCGCACTTTCCATCTCTTCCTCTTTTGAGGACGCCCTCCCCCCGTCCTCAAAAGCCTGGGCCCAGCCTGCCATGGTCCCCTGAGGATCGGTTCCCTCCAAGGTCCCAAGCCCCCAAGGAGAGTGGGGGAGACTCACCCATCGTTCCCTGGGGGAGAGGGGGGTGCCCGGCCCCTCCAGGGCTAGTCCCCAACTCCACACCGCCACACACCCGGCTCCCACCCACCCTCTCCAGAGGCCAGCTGGCCGCCAGGCCACGGCACCGGCCAGCGCTCAGACCCGGGCAGGGGTGGGCCCGGCCCCTCCCGCGCCGGAAGCGCCGACCCCGCGCCCCCCTCCCCGCGCCCACCCCCGCCCCCGCCCCCCGCCCCCGCGCCCGTCGTGCGCGCCGCCCCCCCCCCACCCCGCGGCCCCGCCGGGGTCTCACCGCGTCGGCGCTGAGCTGGGCTAAGATGGCGAAGGTGGAGAGCCGGTCACAGAGGCAGCGCGTCCGGAGGGCGTCGAGGGGCACCGTGCGGCAGCCGCGCCACGACCAGGGCCCGAGCTGCGGGGGGGCGGGGGAGGAGGGCCTGGGGGGCGGGACAGACGAGGGGGGTGGGGGGGACAGGGGCGGCGTGAGCGGTGGGCGGCCGGCCGCCCGGCCCCCTGTCCCCGCCGGCCCGCGCCCGCACCTGCGCCCGCAGCCGCGCGCCCGCCCCACCGCCGGCCCCCGGAGCCCCGCGCCCCATGGCCGCCGCCGAGCCACGGGAGAGCGAGTCGCGGGAGCGCGGGCCGCCGAGCCCTGGCCCTGCGCCCGCCGAGCGCCCCGCCCGCCGCGCCCCCCCAGCGCCGGAGCCTGAGCCCGGAGCCCGGAGCCCGCGCCGGAGCCGAGCCGAGCGGAGCCGGGGGTGGCGGGCGCGGCGGGGGCGCGCCGGGAGGGGTGCGGGGGGCCGCCTCCGCCCTGGAGCCCGGAGCCCGGAGCCCGGAGCCCAGAGCCCAGAGCCCGGCGCGGCGCGGGTGACCTTGGGACCGCCCCCGCCTCCGCCTCCATCTCCGCGGGCTGGTCGCCCCTGGCGTCCTCCGCGGGGCCGGGGACACAACAGCCTTCCCTGCTGTCTGGAGGCCAGCGATTGCGCCTTTCCATTTCAACGCGGGGCCGGAGGGCTCCACCGCTCCGCAAACTGGTGGCCGCGATGGATCCAAGGCCCCCTCCCTGCAAGGCCAGTCGGCCTGTCCGGGAACTTAGGAGTGTCCAGCCACGCCCAGCTGGCCCTGGGCTGGGCCTGCCTTGTCTCAGCCTGCAGAGGGGCCCCCCTGGAGGGCCGGCGGGGGGCGGGGGTGTCGCTGGGCCGGCGGGCTGGGGGGGCGTGGAGGGGGCCCTGGGAGGTCTGAAGAGGCCGCCGGAAGCCTTGCAGCTTCCATCCACAGCCACAAAAGGGCTGCCCTTTCCTCCAGATAACTCAGAGCCCATGCCTCCTCTCAGGACTTCTGGGGGGAAAGTCCAGGTCTTTGCAGCAAGGGTCTTCCCAGGACCGGCCCTAGAATCGAGCTGCGGCTCTAGGACCTCTGGGCCCAAGCACAAGGGAGCTGCAAAGTGCCTTCCAGGGGCCTGCAGCTGGACCACCTCACCCCAGCCCTTCTGCAGGCCAGGCTGGCTGCCGGCTGATCGGCTCCCTGCCCAGTGCTCTCCCCGCAGGGGCCCTGAGCCAACAGGCTGGTACACACACACACACACACACACACACACACCCCGGGGTTGCCGCCTCTGCTCAACACCTGAGTTTGCAATCCACCAGCCTTGGCCACCTCCTCACGGGGTCACCAGGGGCAGCTCCCTATCCTTGCCCCTAGCTCCCGTTTCCTGAGCTCGAGGATGGGGAGGGTGAGGCGGGCACACGCCGTGGGGCGCCCAGCACGGGGCTTGTGCGGATGCGGGAACATCTCTGGGAGCGCCGAGGCTCACTCACTGGCTGCAGGGATCGGAGAGCCCCGGGCTGGTTCTTCCTCACGGATGTTACATGGTCCTGGTTCTGAGTGCTGGGTCCCCGGGGAGCAGGGGTGTACTCTGGGCCAGAACCCCGGACATGGGCCTTGCTCTTTTGATTCCCTTCTCTCAGGGAAGGGCCTGCCCCCATTACACGGAGGAGCAAAATGGGGGGCTAGGCCCTGGGGCCCGAGGGGGCTCGCCGAGTTCACGCCGGCAGCCAGGCAGAGTTCGACGGCCCCGGGAGCCAGCTGCAGGAGCACCGGGAAGCACCCCCTCCCTGCACCACCTCCCGGAGCTCCAGCCGGCCCGCTCTGGCCCTAGAGTTCAGGGAGGAGAGAGCACTGTGGCCTGAGCTCCAAAGGGCCCAAGATGGGGGAGCTCAGAGCCCATCCACGTCAGGGGCCTTCCATAAGAAAAGTGCACTAACCGCAAACCAAGACCATGACAATGGAAGGACCGCAGAGGGAGCGCGGGGGCCCGGAGCTCCCCGGGAGACCCCAGGTCCAGCCTAGTCCTCCCCGCACCATTGGCCAGAGGTCTACGAGAGCTTCGCTGGGGTGCCCTGGCGCGCCCCAGCTCTCTCCCTCCAGCCCCTAGCACCACGAGAGGCAGGGGCACGGGGCGCTAAGCCCTGGCCAGTGCCAGCCCCTGCCGCCGCAGCCCCGTGTCCCCGCTCCCACCAGGAGCGCCCTGTCCTCACGCCCAGAGCTGCATATGCGGCCGCCCCCACGTGCCCAAGCCGCTGGCCAGATGCCGAGCCGGCCACCATGGCGCAGGCTAGGAGACGGCCGACACCGCCAAGCACTCCTGTCTGCAGCCAGGCCGCCCGCTCTCTGCGGCTCGGCCCGGACATCAGCCCTAGAGCTGCTCTTACGAGTGGGAGTCTAGGGCCAGCCAGTCCTGGGTTCCAGTCCCTGCTGTGCTTCTCAGCGTTCGGCAGGGACACTGCCTCTGCTCCCCTCCTCCGAGCAAAGTGGGGGGCGGGGGCATCCGGAAGGCAGCTCTCCTGCCCGGGAGCCCGGGAGGGGACGGCGCCCTGCGGCCGGGGTGAGGCGAGCCGGGCTGGTCTCCAGCCGCGCTGCTGGGGCTGCAGGGCGCCAGGCTGAGCGCCGCAGGCCACTTCCTGGGAGAAAGCCAGCCCAGGCTGGTGGCGGGCCCGCAGGGCTCCTGAGGAGGACACTAATTAGCTTATCGGCCTCCCAGAGGAGGGGGGAGGAGGGCTGCTGACCACTGTGCCTGCCCTGCAGTCCCAGCCCACAGAGGGCACAAGAGGGTCTCTGCCCCGGCCGGGCTGGCCGTCCAGGAGGTGGGCTGCCAGTGGTCACTCCGCACGGACCTGCACGGAGGGGGCGGGGGCTCGTTGGGACCCCAGGACTGCCGTGCAGGCGCCCTCGGGCCCCACCTGTCCCTGACGCCGGGAGCCGCTGCAGGGCGTTAGGGGAGCACGCTGGGACCGGGACGCTCTCCTTGCTCCCTCCCACGCCTCAGTGATAACGGCTTCCTGTGCATCAGCCCTTAGCTCCCCGTGCAGCTGGAGCACCTGAGGCTCAGAGAAGGGGTGCTCTCGCCCAAGGCCACACAGCAAGATAGCAGCAGGGTCCGCAGATAAGCACCCGGCCTTATCTGTCCGACACCTGCTCCAGGCCTACAACCTCGGGACCCCCAGATTGCGGGGAACACATCCGAAAGGGACCCTCAGGGATGACCTAGGACCCAGAGCAGAGAGAGGTGACCTGCCCGAGCGCCCCCCGTCCCCCACGGGGCAGTAAAAGAACTCAGGCCATGCAGGGCGCTCGGGGCTAGCCGAGCCTCCGGTGCTGCGCTGGACGTCGGCCAGGGGCTGACCTGAGGCCAGATAGGTGGAAGGGCGGGCAGTCCGTGACCCGGGCCCTGTTGCTGCCGTCTTGGCCCCCACCCCCGACCTGGAAAAGGCCAGGGACTCTGTCCTTCCAGCAGAATCTCTAGGAGGCACCTTCTTAAACCCCAACATCTGGAAGTTCCTCCCGCCTCTGACCGAAATCCTTCCTGCTCCAGGGACATCTGTCCCCGTCTCTGCGACCCAGGCAGGTCACTCCCCCCGTCTCACACTGGGAGACCATTTGCTGCCTCTTGACTGAGCTTCTGAAACTTGGAATATCTGGGTCATGGAGCCAACCACCCCCCCGCCACCGCCCCAAGCCCAGGCCTGAGGAATCTGGGTCAGTGACACCTGCTTCTCCTCCCCTTGCTAGGTCCGGCGTGAGACGAGGAGCTGGGGCAGCAGCAGCCCCCGGGACCAGGAGGGCAGGGGGACCCAAGGCTGAGAGGGGGAGCCCGTCCCTGCCTGAGTCGAGGGGAGGTCTGGGGGTGCCGTGTGTCCCTCATCCGACAGTGGCTCCCAGGGCAGAGCCACAGCCCCCTGTCACACCGCCTGACCTGCTGGGAGGCCAGGCTGGTTCGCCTCCATGGCCACCATGGCCACAGCCAGATCCTGGGCTCCCCAGTGAGGCTGTCCCTGACCCACAGCCTCTGACCGCGGGGCCCTTCTCCCCCAGCACATTCCGCTCTGCTCACGGCTTGTCCTCTTCTGCAGCCTCCTCTGGGAGGGCAGGACCGGGCCCAGCCTGCTCGCCTCCCTGCCGGCCCGCCGGTGGGGGCACCAGCCCAGACCCGGCAACCAGCCCTCCGCTCCTCTAAACTTCCACGGCCTGGGGCGACCTCGACGCCCCCTCGCTCCCTCCCATGCCCACGGGCCGCCCATCGGCACCTCTGACCGGCCTCCCCACGGTGCCAGGAAACACACCAGGCACGTCGTCCTCGGCTCAAAGCTCCCACGGCCCCCACCTCACTGTGAGACCCCAGGGGCCCATCCGGCCTCCCTGACCTGACCTCACCGCTCTGCTTCTCAGGGGCTCCCCTTGGGCCACATTCAGGGGCTCCCGGGACAGATCTCTCCAATCCCATACTTAACACTCAGAGCGGGGCCGCTGCCTGTGCCCGTGTCCCAGGCGAGAGCGGCTCGGAGAAGACAAGCCGGCTGCCATCAGCAGCGGGCCTGGTACCCAACCCAACTCAGGGTGCGTGGGAGCCAGGGGGCGTCACGGACCCCGCGAGGAGGCTCAGCCCAGGCCAGCCCTGCCTCCGCCCCCCCAGCTGCCACCTGGCCGGCGCCCAGCCCGAGAAGGCGGAACTGCTCCCGCGGCGGGCGGATTCCGTCCCAGCCTCCCGGGGCTGAGCTGCCTCCCCCATGAAGGGGCGCGGAGGCTCGGCCTGCGCACTGTTGAGGGAGACACGGGGCCGCGCTGCCCGGGGGCCTGGCGTGCTCGCAGTACATCGGGGGACGGTACCAGAGAGGGTGCGCTGAGGGCAGCCCCCCCTCGTCCATCCTCCCACCCACCGAACCCCGGGCACTCGCTGCATTCGTGATGCCTCCTGCCGGCCCACGGAGCAGGTCTATTACGGGCCCAGAGCCGTCAGGGTCCCCTGGGGTTGGATGGGCTAATTCACACCGGAGTGTGAATGACTCATAGAGAGCCTCCCACACAATAGAAAAAAGCCAGAGTGGGCACAGCACAGTCCAATAGGGGAACCGGGAGCGGGCGAACTGTCTCTGCAGGCAGGGGCTTCTAGAGGCCCCTCAGAACTTCTCGGCCTGGTCTTCAAGATCCTCAGTGGGCTGTGGCCTCCACTTGTGCTCCCCAAACCGGCTGGCCTAGGCAGAGACCCTGCTAAATCACACTTCATCCATTAGGAGGTCCACCTGCCTATTGAATTCTGAGCCACAGATCAAGGTTTGTGCTGAGTCTCCTCCTCCAGAAAGCCCGCCTGGATAGCCTATGCATTCTCAAGCACTGCACCTCCCTCAGGTCCCGCCCTGCTTCTGTGCTGGGACCGCTCTCCCCGGGTCCGGCCTCACCCCGCAGCCAGAGCTCACCAGGACTCCCAGGCTCCCGCGGCCCCACTGCACCTGCCGGCCCACGCCAGCCCGGATGGAGCCGCCGGTGACCCAGTGCACAGGCACCGTCTCCTGCTTCCAGACCTTGACCTCGGCCGGCGCCTCTGACCACGAGCCCTCCTGTCCCCTGGCTAACACACCTGGTCTTCGGGGACGCCTCCCTGAGCTCCCCTCTGCCCAGACCCACCCCAGCTGGCCGCCAGCTCGTGAGAACCGGCCAGCCAGGTCGCGTCCACGTCCCCACAGCCTGGCCCAGGTCGCCTCCACCTGCCTTGGTTCAGGGCCTGGGGGCAACACCCGTGGCCCTGGGAGGACCCTGACGTCTGGGACTCATGGACCCCGGGGGAGGGACACCTGCCTGACTGATGAGGTGCGACCCGTGCCCCCCCAGGCCTGCACTCCTGCCCGAGGGGCGGGCCCTCCTGGTACAGCCAGTCCTGAGCTGCGGGATTCTGTGTCAGGAGTGTCCACGGCTCCTTGTGCCGTTCACGATGGCTAGATGCCGGCCTCCTCGCTCCCACCTGCCACCAGCCGGCTCGAAGTCAGTGCTCCCAGCCGCCACCCCTCGGGCAGACCGGGGCCCCTGGGAGAGGGTGGGACCCTGGGCCCCCCAGCCCCGCAAGCCAGCGATCCGGCCTGGAAGGGCCGGCGTCCTGCTGACCCCGCTCCACCTGCTAATCCCTCCCGGCTCAGAGGCCTGCACCCCTGGGACCTGACCTGAGCCTGTCACCTCACTTAGAACTTCCCCCGGTGCCCCTCCAGCTGAGCTTGGCCCCTCCCATCCCCTACCCCTGCCCACTGAGGGGCCACTGCCTCTGCGCCCACACGCCCGTCAGGGGTCTGTTCACTTATGCATCCAGGAAGCCCCTCCCCGGCCCGCCCCGGCCAGGCTCTGTGCCAAGTGTCCCCCGACAGATCCCCAACCTGGCCGCCCGTCACAGCCTGCCCAGCCCGGTGGCCTCCGAGAGGCCCTCCCAGCCGCCCTCCACTCTCCCACTCAATTCGCTCTGCCCCGGGGGCGTCTGACGCTGACCGCTGTGGCCTGGCTCCCCGCCCGCGCCATGGCTGTGCTCCAGGCCCCACGGGGAGGGGGCTGCAAGCTCGCCACCACACCGCCTTCACCGTCGCCACCGTGTGCGCCCTCACAGCTGCCCCTGAAGCCACCAAGGCCAAAGCGACGTCACCACCAACACCACCGATGCCCCTGACAATGCACCCGTGGCCGCCGTCGGCACGACCTATGGGCAAGGCCACCATCACCACCATGGTGCCATGGCCACCAGCAGCCCCTGTCACACTCACCGGCGACACTGCCGCGGCCCATCGCTGCCGTCCGAGCCGTCACTGCCGCCACCAGCATCGACAGCACCATCGTCACCACCGCCGTCCCACCGTCCCTGTGCCCTCATGGTTGCCGGCGGCACCGCCACCGCGAGCATCCCGAGCACGGCCGCCTCGCCTCCTCAGAACCAGCCCCGTGACCGTCATCGGGCCGACACCGAGCCCGTTGCCGGCGAGCGTTCCTTGCACCCGCCGCGTCTGGAGCGCTGTGTAGACGGCACCCGTCTTACGGGAGGTCCCGCCATCCCCGTCACCCAGGACGGGATGCATGCAAGCTGCCACACTGTCAGCACTGCCTGTCCCTCCCCTGACCGCCACCCCAGCTTCCAGGCACCTCGCAGTTCCCCGGACCCCCAAAGGCCTGGTGACTCGGGTGCCCTCGAGGTCACCCCACCACGCCCTGCTCCCTGCTGCCTCGACACCCAGGCCTGGGCAGGGAGAATGGACAGCCATAGGCCCTCTGGCCTTGCTGACACCTTGGGAGTCCTTCCCGTGTCTGCCCCGCATTGTGCCCTCCCACAAGCTGTGTCCCTGGCCCCCGGGGCCCCCCGCAGGGGCACAAGGCCCTGGCTGCCTGGGGAGCAGGATTAAGACTTTTCTGCCTCAGAAAACGAGCAGTTGCGCCCTCCGGCAGAGGAGAAGCAGGCGTCTCAAGGGAGGAGATCGCCACCCGGCCTGCAAGTCCAGCCTGTGGACCTCGGCCTCAGCCCCTTTGCACATGCTGCACTGGAGCCCAGAGGGCCTCTGCTGCCCGCCTCCAGGTGGGCTCCAGCTGGGGAACCAGGAAGCCTCCCCACCCCGTGTGGGCCCCTCACGCTGGGCCCCTGAGGCAGGCGCTTACCCCGTAGGGCACAGTGCGGGCCAGGGAGGGGCCTTCTTCCGCAAGCTTCCTGGAGGAGGGGTAAGGATGGCACCTACTTGCTGACCCTTTCCCGCTCCGTGACCTGTACTCGCCACACAACACCTCGTTTCAGCCCTGTGGCAACCCTGTGTTACAGATGGGGAAACCGAGTCTCAAGGAGACAGAAGGGCTCGCCCACTGTGACCCCGTTAGGAAGGAATTGGACTGAGATTTGAGGCCAGGCCTGCAGCAGGTAGGACCCCTGCTCCTCCCACCTGCTCAGCTACCGGGTCACGGCAGGGCCCAGGGCGGGCGCTCCGGACATGCGGGCCTGGCCTCAGAGGCGGGCAGACGGACGCTGCAGCAAGGACAGTGTGGGCAAAGGCCCGGCAGCCTGCGGCGCGGCTCCCGGGAGGACGGGGACGGCGGCGGGACGGAGGCTGGCCAGGGTCGTCCCTACAGGACCAACCGGATGTCCAAGCACAGTGGAGCCCCCCTCCTGGGGGCTGGGGGGGCCGGAGTGCCGCTGGGGTGAGCGCGCCCTGGGGGCGGCCACCGCTCTGAACGCACAGTTCCGGCACGGCGCGCACACGGCACACGGACGGGCGGACAAAGCCCCTGCTAGGAGCACCCCCAAAGCAGCTCTGTGGGCTGGCCAGGCCCAGGCCCTGCCCAGAGAGGCTTCCACTGTGTCCCCGCATGCACCCTTCCTGCACCATCGTGGCCCAACCCCCCAAGCCAGAGCCTGGCACAGACACGGCAGAGCCTGGGGGGGTGTTGCCGGGGGCGCGGGCGCGGGTGCTGACGGCAACGGCCCCGCCTGGTCCCCCGCCTCTCTTCCCAGGAGTCTGGCTGCTCGGCCACGTGGCCAGGGACAGGCCGTACAGTTGACTCGGTCCGCACCCACCACCGGCCGGCCCGTCTCCCGCCCCTGCGGGGACGTCCGAAACCGAGCGGCCCACAGGCCACCCAGCGCCGTCCCACTCTGCCAGACAGGTCTCTGGAGCTCAGGGGCCTCCCCCCCGACCCTGTGTCTCCGTGGATGCTCCGCTCGGAGGACCACATCCCCACCCCCCGCCCGCAGATGCTACGGGACCGGCACAGGGGCCCCGGGTCACGGCTGAACACACGGCAGGAGGAGGCCCGTGTGCAGGGAAGGTCCCCGCCCCGACGGGTGCCCCCTGCCCCAACACGTCATGCTCCTGGCCAGACCAGCACCCCTCCTCGGCCAGAGCCCCCTCTCCAGACACGCCCCCAGGTCTGTCCCAGGCCAGGAGTGACCAGCGGGCTGTTGGGGCAGCAGGGGAGGGGGGGCGGCTGCGGCCGGGGCCAGCTCTGGGCCCGCACTGGCGGTCCCATCCTCTGCCGTGGCCCGGAAGGTGCCTGCTGGGGGTTGGGGGACTGGCGACACCTTCCCAGGCTGGGTGGTGGTGGGCACCTGTCTCGTCCATTGTACAGAGAAACTGAGGCCCGGGCTTGCACGGCCGGCATGGGCAGGGCCAAGGATTCCTGAGCCGGAATGAGGAGCTCTCCCGACCCGCCAAGTGCGGCAGGAGGGACCCACGCAGACCACCCAGCGGGCAGTCCAGCAGGGACAGCTTCCTAGGCCCCTGCCCTCCTGGAGGGCTGCTCTCAGCCCACATGAGTGGTGAGGGGTGGGCGCACCCTGGCAGATATCCTGCTGGGTGGTGGCGAGGGGGCACCTCGACGGCGGGACGCTCAGACCCCACCGGGCGACTGGACGCAGGGGAGGAGGGAACGGGTATATCCCCAGTCCCCTGAGATGAAGGGTCCCCTTCAAACGGGGCGCAATGTAGTGGCCTCTGTTCACCTCCTGGGGGCTACTGTGTGTCCCCGTCGGGGGAGATGCGGGGACAGTGGATGAGACCAGGCCCGGCCCCGGGCCTGTTCTGCAGGGGAAGGGGCAAACAGGAGGCAGGAAACACAGGGGGGCACAGCCTTCTCGCTCGCGGGTCTGAGCTGGGAAGGAGGGGACAGGGCTGTGAGTGTAGGGAAACGGGGCGGGAGGGCCTCTCAGAGCAGGTGGTGTTCGAAGCTGCAGCAGAACCGGGCACGGGGGCCAGGCCCCGGCAGCGAGGGGCCCACGGGTGGAGTGTTTGGGGGAGCCGGGCTGTCAGCCCGGAAGTGGCGGGGGTGCCATGACCTCGCTCCCGCCCCTGCAGGGAGACAGGAAGGCCTGGGCTCAGCAGCCCCTGCAGGAGAGGCAGGTCCGCAGCGGGGCTCTGCCAGCCCCCGCCCCCAAGGATGAAGTCGGGGGAGACTCGGAGAAGGGAAGGGCACTGGGGAAGGGGCTGGGGCGGAGTCCAGGGCTGCAGAGCGGGGGAGGGGCGAGGGGGGGACTGGCCCTCCTCTCCCATCTCCCTTCTGCCCGCCTCCTCTGCCCCCATCAGGAACCAGCCTTCGTGGGAGGGTTCCGGCTGGGAACCAGCCTCCGACAGGGACCTAGGGACCCTGCCAACTCTCCCTTCCGCTCCCCCTCCCCTCGGCCTGCCCCTCACCGCCCTCTCCAAGGAAACCAAGGATGGGGGCAAAGCTCTTAAAGGGACCAGGACACACTTGGGCAGGCGCCCCAGGGGAGGGGCCGGCCTGGGTCCCGCGCGTCCCTGGGTGGCCATGCCGGGGGTCAGCGGCACAGAGCCAGGGACGACGCTGGCTGGCCAGGTGGCCTCCCGGGACTGTCTGCTCTGCAAACAGGAGCCGGTGTGAGTCGACGAGGCAGGTCTGCGGGGCCTGGAGTCGGGGTCGGGCTTCAAGGGTGGGCAAGACACCATCCCCTCCGCCGGCCAGTCCCCGTGCCCGCTCTGCTCGCCAGAGAAGGGTGCCAGAGCCACCCAGGGAGAGAACCCCCAAGCCGGGGCACTTGTCAGAGGCTCCATGGCCGATGCGCTTGTGGGTCCAGGGCCCTCACAGGGCTGGCCCCAGCACACCCCCCAAAACGCAGGCCTGGCAGGAGGCGCTCTGGCGGGGAGTCGCTGCCCCCACCCGCACACGGGGCCCCAGCTGAGCAGGTCCGCGAGCAGACGGTCTCCCAGGATCTTACCAGCTCTGACTTCTAGGCTCTAACTCAGCCGCTGCCGTGAGGGAGGCGCCGGGAGCTGGCTTCTCGGGACCACGGGACCGGGGCCCAGGACGGGCTCCAGGCCCTCACCAGCTCCGTCACCCGGCAGCCCATCCTTTCTGCACCCCATCCTCCACCCGTCCTCCTGCACGGCTGGGAGCTCTGCAGGGACCCCCCTTTCCCTCCCGAACACCCCCGCTCCCCCGGCCTCCCTGCCAGGGCCCGGCTGCTGCGGCGCTGCGGGGGAGGGGCGCCGCGCGTCCGCGGGGGAGCGGCGACCGGGGTCTCCGGCTGGGAAGGGGGGCCTCGGCCGCAGAGCGCGGGCGTCTGGGGCGAGGGGGACTCCGGGGAGCTGTCAGGGCCCAGTGTCGACAGAGCTGCCGAGCGTGGGCGTCGAGGCTTCATGTGGAAACGTGTGTGACTGGGGGCGAGGCAGGTGGAGGGTCTGTACCGTGGGCGGGAGGCTCTGACTCAGTTCTGCTAAGATGAGCCTGTCACGTGGTCAACTGCCGCGTGCGTCTAGGAGAGGAGGTGGCCCTGCGAGCACACGGCACATGTGTGATCATACGTGAGTGCGCTCAGTGCATTCCAGAGAAGACGCACAGTCCGGCCAAGA
>CM052798.1:167641448-167663619 GCA_028533885.1 Nasua narica | reverse complement strand
GCGTGTGACCGGGGTCGGGGCTCAGCGTGTGACCGGGGTCGGGGCTCAGAGTGTGACCGGGGTCGGGGCTCAGAGTGTGACCGGGGTCGGGGTCCAGAGTGTGACCGGGGTCGGGGCTCAGAGTGTGACCGGGGTCGGGGCTCAGAGTGTGACCGGGGTCGGGGCTCAGAGTGTGACCGGGGTCAGGGTCTAGAGTGTGACCGGGATCGGGGCTCAGAGTGTGACCAGGGTCAGGGCTCAGAGCGTGAGCCCTGAGATTAAGATTAAGCCCTGAGACCGGGATTAAGGATCACAGTATTACCAGAATCAGGACCCACAGTGTGACTGGGATAAGGGTTCACAGTGTAACCAGGGTCAGGGCTCAGATTGTGACCAAGGTCAGGGCTCTGCGGGTGCCTAGGATCAAGGCTCAGAATGATTGGGGTCAGGGCTCAGTGTGTAACCAGGGTCAGGGCTGAGTATTTTATAAAGATCAGGGCTCAGAGTGTGACTGGGTTCAGGGGTCAGCATGTAACCAGGATCAGTGCTCTTAATGTGACAGGATTAGGATTCGGTGTCTGACGAGGGTCAGGGCTCAGAGTGACTGGGATCAGGGCTCACAGCATAACAGGGTCAGGACTTAGTGTATGACCAGTGTCAGGGCTTAGAGTGACCGGGGTCAGGCCGGAGTGTTTGATAAAGGTCACAGCTCAAAGTGTGACCGGGATCAGTCCTTAGTGTTTGACAAAGGTCAGGGCTCAGTGTGTCACGGGGAAAAGGGCTCAGGTCACCTCAGCAGGTGACAAGGGATCAGGGCTTAGCAGGTGACCAGGGTCAAGGTACCCCATTTGTATCAGGACAGGGCTCAGTTAGGGATCACAGTCGTGGATGGAAAATCACTATTTCTCAGTGGATGGTCATTGGCTCCCTCTCCCCCAAGCCCCCACCCATGATCACGTGGCATTCTTTCTCACCCCCTTCCCACCTCTCCTCACAGGTCCTGCCAGCACAGACCCAGATCCTGGGCCACAGGTGGAAGCAGCCTTGGGACCCTGTCCCTGGACCCTCTGTCAGATCATCTAGGAACCTGGGCTCCTCTGAGCCCATTCATGGGGTGAGGAGCAGCCTCCACCCCCAGCCATGGGAGGAGGAGCCCAGCACAGAGCAGGGGTGGATGTGGGGGTGCAGCCAGCTCCCTCCACCACAGCACCCCAGCCTTGCCCCTCCCCCCCACGGGTCCCAGCTGCCCAGCCATGGGTCGGATGCCTCCGTTCCCACGCTGGATAGTTCCACTGAATCACAGGCTCGTAGGCGGCCTGGCTTTCTCCGAAGTGGCATATACATGGTGCAGCCGGGCCCCCGGGGCCGTGCCTGGGACCAGCCAGAGAGCTCGCACATGCGAATGCTGCCCGGGGCACAGCTGCTGGTGCCTTCTGTCCTCGGGGCCCTCGGTGCAGAAACCTGAGCCATCCCGCGCCTCCAGAGGGGACCGCAGGTGGATGGGGCATGCTGGGACGGTAGGCAGGGCCCCCCGTGCCTGAGAGAGTCCATGGCCAGAGGGGAGAAGTGGGGACCTGGCCACAGGGTGGGAAGCCAAGGCTCCCGGAGGGCAGGGTCGGCCCCGTGGTCCTCCTGGACCCCACGAGGGCCCTCGGGACGGTGTGCTGGACACACTGGGCTGACCAGAGCTCTCACAGCAGCTGCCCAGGGAAGGCGAAGGGGATGAAGCCCACCTCTCTGGAAAGTAATTTGCTTCCAAGAGCTTCATATAGTCCCTGGACTGGATGGCAAGGAGACAATCGGAAATGTGGGCGGAGTGGTCAGGAGAAAGGGGAGGTCCCTCCAGTAGGTGTGAGCCGTGTGCCCTGGGGCTGCTGGCAGCCTTTGGACAGGCCCTGGCAGCACGGAAGGGCCAGGCGGCCGGTCCCGAAGCCACAGCTCAGCCCCGCTCCCTGGGCGCGGGGACGCACAGGGGCCCGCCAGGACGCTGCGAGCGCGTGAGCCTGCTTCCTCGCTCTTTCTGCCGTTGCTCTTTTCAGACGCCCGTTTTATACCAAGAGGTTATGCTGCTTGTGAAACCCAGAGAAAAGCAGGACAGTGACCAAAGCCAGAGGGCCACTTGCCAGGGCAGCAGGTCGGCCAGCCCTCCCCCAGCCCAACCACCGTCCCAGGCCCAGAGCCGGCAAAGGCCTGTGGAATCTGCCAATGGCCTCGCGTGCCCTCCAAACAGGGCCCTGGCACTGCCTGTCCCTTTCGCTGTGATGCTTGTCTCCAGACAGCCACGTGCACAGTGCTATGTCAGGCCTCTGCTCAAACATCACCTCCTCAGAGAGGCTCCCACAAACCTGCTTTAAAAGGCACTTGACCCCACCTGCCACACGTGGCCCCTGCCACCAGATCCATCTGGCTCCACTTCTTAGCACATGGCATGACCTGACGCTTCCTAAGAATCTATGTATTCCTGCTTAACTGACCCTCCTCACTGCAGACAGGACAAGGCCGAGGACAAAACCTGATAGAGAAGTGCCCTGTCTGTGGTCGGTAATCACTGGAGGATGGATGGATGGATGAATGGATGGATGGTTGGATGGATGGATGGGTGGGTGGATGGATGGGTAGATGGGTGGGTGGGTGGATGGGTGGTTGGATGGTTGGGTAGATGGATGGGTAGATGGGTGGGGTGGATGGATGGATGGATGGATGGATGGATGGACGGATGGTTGGGTGGATGGTTGGGTGGATGGATGGGTGGATGGATGGATGGGTGGATGGATGGGTGGATGGTTGGGTGGATGGATGGGTGGATGGATGTGTGGATGGATAGTGGATGGATGCATGGATAGTGGATGGATGGATGGGTGGATGGTTGAGTAGATGGATGGGGGTAGATGGATGGGTGGATGGATGGGGGTGGGTGGATGGATGGATGGTTGGGTGCATGGATGGATAGTGGATGGATGGATGGATAGTGGATGGATGGATGGGTGGATGGTTGGGTGGATGGATGGGTGGATAGATGGGTAGATGGATGGGTGGTTGGATGGTGGATGGATGGATAGTGGATGGGTGGATGGGTGGATCGATGGATGGGTGGATGTTTGGGAATAGTTGGATGGGTAGATCGATGGGTGGATGAGTGGATGGATGGATGGGGTAGATGGATGGATGGGGTAGATGGATGGATGGGTAGATGGATGGGTGGTTGGATGGGTGGATGGATGGGGTAGATGGATGGATGGATGGTCGGGTGGATAGATGGGGTGGATGGATGGATAGGTGGATGGGGGTGGATGGATGGGTAGATGCTGAGCCCATCCCAGTAACTTCCATGGTTCCTGACCTAATAGCCCCCAAACCAGCCGCATCTTGCCTGTCCTCCGGCCACCTGCTCTTCCCAGCCACACCCCACGTGCCACCTGTACCGTCCAAATTCCACATCTGTGCTCAAGCTGTGTCTCTGCCTCCATCCCCTTCTCCGCCCAGTGAACTTGTCTCCTTGAGCGCGAGCCGCCGCGGGAGCCTTCCTGCCCTCCCAGGATGTGTGCTTGTCACTGCCCCGCCCCGAGCACAGGGGGTTTGCCGCATGTCCCCTGGGGCTCAGGGGGCTGGGCGGCGCACGCTCAACTCCCGGCCAGCCTGAGGAAGGGGTGCAGGGAGGCCTCGGGGATGCCGACGCCTGCGCTCAGAGGGACGGGTGGGGACAATGACACCCAACCTCTGACCACACCCTCCCCGACGGGGAAAGCCTCACTCCCCCAGGCTTCTGACCCCCCCAGGATCCAGCGCCAAGCTCCCTCCCGCCCCATGTCCCAGAATTCTGACCCTCCTTCTCCAGAGGCTGCTCCCGCTTTGGGGCCTTTGCACAGCTCTTTCCTGGGAGGGGCAGGAGGTGGGCTGGGTGGGCTCCAAGCTGCCTCAGAGCCAGACGTGCATAGGGAGGGGTCATGCGAGACACAGATGGCTGGGAGGAGGACACGGCCTCAAACCTGAAACCTCCACCCCTCCCCATGGGCCAGCCTCCCCCAAGCCCACCTTGAGGCCCCGAGGCCGCAAAGTCCACGTGAACTTACACGTCCGACTCGTCCCACAGTATGCAGGTCTGGTTGGTGGTGCCCTGGGAGAGAGCGGGGTGGAGTCAGGGTTATGTGCCCCCACCCTCCAGCCCACCCCGGGGTCACCGCCGGGGCCACCCACAGCCCTGCCAGGCGGGTGTTGGGACTGCTGTCGCCCCCAGAGATGGAGCGTGAGGAGGAGGAAACCGAGACCCAGAGCGGGGAAGGGACTGTAAACAGGGCTGGGCAGCGACAGCTGAAGCCCATACTGGGGGCCCAGGCAGCCAGTCTGGCGTAATACAAGTAGTGAGCCAGGGAGACCACCGCCTCCCGCAGGGCCCTGCGGGGTGCAGGCCAGCAGAGGGAGAGCTGCACGGGGCACCCGGGAGCGGTGGTGCGCTCTGAGCGCCGGTGGGAACGAGTTAGGTCTCCACCAAGCCTACGGCTCCCACCTGCGGAGGGAGAGAGCCCAGGCACAGAGAGGCCGAGCCACTCGCCCAAGGCCACACAGCGGGGCAGAGCACGGACAGTTCTCGCCACGAGGCTGGCCTGGGGTCTGAGGCCCAGCGCCGTGCGGTCCTGGGTGGGTAACGGATCGGCTCACACCCTTGGCTTCCTGGTTTCCGCGCGTCCAAAGGGCACGCTGGCCGTGGCTCCTCTGAGGCCGGCAGAGCACCCCAAGGAGCAGGGCACGGCGGGCCGTGCAGCCGGGGACAGACTCCTTTCTCAGAAGGGGATGGTTCTTCCCCAGGAACCGAGACGACCAGGGCCGGGTACAGCCACAGCTGCAGAATCGGGTTGAATTTTGCCTCCCGCGCCCCTGCTGTGCGGGCCTGGGCAGATCACCAACCTTCTCTGGGCCTGTTCCCCCTCCATCACTCAGGGAGGTGAGAAAGTGAGACCCGAGAAGGCCCCGGGATCCACGTGGGAGCAGGTGGGCGGCATCACGCACACACGGCCCTGCGCACACAGGGGCACTCACGTTGTACACGTGGGCGAACTCGATCTCCAAGGGCGTGAGTAGGGAGCGGGGTGGGGGCTTCACTGTCACCGAGATGACCTTGGAGTTCAGCACAGTCGTGTTCCTGGGGCAGAGCCAGCAGGTGTCGGGGGCCGGAGGGGGGAGGCTCCCCCTCCCAGCCCCTCCCCTGAATGCCCCCCCCCCCGCTGGCCCGTGCCCCCACACTGCACCACACCCCAGACCACCGGGCCTCCCACCTCTGCAGGGCCAGGAAGCTGCCCAGGTTTCTGTAGAGCACGGTGCCCACCACGAACACGGACGAGTCATCAGCCTCTGGAAGAGGGCACCACGGTCACCCTCTCTGCCTGCCGCGGCCAGGACCTCGCTCCAGTGTGGGGAAGGGCACGTCCCCGGGGAGGAGGCCTGGGCCCCTTGGTCGTATCCACCCCCATTACACACATGGCACTGCAGGTGGAGAGCTGGGGTGGCAGCCTGGGTCCCCCTAAGTGACCCTGAGGGCTGGGGGGCAGGCAGGGCTTCTCTTCCCCAGAACCAGCGTTGGCTCCCATGCACTCGCAGGCTGACCCCTTCCCTCCCTGCGGTGACTAGGCCCACTAGCGCATTCAGCAAAGGTTGCCTGGGAGCCTCCAAAGTCGTGAAGGGTAGGGAGGGCCTCCTGGAGGAGGGGGCAACCTCAGGAACACTGAGAAGAAATGAAGACCGCCCTTGGCCCTTGAGGCAGCAGGCCAGACACCAGAAGGAACCTCCTGGGAGGTGGGCCCTTGGCCCCCAGAGCCTGTCTCCCATGAGGGCCCCTCCTGCAGCTTGGGGTGCCTCACCTGCCAGCCCCGTGGAGAAGACACTCTTGGACACCGTGACCCTGTCCTCCGGCACCTTGGCCCAGTCGCCCGTGGCCCGCCAGCCCTTCATGGGGAAGCTGATATCCGCGGCTCCGCCAGCCGGGAGCTTATGGATGCTGAGAACTAGAGGGACCAGCCCAGAGATGACAGGGACAGAGACAGACCACAGACAGCAGCTGTGCAACCGCGAGCCTTGGCCCTGGGGCGCTCGCGGCTCAGAAGGGACCCCAACCTGGGCAACCTCCCGGCCTCTTCCAAGCCCTCGAAGGACCCCCCCACTCCCAGTCCCATCAGGAGCTACCTGCCACGTCAGGGACCCAGGCTTTGACTCACCCCCCATCTCCCCACAGGGGTCAAAGGCAGCTTCTGCAGTCAGGTCTGTGGCCAGGGAGGGGTCCTCAGGGAGCCGTGTCACTTTGGCGGCCCCCCTTTCCTCCCTGGGACCTGGAACCCAGCCCCCTCCTCACCTGCTCTACAAAAGGGAACAGACCCCACCTCCCAGGGCATCTCTGGGGGCAAGGTGGCACACATGGGATTGGGAGCATGGGACTGGGGTGGGGGGTTCCCGTGTCTCCAAGAACCCCCCACCCCGCCAATGTCAGGTGGACCCCATGCTCCCTTCTCCCAGAACCCCACAGCCTGCCCTCATTAGGTGTGCGGGGGGTGGGCTTAGGAGCCCAGAGGCTCCAGCTGAGGTACCCGGCCCACCCGGCCTTCGCCCAACTCTGGGGCCTCAGCCCCTAACAGAAACCCAGCACACGCGGCCAATTCACGCCCCCATTCCTGCCTGTGCTTTCACAGGGCCCCCTGCCCGTACTCCCTTGGCCCGTCCGTGCCTGGCTACTTGGCTGTGCCCTCCTTGCCCCTGCATGGTCCATTCTGGGGACCAGGGCACCTTCCGCCTAGGAGGACCTGGGGACAGAGATGGGGCCCGTCTCGCCGAGGCCCCATGTACGGGGTATGGGGCATGCGGGCTCCTAGTGCGGAGGCCTACGGGGTGTGAGTGTGGGTGTGAGTGCGGGTGTGAGTGTGGGGTGTGAGTGTGGGTGTGTGTGGGGCGTGTGGGTGTGAGTGTGGGGCGTGTGCGTGTGTGAGTGTGGGTGTGAGTGCGGGTGTAAGTGTGGGGTGTGAGTGCGGGGTGTGAGTGTGAGTATGGGTGTGAGTGTAGGTGTGAGTGCGGGGTGTGAGTGTGGGTGTGAGTGTGGGGTGTGAGTGTGGGTGTGTGGGGGGCGTGTGGGTGTGAGTGGGGCATGTGCGTGTGTGACTGTGGGTGTGAGTGCGGGTGTGAGTGTGGGCGTGTGACTATAGGGTGTGTGGGGCGTGTGCGTGTGAGTGTGTGTGTGAGTGCGTGTGTGACTGTGGGCGTGTGACTATAGGGTGTGTGGGGCGTGTGCGTGTGAGTGTGAGTGCACGTGTGAGTGTGGGGTGTGTGCGTGTGTGGGTGTGAGTGCGTGTGTGAGTGCGCGTGTGAGTGTGGGGCGTTGCGTGTGTGGGTGTGAGTGTGCGTGTGAGTGTGGGTGTGAGTGTGGGGCATGTGACTATAGGGTGTGTGGGGCATGTGCGTATGTGAGTGTGGGGTGTGAGTGCGGGTGTGACTGGGATGTGAGTGTCGGTGTGAGTCAGTGTGAGTATGGGGCATGTGCGTGAGTGCAGGTGTGAGTGTGGGTGTGAGTGTTGGGCGTGTGTATGTGTGAGTGTGGGTGTGAGTGCAGGTGTGAGTGTTGGTGTGAGTGTTGGTGTGAGTGTGGGGTGTAAGTGCGTAAGTGCGTGTGTGAGTGCGGGGTGTGAGTGTGGGGGTAAGTGCGGCGTGTGCGTGTGTAAGTGGGTGTGAGTGTCAGTGTGAGTGTGGGGCGTGTGCGGGGTGTGAATGCATGTGTGAGTGCGGGTGTGAGTGTCGGTGTGAGTGTGGGGCGTGTGTGGGGTGTGAGTGTGGGTGTGAGTGTGGGGCGTGTGACTATAGGGTGTGTGGGGCGTATGCGTGTGTGAGTGTGGGTGTGAGTGCGGGGTGTGAGTGTGGGTGTGAGTGCGGGGTGAGTGTGTGGCGTGTGCGTGTGTGTCGGTGTGAGTGTGGGGTGTGTGCGTGTGTGAGTGTGGGTGAGTGTGCGGCGTGTGCGTGTGCAAGTGCGGGTGTGAGTGCGGGTGTGAGTGTGGGGTGTGTCGGTGTGTGGGGCGTGTGCATGTGTGAGCGTGGGTGTGAGTGCAGGTGTGAGTGTCGGTGTGAGTGTGGGGCGTGTGCGGGGTGTGAGTGCATGTGTGAGTGCGTGTGTGAGTGTGGGTGTGAGTGCGGGTGTGTCAATGTGAATGCGGGTGTGAGTGCGGATGTGAGTGCGGGTGTGAATGTCGGTGAGTGTGCAGCGTGTGCGTGTGTAAGTGTGGGTGTGAGTGCGGGGTGTGAGTGTCGGTGTGAATGCGGGTGTGAGTGTGGGTGTGAGTGCAGGTGTGAGTGTCGGTGTGAATGCATGTGTGAGTGCGGGTGTGAGTGCGGGGTGTGAGTGCGGGGTGAGTGTGCGGCGTGTGCGTGTGTAAGTGTGGGTGTGAGTGCGGGTGTGAGTGTTGGTGAGTGTGCGGCATGTGCGTGTGTAAGTGCGGGTGTGAGTGGGTGTGTCGGCGTGAGTGTGGGGCGTGTGCGGGGTGTGAATGCATGTGTGAGGGTGTGAGTGTGGGGTGTGAGTGCGGGGTGTGAGTGCGGATGTGAGTGTGGGGCGTGTGCGTGTGTAAGTGTGGGTGTGAGTGTGGGGTGTGAGTGTGGGGCGTGTGCGGGGTGTGAATGCATGTGTGAGTGCTGGTGTGAGTGCGGGTGTGAGTGCGGGGTGTGAGTGCGGGTGTGAGTGTGGGGCGTGTGCGTGTGTAAGTGTGGGTGTGAGTGTGGGGTGTGAGTGTCGGTGTGAGTGTGGGGCGTGTGCAGGGTGTGAATGCATGTGTGAGTGCGGGTGTGAATGCACGTGTGAGTGTGGGTGTGAGTGTGCAGCGTGTGCGTGTGTAAGTGTGGGTGTGAGTGCGGGTGTGAGTGTGGGGTGTGAGTGTCGGTGTGAGTGTGGGGCGTGTGCGGGTTGTGAATGCATGTGTGAGTGCGGGTGTGAGTGTGGGGCGTGTGACTATAGGGTGTGTGGGGTGTGTGTGGTAGGTGTGAGGGCACTGGGGGTGCACGCGGGGACTGGCTCTGGCCCGGGGCTCCTGCTGTGTCCTGGGACCTGGGGCCGCAGGACCTTCTTTGGGTTGAGACACCCTGTGGTCTGGGTCCCATCCGGCCGCGGACCACACGGGGCCGGGGGCTGCGACTACGCGAAGGTGTCTGGCTGCCACCTGCTCCCGTGGACAAGGAAACCAAGGTGGAGGGTGGCCTGTGGCGGTGCAGAGGGCCGGGGGTCAGCAGAGCGGGCGGGGGCTCACCCAGGTTGTCTGTGACCTGGTACGCGTCCCGCAGATCCTTCATGCGGAAGCCAATGACGCCCACGAAGTCCTCCACCAGCCGGAAGAGCTCCTTGGCGTTGGGACCCATCTGAGACCGGGCGGGGGAGCGGGGAGCCTCAGAGCCAGTGGGGACCACAGAGGGAAATGACGGTGTCATCGAAGCCCCCCCCCCCCAGCCTGGGACACACCCTCCCCTCCTCTGCTCATGTGCCGGCGCCCACTATCCGGGATCCTGTCACCCATTCCCTCGCACGGAGAAGCTCCGGCCCAACTCGGGAAGCAGAGCTGGACCTCGGAGTGTCCACTGCCATTCTGCAGAGCAGAACCTGGAGCCCGGAGAGGCTGCTGCACTCGTGGGTAGGGGTCCAGCCTGGGGACAAGGCTGGGGTCTCCAGATACCCACAGTCCTTAGGTGGACTATTGTCCTGGGGTCAGGAACGGTGGCAGGCTCCAGGTCAGTCCAGGAGGAAGGGAGGCTGACCCTGTCCCAGTGACCCCGACGTGTACCATGTGGCCCACACCTTTTCCCACACTGCCACTGAGCCCACCAGGTGAGCTACTGTCCTCCGGTCGATGGGGAGACGGAAGCTCAGCCAGAGGTCCTGCTGGGACTCGAACCCAGGGCCCCACCTGGGCTAGCCTGGGCCCTGGGGAGGAAGCAGACACGCCTGTGTCCACCCTGCTGCTCTGACCAGGGCCCCAGACTGCTGTCCATACCAGCTGGGCCTCCTCCCACTTGTCCCGGTTCTCTTCTGCCAGCAGGTTGCTGATGATCTGTACAAAGTTCTGGAAAGAAGAGGAAAAAGGGTCAGTGAGCAGAGAACAAGGCACCAAAACCCTGGCTCAGAACCCCGGGGTCAGGGCTCAGCACGTGGCCAGGTCAGGGCTTAGCGGGAGGCTGGAGTCAGGGACGCTCTCCCCGGGGCGGCCCGCTGGAGCCCACCTGCGCGTCCCCAGGGGTAGGGCTGTAGTAGGCCCTCCGGAAGATCTCCGTCATGTTCCTCAGGACATCGATGGTGGAGAGCAGGTCCCCACTGTAGCTGGTCCCGTCCTGGGAGATCTCCACCAGCGTCTGGATCACCTCGGACACCCCCTCCCCAGGCAGCCCACGCTGTGCCTTCGCCAGGTGCTCCCGGGTCTGGGGAGACGGAGCGGGTTGGATGCCGTGATTCCGCCGGACGGGGCAAGGCAGGTCCCAAGGACTCCCGCCCTTGGGCCTCCTGCCGCCCCTTGCCAGCGGCCAGAGCTGACTCAGGTCCACGGGCCGTGCCACAGGGGTCGGCCGTCGGGCTGGGTCTGAGGTCACAGGGCAGAGAAGCGCCAGGCAGGGCGGGACACCCCAGAGCCCGCTCTCACCATCATCTGGATGTTCCGGTAGTCGATGGAGACACAACGGATGTAGGTGGGGGGCTCCCAGTAGGCCATGCCCTCCTCGTCCAGCTCGCAGCGTCGCAGGATGAGGCCTGGGGAGATGGTGGGTCATCTCTGCCTCCAGCGCAGAAATCCCACCCCCGGCTCCCAGGCACAAGCGCCTTCGGCCCCCAGAAGCAGGGACTGGCCAGCGGCCTCCCACTGATAGCGGAGCCCGCACGGGCCCGGCCTCCCCTGTCTCCTTCCTCCAGCACGTTTAGCGGCAGCTCCTGCAAGGGCCCAGGACCCCACCTGCAGGGATGCAGAGGCCTCGGCCCCCCTCTCCTGCTGCCCCTCGGGACCCAGAGTCCCCAGGAGAGCCGACAGCCCGGGCCCTGCCCGGCTCCACTCACAGCACGGCTGGGGCCTCAGCTGGCCTGGGCGCCCCGTGGACACCGCAGGGCCCTCTGGCAGCAGCGGGGCCGGGAACCCACTTCCGGGGCGTGGCCAGGGCTGGGCATGGCTGCGCGCACACACCACGGCCCTGACCACAGAGAACCGCCACCCGACCGAGCCCCGCGCCACACGAGGAGTGGGAAGGGAAGTCCACAGCGGGGTGCAGGATCCCAGGAAGGGGGGGGCTGTGGTCACACTTGCAGACCAAAGGCCAGAGGTCACACCATCATGTGACCGGTGTTTTCCTAATCTTGCTTCTCTGAGTTTGCCATATGCTCCCGGGAACGTGTAAACAAGACTGGGTGGGGCTCGGGAATACACAACCCCACCCTCGCCCCCACCGTGGTTCCCATCCCGTGGGTACCACCCCACCCTCTCCTTAGGACAGCCCTGTTGGGAGAGTCCCAAACACTCTCCTTTCACAGAGAGAAACTGGAGGCTCAGAGAGGTCAAGTCACTTCTTGAACATCACACAGCAATAAGGGTCCATCCCTTGCAATGGACTTTGTATAGATGTAGGACACTGGGGCAGGCCACGGGGGGCCCAGCTGTGCTGCCCCGGCTTCGGTGGGCCGCTCTTTGGGGCAGGCCTGGAGGGCGTGTGGTGCCCATCGGTGCGGTGGGATGGGAGCCCCAGTCCGCCTGCCCCCCCAGCCCTCACCTGTGGCATTGCGGGGACACCGGACTGCAGCCACCTCCCCTGCCGGAGTCTCCTTCCAGACCACCGTGCCGAAGCTGTCCTCGTCACAGATCTCGTGGGGCTCTGCCGGGAGGCCAGAGGCAGAGCGTGGGGCAGGGTGTGGGAAGGGGGCCCGGAGCTGGCAGCAGGCTGGGGAAGGCCAAGGCCCTTCCAGAACACCTACTGTCCCAACGCAGAGCCGTTCCCAGCAAGCCAAGCCCCAAGCCCACCCACTGCTCAGGTGCCCCTCCCCAGAGCCCAGCCAGGGGCGTGGGAAGGACACTCACCAGGACACCGCTGGGCGCCGCACTGCCGGTACTCATCCTGCGGGCCCTGGCAGGCGGCTCCCCCGAAGAAGGGACCGGAGCAGACTCGTTCTCGTCGCTGGGTGCCGCCCCCGCACGTGACACTGCAGCCGCCCCACGGTGCCCAGGTCTGCCACTTGCCATCCACTGCAGGGCACAGCCAGGCACGGGGGCACACAGATGGGGACAAGGTAGGCACAGGTCCGGGGGCCGGGGGACACAGGGACCCAGGGACCCAGGGATGTAGCAGCAGGAAGCCACGAGGAGAAAAGAAACTGAGACCCCCTACCCCCGTGCACGGGCCCCGCGACCACCCCCATTGTCCCACCGACCCCCTCCCCACGGGCCCGCCCGGCGGCCCCCCACGGGCCCGGGGCAGCTCCTGACCTGGACACTGCTGGAGGAAGCAGTCTCGAGTCTCCACCCAGTGGCCCTGGCATTCCGCGCCCCCGTAGGACGGCCCGTTGCACTCCCGCGTGCGCTGCTGCCGGCCCTGGGAGCAGCTGGCGGAGCACGTGCTCCAACTCGACCACTCATTCCAGTTCCCGTCCACTGCCCGGCCCGGAGGAGAGAGGGGCAGGAAGCCAGCGTGAACACCCGGCCTGGGTCACAGGGTGCGAATGCCTCCAGGGGCCCCCCACCCCACCATGCAGCCGGGGCCCCAGGGGACAACTGCCCCCCGGGCCTCACCACCCAACCCTGTGAGGGTGGGGCAGGAGCCGGAGTCCCAAGCGTGAGCCCCTCTAGGGACCTGCCCCTGCATCATGCATCCTGGGTCCTAGGTGTGAACACCTCTGGGGTCCATCGCCCCACCCCGAAGCCTGGGACGTGGGTGTGACCACCTGGGGGACATGCGCCCCAACTCCCATGACCCACGAGTAAGAAGGCCGAGGCTCTCCAGCCTCTAAGCACCCGGGGAAGCTGGCCCTGGACTCCTGGGGCTTACCAGTGACCTACCGGCCCTTCCCTCTTTCCTTTCTTCGCCTGCCCATCCCCCAGCCCAGCTCCTTCCCTCTCACCTACCAGGACAAAGGGCAATGTTGCAAAACTTAGTTTGCTTCTCAGGGCCCTCGCAGGGGTTGCCTCCAAACTGGGGGGGCCTGCAGGTGCGCGTGCGGTCTCGGAAGCCACGGCCACAGGTGCTGGAGCAAAGACTCCAAGGCGACCACTCATCCCAGGCACCATGCACTGTGAAGGGGACCGGAGCGTGCGGCTGGGCTCAGCCATCACGGGTGGGACGCGGCTGCCCCGCCCCCCCGGCCGGCTCGCCCCGCCCCCCCCCCGCCCCCGCCCCCGCGCACCTGGACACACCGCGGAGTTATTGCACAGCCGCTGCTCCCGCAGAGGCCCGCTGCACTGCGTGCTGTAGGAAGAGGACACGCAGAAGCGCGTGCGGGTCTGCCAGCCCTCGCCGCACGTGCTGGAGCACACGCTCCACGGGGACCACTCCTCGGCCGCGGGGTCACCTGCATGCCCAGACCAACAGCATCGCACGCCGGCCACCGCCACCGCGCTGGGCAGCAGGCGGGCCGCGAGGCTCTGAAGCCCCCGAGGTTCCTTTCCAGGCTGACCTTCGGGACTTGCCATTTCCCCTACAAGGCTGACAGCCCCTGTAGGTGTCCTTGCACCAAGTCCGGGTCCCTGAGTCTAGCCCTAAACAGGCCCCCTCGCCTCAAAACAATCCCCTAAAGCCAGTCTGCTTGGAGACCAGCGCCTGGCACCTAAGATGTGTGTCGGAAGGTAAGTGATCAAAGTTATTTCCTAGACTTGGCAGCAATTAGTAACGTACAACACTTGCCCCGTTCCCTGAAACCAACCTTCCCCACTTTGTAGGGTTTTAGTCCAACTGCGGGCATGGCAGGCCCGCCCACCCCATGGCTCACCTGTCTGCGGGGACGGGAACCCAAAGTGCTGTAGCTCGTCCCCCAGCTCCTCACGCCGCCGGGCGTCTGTGGACCGCAGGGACTGGCTTCGGGAGCTGGCGCGGCCGGCCGCTGCAGGACAGGCTCAGGTCAGTGCCCCGGCCACCGTCTGCAGCACCACCCTCGGAATTCGGGAGGGGCGCCCTGGGCCCTGTGTCCCTCCATCCGTCCCCAGCCAGAGTGGGGTCAGGCTTGCCACGCCCAGAGTTATTTGGCCCCACTGGATGGCTGGGAAACCTGAGATGGGGACACCCTGGCCTGACACCAGCCGCTGTGTGGTCACCAGGAGACCCCTCCCTGTGGGTCCCCTCTCCCTTGCCCTGCGCCCCTTCCCTCTCTTCCTCCAGAGGACCCGGCCGGAGTGGCTGCTGCCCTCTCCTGCTCCCACCAGCGCTCCTGTCTCCCACAGCCTGGCCTCCCGACACCCCGGAGCCCTCCCTAGATTCTTGAGATGAGCTCCTCTCCCCAGGAAAGGTTCTTCAGGGAATAAACCACCGAAGAATGACAGTCTCATTATAATTTGATTTAACATTATGGAAGAGGCTAAAATATGCATAAGGGCATTAAAGGCTTATTAGAGAAATACATTCTGGAGTCAGGATCAGACTGGGGCCAGTAGGTCTGGCCAGGGTTCCCTGGGTCCTCCGTGAGCGAGTGGCTCTCCCTGAGCACCCCCAAGTTCCTAATCCCGCAGGGGAGAAGAAAGCTTCTCCACCCAGTTCCGCCTAACTCCGCGTAGGGCGGGGCGGGGCGGGGGTCCCACCTCTCCTCTGGGTACTCACCTCTAACAGTCCTCGCCCCACCTGGACGAGGCCTAGGCCCCGCCCTGCCCCAGGCCCCGCCCCACAAAGCCAGGTCCCCGCTTTGCCTCCTTCGGGCCAAAGTACCCGCCCCACCGCACCTGCCTTGCCCTAGAGGTTTCCTTTTCTGTCAAACGGATCCCACCCCGCCCCGGGCCACTCCTTCCTCTGACCCCGCCCGGGCTCCGCCCCCACCTGGCCCCGCCCCGGGTCCCTTCTCCCCCACTTGACCCCGCCTCAGTCTCCGCCCACACCTGGCCCCACCCTGGACCCCCTCCCTCCACTACCTGACCTTGCCCTGGAGGTTTCCTTTCCCTTCTACCATCCCGTCCGGCCCGGGTCCTTCCCTCCCCTCCCCTGGCCCCGCCCCGGGCCCCTCCCTCTTCCGCCCCGCGGACCCCTGGCCTCCCCGCGGCCCACCAGGCCCAACCCGCGCGTCGTCCGCGCACTCACGGCCGCAGGCCTTGCGGTTGCACAGGCGGCCCTCCTCCAGCACCCCCTCGCAGCCGCCGCCCTCGGTGCCGGGAGCCGGCAGGCAGGTGCGCGTCCGCGTCTGCAGGCCTCCCCCGCAGTCCCGCGTGCACTCGCCCCACAGCGACCACAGCTTCCAGCCACCTGGGAGAAATCCGAGGGCGGGGGTCAGGGTCAGGGGCGGGGCAGAGGGCTGGGGCGTCTTTCAGGGGGTGACCTCTGGGAGTCCCCTGGGCCGCGTCGTAGGCCAGGAGTCCCTGCCCCGGGGACCTGCTGATATGAAGCCTGCGCGTCCGGGCTGTGAGGCAGCACAGCACAGTGGAGGGTGGGCTGGGAGACGAGTGCGCCAGGCTGCGGCAGGGAGGGGCAGAGGGCCTGGGGAAAGGGCCTGCCTTGGGGGATGGCCCTGGGGCCTGGCGCCTCCCCCAGTTCCCAGATGTCCCTCTTGGGTGCCAGGCCACAGTGCTCTCTGGGTGTCTGCAGGTACCTGTGTCACGGCCTCTACTGGCTTTGAACCCAAGGCCCCCGTGGAGGGGTTGGACACAGAGCTGGAGCCCCAGGGGTGTCTGAAGAATGAATGAATGAATGAATGGAAGACAGCCCCCTCCATGGATGCCTCTTGTAAGGTTCTGGTGACCGGCACCAGAGCAGAGGGGGCCCTTAAGCCCTGTTGGACCCTTCCCCACGGCCCTCCGTCTGCTGTCCTCTGAGCCCCCCACCTCCTGGCCATGAGTGTGTGCTCTCTCCCTCATTCCACCAGAGGACACCACGGTCCCACACCTGGTGGCCGCGTGGGACAAGCCCCACACTCCCCCCCCACCCCCGACCTGGCAGAGCAGGTGCCTGGCTGCTGAGGGGGTTTGGGGATGAAGGCCTCCAGCCACCCCCTTTCAGCCCCTGTCATGAGTCTCCTCCATCCCGGGCCTGTCGCCCCCAAAGTCCAGACCTAACGTCCCTGAGGGTCTGAGCCCCTGGGTGGCCCGAGTCCACTAAGCTCGGTGAGCAGGCGAAGTATGGGGCGCCGCTGAGAGCCGGGTGGAGGGAGGCTGCCCGGCTCGGGCCAGAGAGTGGAGGCCGCGTCGATGGGCTGAGGAAGGCTGCTTCTGTCCGAGGGCCATGCTTCAGGGGCCCGGACCGTGATGCTGCACCCTGGGCGTTCCTCGGGGTCACCCCCTCCCAGCGAAGCAGGATCGGAGCACACCCGGTCAGGGTAAGCACTTCCAACAAGCCCTCTACCATGGGCGGGCGTCCCAACGTGGCACCCGCTTCTGAGGGGGCCAGGGAACTGGACGGCATTGCCAGGACCCAGGGGAAGCTGCCCTCGGCGCACCACTGTCCCACGTGGCCTGCTCGCCCGAGGGAGGCCGGGGCAGGGCGGCCCTGCGGGCTGAGCACAGATCACATGAGGCCTGCAAGAAGGGCCCCAGGGACCTCTCGTAGTTCTGCTCCTGTGTGTGGCTTGGGGAAGCTGACCCTGTGCAGGGGAGAGAATGAGGGCCACCGGGGACCGAGGGTGGGCTCCGGGACAGGGGGCGGGGCTGGAGCCCAGCGACCAGGCTCCCTGCTGCCCTGCCCCCACCCGCACGGGCTGTGGGAAGGTTAAGTCCATGCCGCCCTGGCCTCAGGCCTCTTCTCTGAGGGTGATGGGGAGCTACTTCCCCGAACCAACGGGGTGGAGATAAATGACAAGAAAAGGGCTGGGGGAGGATGGGCGCGGGCGGTCGCTGGGGTCAGAGTTGAGCCCAGAGAACCCACTTGGTGGATTCTGGGGGGCAGCAGAAGGCGCCAGAACCCCTCCTCCTTGCCTGTGGCTTGTGCTGGGACGCGGCCGGCAGGGGGAGCCAGGGGCCGCCGCACAGAAGGCCAGGCCGCCGGGTGCTGCCTCCCCAGGGCCCAGAGGGGCGGAGCACCTCCACCAAGGGCACCGGGCGGTGGGCGGTCGGTGGTCGAGTCTCTAGGCCCGCTGGTGCTGGTGGACGGGGAAGGCAGGCCGGCTCCTGCATCCCGGCCACAGGGACCGCGTGGGAGGGGCTGCTCTCTGGGGCCCACACGCAGGGACACACGGGACCCCCAGATGTGCTGCCAGGCCCGGGAAGGGCCTGCCAGGGCCACACAGCGGGAGGAGGGCTGCATGCTGCCTGGTCCCTCCCTTGGGCGGGGGGGGCACCCTGTGTCTCCCACTGCTCCTATGAGAAGAGAGACCAAGGCCCGCTGAAGTAGAGGGGTGCCCGTGCCCCCAGCTAGGAAGAGGCCAAAGGACAATCGAGCCAGGATGCTCCAAGAAAGGAGGCTCCGTCCCCGGCCACTGCGGCCAGCTCCTCCTGCGCGGGAGCCCTGTCCCTACCCGGTCCCTGCCCCAGGGGCCCTACTCTGTGACAGGCACCTCGGCACAGGAGCCCTGAGCCCCAGCCCGCCCGGGAGGCCAGCTTCACTCCATTTACAGCAGAGGAAACTGAGGCTCACAGGACGGTGATCACGACAGCCAGGGGCTAGGGCCGGGCCGCCGCCACGAGGGTCTGCCCCGGGGGGGCGGGGGGGGCTGGCACTGAGGAAGCCAGAGCGTCAGAGGTGCACAGAGCCAGGTCTCAGTGCCGAGTGGAAAATATACATACGGATGCCGTTTTGTCTCGAGCCACCAATACCCCGAGCGGCCCGCGAGGAGGTGGGCTGGGCGCACGAGCCGGGGCGCAGACCAGGCCCGGGGAGGGGTGGGGAGCCCCCAGCAGCCATGGGCTGGGTGGGTGGGTGGCTCGGGCAGCGGCTTGGGGCCCGCACCACTGGGCAGGTGCAGACAGGGAGGCCGCGTCACCTCCCGCCGGCGAGAGGAGCCCCGAATCCGCTTCCCAAAGCCCCCCATGCCTCCCGACTAAGGCCGCCTGCCAGGACTGCCCGCAAGCCCCAGCCAGGCCCAGGCCTCAGGGGTGTCGCCTGCTGGGGCCAGATGCCGTCCAGTCCCGCGGACCCAAAGGAACGGAGAAGCCTGGAGTCCGGGGCAACAAGCTGGGTGACAGGGTCGGGGGCACGTCCCGCCCGTCCTTCCCGGCCGCCCCAGCCCAGCCCCCACCAGGAAGCCTGAGTGACGTGGAAACTGGCAGTGGGTGGGAGAGAGAGGGTGTCCAAGCCGGGCTAATTGGAGGATGCCACTCGGTTCCCATGGCAACTGCCGCAGAGCGCAGTCTCAGGATAGACTCAGGTTAGGCCTCAGCTGCCCAAACACCCACTATTTCAGGGCTGGTTACCTTGGTGACCCAGGTGGTCGGGGGGCGGGGGCGGGGGAGGGGGCGCGGCAGGAGAGGCCGGGGAGGGGGCCACTGGCCCGAGGACAGGCCGGCCCCGAGGTCTAGCCCTGAGCCCGGCCACACTCTGAGCCTCGATCCTCTCGACAGGCTAGCCCGGGCTCCTGGGGGCAGATCCCTGCTTCCCAGTCGCAGACGGAGGCCTGGTCTCCGTCGCACGCTGACCCCCAACCTTGGCCCTGCTCCGGCCACTGGTGCTCACTCGGGAGACGGGAGCTGCTACTTTTGTTACCGTTTTTATTTTTAACGTGTGTCCCCACACATGGCTGCGCTGGATCAGTGTTTGCTGAGCGAACGCGGCCATGACCGGAGGGGTCCCCCTGCAAGCCCCTGCGGCCCCAGCGCGGCGGGCTTCCCGGCCGCAGAGCAGCGGGCGAGGCTGGGGCGAGCCGCCCCTCCAGGCGTGGAAAGAAGCCGCATTCTTCCCCCGCTCAATGCCCCTCTGTCTCAGGGCCTCATTTCCATCTCATTAATGGATGAATAGGGCCGATTAATGGCCGCCCAGGAGAGAGCGCCGGCGAGGGGGCTCCTCCGCCGCCTTCCCACCCCGGCGCCCCAGCCTGGAGGCTGTGCTGCCTGGAGTCTGCGCCGGGCCCCTCACCCCCCTGGGCCGGGCCGAGGTCCCTTCGGAGGAGGGCTGCGCACTTCCCGCCTCGTCCAGCAGAGGTCTCCCTAGCCCCGCAGGTGGGGGCGGCTCACGTCCCCGCCGCCGCCTGGGGACCCGCTGCCTGGTCCAGCCCCCTCCCCAGGAAGACCCCTGCTCCCCACTAAGCCCACAGCTCCCACTCCCGGGGCCCAAGTGGCCAGCAGCCCACCCAGCCGCAGCAACCGCCGTCAGACCTCAGGACGGGGCTGCGAGCGTGCCCACCGGCCACCGCTCGGCTCAGGCCCGGAGGACAAGGAGGGCTTTCCGAGTGCCCTGCCAGAGGCTCTGCCTCCTGTACCCTCACGCAGACCCTGGGACCAGGTCTGTCGCGTCCCCATTTCACAGAAGGGAAACTGAGGCTTGCCCCCGCGGTGGGCGTGGCCTCATCTGCAGGGTCCTATGCTTGCTGGCTGCCTGTCTTCCTCCGCCAGGCAGGTGTCATCCGCCGTCCGGGGAAGGGTGTCCTGTGAAAGCCCGAGGCGGGCGCCCGCCGCGGCTCTGCCCTGCGGCCCTGGCGGCCGGGACCGTAGCTTCCCCGTCTGGGGCCTGGGCTGTGCAGCCGGCGTCCCTGCTCATGCCATCCTGGGATGCGGAAGCCAGACGGGGGCCCGAACGCTCCGCCTTCCCGGCAGTCTGGGCTGGGGGAGGATGGGGGGCTCTGACCTCACCTGGGAATTCCCCTGTGGCTTCTGTGAGCCTTTTGTTGTTGCGGGGTCACTTCCCATTTCATCTGGAGCGGGCCTTGCCGACAACGAGCCTGGGCCTGGTGTCCTGGGTCTTTACGGACGGGCCCTGGTGCCGGGCAGAGCAGCACTCCTGGCCGAGGTCGTCACCCGGCCCCTGGCAGGAAGGCCCTGACCCCTCCCACGCCCCCACCACCCCCAAACTCCAGAGACGTGGCTCTCCCACCTGGACCCCCATCTTCCCTCCACAGCCCAAGCCCGGCCTCTTTCTGTAACCCATCGACCCTGGAGAGGCTCCAGACCCTTCTTTCCGAGGGGAGTCGGGGGGCACTTAGCGTCGGGACACCCCGGCAGGGGCCCGTGTGTCATGGCTGAGGGGTGACGAGCCAGGAGCCAGGGCTGTGTGGCCCTGGACAGGTCTGGCTCCCTGGCCCTGCGTCACAGCCTTGTCCCACACCCACATCCCCTGGAACCCACATGCCTACGTGTCACCCCCACTGCCACCCGGCACCCCTAGCCTGTGCCCGCGCATGATGGGGGGGGTGCACGCGCACACACACAGGAACACCTATCCACACGGGGACACGGCCACACACGGGGACACACGCAGGGACAGGGACACACGAGGACACAGATGGGGACACAGACACACGGGGACACACACGCGCGCGCGCGCACTTGCTCCTAGCCCCCAGGATGCTGCTTTTTCATTATCTTATGTGTCGCTTCTGCAATAAAATTCTTTAATTAAAACATGAATATTTAAAACAACCCTTGAGAGAAATGGCCCCATCTCACCAGAGGCAGCAAAACGCAGAGAGACTGTGGGAAAGAGATGGGGGGATGAGCCGTGGGAGCCACCCCGAGAGACCCCGAGAGACCCCGAGAGGCCCCGGCGTGGGAGGCAGGCGGCGGCGGGGAGGACGGGGCCCAGTTGCTCTGGCCCGCGGAGCACTCGCGGGGTCGGAGGCATGACGCGGCCATGTGGCACTTGGACAGGCTGGGCAGAGGGAGGGCGGAAAATGGGCCACGGGCTGGCCAGGCCGCCTGCCCGCTCCCGGCGCCGGCAGACGTGGCCTTCTCGGGGTGCAGATGGGCGGCCTCCCCAGCCTGAGCGAGGGGGCGGGGCTCACGGGGCACCTGGCTCCGCGGGCACAATCTGGGGTCTGACACCTGCCTACCTCCATCGTGTGTCTTCCCAGCGTTTGCTGCACCTCCCCGGGCCGTGTGCCGCCCACACGCACACAGGAGTGCAAGCTCCCCAGCAAAGCCTGGAGGAGAAGCCCCCTTGCAGACCACCTGGGAGCCACAAGTGGGCTCTGTGGCCAGCCCACCCTCACGAGCTGTGTGACCCCGGCTGGTGCCTGAGCATCTCTGTGCCTCATTCCAGGGAACTCCCTGTCGGTGCCGGCGCAGCCCTGCATGCTGGGGCCCCGGAGCAGGCAGCGCCAACGCCTGTCCCGTGGTGCTTACGCCCTACAGAGAGAGGGTGGGGCACGGATCCACCCAAATCAGGGAGTTCTCCGTGTGTTCACGGGGGACACAGGCTGTGGAAAGAGAAAAGGAGACGCTGTGTGGGGGTGGGGGGTGGGGCTCAGGCTGTTGCCGCCTGACCCCGCAAGTCAGGGTTTCTGGAGAGGGGCGTGTCTGGGCAAGAACTTGGGGCCGGGGCCCCTGCAGGTATCTGGGGAAGAGTGTTGCAGGCACAGGGAACAGCAGGCGCAAAGGCCCTGGGGCACGAGGGTGCTTTGGTGGCCCTATCTCCTGGGCTGCTAGAAAGAGTAAAGTCTTCAATATGTGTGTGGATGCTTCCGGCACAAAGGAAGCCCCCCCCCCACGTGGCTGCTGGTGACACCACTACGAGAGTTTGTATTCCCAAGGTCCTAGAAGTATCGGGTCTTCTGGGTTCAGGGACAAGGCCTGAGGGCTGAGCTGTCTCTGGGCCCGGGGGACCACCATCCGGCCCACCTTGTCCAGCGCGGCCCCTCCTCCCCGGGGCAGGCAGTCCCCGCCCACACTCTCCAAAGGGTCTCCCCACGAGACCACCAGCCCCGCCACCCGGCCGCCACCCTGCCGCCTGTGAAGGGTGCTGCCACTGGCCCTGCCTGGGTGTCCCAGCCGTGCACACGTGCACGCACACAAGTACACACCACGAGTGCTCACACGCACACGCTCCCACACACGCACCATGTACACACGGCGTACTGTGCACACACGCCTTCCCGTCCTCTTTCGAGCACCACTTCCAAACATGTCCTTCCTCCCCACCTCCGTCCCCCGGCGCCCCTGCCCCGGCAGCC
>CM052798.1:167609437-167640948 GCA_028533885.1 Nasua narica | reverse complement strand
AGCTGCCCCCTCGGAGGGCCGAGAACCGCACAAGACCCATCAGTCCCTCCACTAGGACGTCCGGCAGATGCCCACCCCGTCCGCGGCCGGCAGTGCCCTTTGATACCCCGGGACTCACTGCAACCCTCCTGGAATCTTGAATGCAGCCCCTGGTCCAGGCGAGCCCAGCCGCCCGGTGAAACAGAGGCCTCAGCCCAGCAGGGACCCTTGTCCCGCGTTTCCCCGATGGGCTCCCGTGGGGCTGCTGGCAACTTCTTCCGCCCTGAAGGCAGCCTTCCCACAACGGCGCCTTGTTGTTACTGTCACTGCGTGTCCTTGGCGGCCCTGGCACCTGGCGGGTGCACAAGCCTGGGGGGGCCGGGCCACACACACTCCCCAAATCTCAGCCCCGACCACATCTCCAAACAGCCCACTCGGCTTGCTTTTTCTCCATGTAACCCACGTCCCCGGAGGCCCCACGGACCCCGCCACAGGCCGCGGCAGCCCACTGCCCCTTAGCAAAGACGGGAGGACCCTCCCCCAGCCAGGAATGAACACTCCGTCTGGGGGAAGTCCGTTGGTCGCCCCCCCACTGACACTCAGCGGGCACCTCCCGGGCACCACGTATGTGGCCCCAAGGCCGGGGGCAAATGCGCGTGCCCAGCAACCTTATCTCCACGCCCTCGTCTTCCCCGGTGGCTCGTTCCGGGGACAGGGGACCCAGCCAGCCCTGTGGAGGTGACCCCCTCCCCCGCCCACCTTCTGCCCAGAGAGCCAGCCGGCGGTCCTCCCCCAGCCGGGCACTCACCTGCTGTGCCGTCCCCGCCCCGATCCTGGGTCAGGCTGGTGAGGCAGTTCTCAGGGCCGCCCGCCACGCCGTCCCTCAGGCAGACGTCCCCGCGGGGGGCCGGGGCACCGCTGTCCCCGCCCACGCAGGCACAGGGGGTCTGCATGATCCCGCAGGGGTGCGAGCTGCGGCTGCCCGCCAGACAGGCGTCCAGCCAGCGACACAGCATCTGGCAGGCGGCCCGGCTGGGGTGGCGGTTGCCCACGACCAGGTACTCCACGGAGAAGTCGTCGCTGGGGCCCGGGGGCGCCCCGAGCAGCCGGGGTCCGGGGTCCGGGGGCGGCTGCTGGCGTAGCATTTGCAGGAACTGCTTGCTCGCCTGCAGGAAGGCCAGGGGCGCCGACGGGTCGCAGAGCTGCAGCACCTCGTCGAAGCTCTCCACGCCCAGGTAGGTGCGTGTGGACTCCAGGAAGGAGTCGAACTGGTAGGTGCGAACACGGCCGGGACCGCTGCAGGGGGCGGGCGGCTTGGCCACCTTCATGTAGAGCGTGTAGCGCCGGGGGTCGGGGTTGCGCAGGGTCCAGGAGCAGCGCGAGGCGTTGGCCGGGAACACGGCGGCCGCCGAGAAGTAGCCGAAGAACTTGCCCTGCACCAGCGTGGCACACTGCTCGGCTCCGGGCCCCGCGTCGGCCCCCGCGGCCGCCCGCGCCCGGCGCCCCAGCACCAGCACCAGCAGCAGCAGCAGCAGCGGCGGCGGCCGCGGGCAGAGGATCCGGCAGAGGGGGCGCGGGGCGGCGGCCTGGCCCCTCATCCTAGCTCGCGGGGCCGCCGGGGTTCCGCGGGCTGGGCAGGCAGGCGCAGGCCAGGCCTTGACATGCCAGGGGCCGGCGGCGGCGGGGCCGGCGGGGCGGGAGCAGGGGGCGGGGGGGGGGGGCAGGAGCAGGAGAACGCTTCCAACGACCTCGAGCGCAGCACCGGTGGCTCCTAACGTTCGGGGCCCCGACACGGGCCTGTGGCCTTCAGCGGCAGCTGAGGAAGAGCAGAAGAGGGGATGGGGTGAGCCCCCTGGCAGACGGGGCCCTGAGCACGCTGCGGCCGTGCCCTGCTGCCCGGCCTGGCATGGCTCCCCGGCACCTGCTCCGTCCACCCGTGTCTGCCTCCTGCCAGCGTGTCCACCTCGTCCCTCAGCCAGGCCGGAGCACGGAGAGTCAGGCGGCACCGGGCCGGGGCTGAGCGCCACAGGGGCCGTCACTGTGCCCATCTGGCTGAGCAGCCCGGCGTGGCTCCTGTGGGCTCGGGCCTGCCTGCTTGCCCCTGTGCTGGCCGCCATTCGCCCCCCGGGCCTCTGGTGGGGGGCCTGCCCTCCCCGGCCATCTCGCTCGCAGTCTCTGTCCTCTCTGCCCTTCCTCCTCCCCACCCCCTCCGGTCTTGCAGGGAGGAAGTGGGGAGGGCTGTGGAGGGGAGAAGCCATTCCCTCCATCCCCAGGAGTGGGAGTCCCTACCCCTGGCGGTGACTCCTCATGGCAGGGCCCCCCGGGCCCCTGGCTCTGGCCGTGATACTGTGACGGGATCGCTGCAGCCTCCCAGCCTGCCTCCCTCCTCCTCCTCCCAGCCTCGCTCCCACCGGCCCGGGGCCCTGCGGCTCTGGGCAGGGAGGGCTGCGGACGGAGTCACCCCGACCACATCCACCCGGGCTGCAGCCAACGCCCAGCCCTTGCCTCACCCCTTCTCCGCCAGGTGGGCACCGTGACCCTCCGACTTCAGGATGGGGAGACCGAGGCTAAGAGCGGCAAGTCACAGTGACGGGTAGGAGAACCCACCGCGGGCCTCCCCCACGGACCCCAGCCTTGTGCCACAGCTCACGGGGTCCCCCCTCTGCTCTGGGGGAGGGTGCCGGCTATGTGCTGGGGGAGGGGAGGCAGCTGCCACCATTAGCGCAGGGACACAGTGGAGCGACTTTGGCTGAGAAGTGGGCTATGCCCGGCCTGCACTCGCCACCACGTGGAGCCTGGTGAGTTCCTTCTGCCTCCAGCCCTCAGTTTCCCCACTGTCGCCACGGCCCCCAGCTGGGCCAGCTGTCCGTCCCACGCAGCAGCTGAGCCGGGGGGTGAGGAGGGAGGGCCGCAGCCGGCCCCCCAGGCGGCCTGGCCTCACCTCTGCTGACCTTGCACGTGCCGGCTGCCGGCCCGCAGGGGCTCGCCGCTTCCTGCTGCCGGGGCCCAGCTGGCCGGCTTCCTTCCTGCGCGGGTTGGGGGTGGACCAGGGAGCTGGGCAGACTGGGCCAGGGGCTGTGTGGCCTCGGGCGAGTCGCTTGCCGCCCAACCTCGCTTCCCCATCTGTAAAGTGGGTGTGAAGCCTCACTCTCTCCGCAAAAGGGTAAAAGCTCGACCTTGGGGCTTCCCCGTGTTCGGGGCAGGAGGTGACTCTCAAGGGGAGAGGAGGCGAGAGCGGGCTCTGGGCCCCCAGGGGTAGCTGGGCCAAAGCCGGTCTTCTGGGGGCTCCTCCGTGGCCGAGAGAAGAATTTGGCAGCTTCTCATCCCAGCACCTCTGGGCAGAGCTGAGCAGGCCCTGCCCTTGGCCCTCCGCTCTGGGAGGCCCCCAGGGCCCCTGCTTCCAGACCACTTGGGGCTAGCCTTGGACGTGGACGTGGCAGAGCCCACTGGCCCTGACCACCTGCCCCCGCAGTATGGGGCTGGAGAGGCCAGGGGCTTGCACCCGATCTGACTTGGGAAGCCCCCACAGCCCTGTGGCTGTGTGTCCCAGAACCACCCCGAGGCGGCACCGCCCACCCTGTGCTGGGACCTAAGGTGGAAGCTGGCCCCCAGCCCTGGGACACACTGTCCCCGATGGGGGACACTGGCAGAGTCCAGCAGAAGCCGACCTCCGCACCCATCAGCCCAGCTCGCCCTGCCCCATCCCTGCCGCCAGGCAGCCCATCCCGTAGCCTTCCCGCAGAGGACGGCTGGCTCTGGGGGGCCAAGAGCGGGCCCGTGCCCGGTGCAGGGTCCTCTAGGGCCGCCATCATCCCATCCGGAAGACAGAGAGGCTCAGCCACGAGGTGCTGAGGGCAAGGGCGTGGCCTCGCGCTCCACACCCACGCGGCTTCAGCCTGCGCTGGCGGGGCGTTCTGTGGGGGTCCGTGCTGTGCTGGGCTTTTCAAGGTGACAGCAGCGAACTGTGACCTGGGACCTCTGCTAGGGTTCCACTTGGGACCCCTGAGGAGCCGTGCGTCAGGGGGGCTCGGAGGTGCTGGGGCCTGAGCCAGGGCCCGTGGCCAGGTCTGTCAGTCCACCCCGCACTGTCCCAGGGCCCGCGGCCGAGCCCAGGGGTCACCGGCCCAGGGGTCCCTCAGGGTCACCGGCCCTCACGGTCACCGGCCCACTCCACGCTTTGAGCGCTGCCGGCCCGCCTGCCAGCTCCCGCACACCAGGAAAGGGGTGTCGGGGGGGTGGGAGGCAGGGCAGTGCCCCTAAGAAAGGCAGGCCTGCAGCCCGTGGCAGGGAGCGGCCTTGGGGGAAGGAAAGGGAGGCGAGGTGGGGCAGGGGTGGTGGCGGGGAGGAGGCGGGGGAAGGTGCTCAGGAGAGAGAAGACAGAAGTGCCCGAGGCCAGCTGGGCTGTGGATGTGTGTGTGTGTTTGGGGGGCATTCCGGGCCTGGACCCTGGGGGGCGTGCAGGGGTGAGGGCGTGGTAGGGGCAGCTCAGGCAGAGCTCAGAGCCCCCCCTGGGCAGCTGCAGCCCAGGACCGAGCCTCTGGAGTGGGCCCTCACAGACTCCCGGGGCCTGAAGATGGCCTACAAGTGCCCAGCCATGGGGTTCTCAAACAGTGTGCCTGGGAGCTCTGGGGTTCCCCGCAAAGGCCACCAGGAGCCAGGTTCAGGTCACATGTCGGACTCGAGCCACTCCACACCCCGGGCACTGGGGCAGGCTCTGCTGGCCGGAAGGCGGTCCCAGCTGCCGGGGTGAGCACCATGGCCCCGGCTGGGGCCTGCGGGCAAGGTCACAGGGCCGAGCGGGGCGGGAGGCCCAGGCAGTCGCTGGGGACCGCCACCTGGAGGCGGGCACTCACCCTCTACTGCCCAGGCCTTTCCAGGGACACGAGGCCTCCTCCACCCCGAGCCACCTGCTGGTCCCCTCAGTGAGACCACGGCTAACAGCCCTGAGGCCGTCCAGGTGCCCAGGGCCGCCCCAGGCAGGCAGAGCGCTGGGCGCGGAGTCACACGGCCCCGGGGGGGAGCCTAGGAGGAGTCTACCCCAGGCCAGGGCGCGTGGCGCCAGCTCAGGGTGGGGCGAGTGGGGTGGGCCTGACCCCCTGGCGCTCTGGGTGGGGTCCTGGAGGGGACGGTGTCCGGGTCGGGCCCCAGGATGAGTGGGGGCCGGGCCTGATCTGATCTTCCTTCTGGGGTCCCTCCGATGGCCGGGGCAGGCGCACGCAGGGAGAGGGAGGAAGTGGCCTTTGTGGGATCTGGACCGGGGGAGACGGGGTCACAGAGATGGAGCCAGGTGTGGACGCATATATGCCTACGTGTGGGCACGTGTGCGAAAGCACAGACGTGTGTGCGTGTGCTCGCGTGTCACATGCTTGTACAGGTCCCACGGCAAGAGGAGAGCTGGGCTCCGCCTGTGCTCCCTGGGATGTGAGGGTCAGCCGGACGCACGCCAGGGCTGGGACAGGAGGGGACCTGCAGGGGACGGCGTAGGGAGAGCCCGGTGGCCGCGCCAGAGCCCGGAGGACCCCAAGGCAGGGCCTCAGGGCCGGAGGGCCGGGTCTGGGGTGCCCTGGCTGGCTCGGGCCCCTCCCCGGCCACGGCCCCCATCTGAGCCAGATGGCCACCGGTGAGGAGCGGGCAGGGGCTCTGCTCGGCCCTGGTGCTGGGGTCGGCGTGGCCCCGGCCAGTCCTTTCCAGGAGCACTCATGGGGGCCGTCTCCTCCCCCCTACAGGCCACTGGTCTGGTCATTGGTCCCCCAGACCACCGGCCTGGGTCACTGCAGCCTTGGTCGCCCACTGCCCGTCCTGGGCTCCCACGATGGTGACCATGAGCCTCTCCCCAGGGCCACGGCCAAACCGCCTTTGCTGCCGGGGAGTTCCGCCCGGTGTCCAGCCCCCAGTCCCCCCAACCCCCGGGCCGGCATCAGTCCCGCCCCTGCTGCGAGGCCTCCCAAAGCCTCAGGGGGAGGGCAGGGGAGCCCTGCTGGGTCACAGGGTAGAGACCCCTGGAAAGGAAGGAGCGTGACGGGGGGGGGCACCCAGAGAACCGGCTGTGCCGGGCAGGGACAGGAAGCTGGGAGTCGGGGCGAGAGTGACGGCCATTTCCTGAGCACTGACCGCAGGCGGCTCCACGGGGACCCCCTTGTTCAATGTCATAGCACCCCTGTGGGGCAGGAGCAGAATCAAGCCCACAGCGGGCCTCCCAGGGCCACCATCAGCCGCGGGGTGCCGGGCCCACCTTCCACACTGCCCCAGAGCAGCCCGCCCCGCCATCAGAGGCCTCAGGTGTCTCTGTTTCCCCGCCGTCCAAGGGCCTGAGCCGGATGCTGCCCCCACGGGCTCCAGGACTCTCCAGCCTCACTGGGGTCCGTCCGACCCTCCCCCCAGACCCAGTGCGCACCTCGGGCCCGCCTCCGCATCTCCTCCCCACCCACCCCAGGCCGCCAATGGCATCCCCAGACGCCAGCCACAAAAGGCACTCTGTTGTCCCGGCCGGCCCCCTGAACAGTGCCTGCCTGTGTGTCCTGGGGGGAGGCTGCACTGGGGGAGGGGCGGCTGGGCCCCCTCGGCGGTGGTGGCCCAGGGGCTGGCTGGCGGGCAGGGGCCAGGAGAGCAAGCAGGAGAGGCCGTCCAGGGACGCGCCACCACCCCCGCCCACGGCGGCCTGCCCACCCTGTGCTGGGGGCTCCCGTGAGCCCCCACACATCCCTCCTGGGCTGTGGCCGCTGCTGCAGCCCGGTCCCCGGGGTGGCAGTGTCGGGTCTGCGGGGTCAGGGGGAGGGGGCTGCTGACATTGATCCAGGACAACCCGGGACACGGAGGGGCCCGGAGAGCCCTGGCAGGCCTCCCTCCACGAGCCCAGAAGCAGGTGGGGCGTGAGAACTCGCCCCCTCAGAGCCACCAGCGGCCCCCACTCCCAGCCCGTGCGAACCTGGTTCCCAGTGAACCCCTCAGCTGACCTGCAGGGTATCCCACGCCTGCCTCGAGGAACCGCCAGGCCAGGCCCCTGAGAGGCCCCCCCACATCACCGTGCCTGCCAGCCCCAGCCCCTCAGGAAGCCTCCCTCCCGTGCCCGCCTGGCTGGGCACAGGGGCCGTGGCAGGGGGGCGCCGGCTGGAAGCCAGGCAGAAGTGTGCAGGGAAGAGAGGACGCCCCCTCCCCACCCGAAGGCCCGCAGCTAAGAGGGGCCCGTCCCGTGTGGGGCCTGCTCCAGGCCACCCCATGCAGACCTTACCTGCTCCCCCACCCCCAGAGGGCAAGGTGGTCTTCACCTCTATTTCACAAAGGAGGCCGACAGACCCCCATCACTCCCACCCTCCCCAGTGCCTCAGCCCCCCCCTCCAACCCAGAGCCAGGGGCCAGCCCACTGATGGCCTCACCATACCTCGTCTGGCCCAGAATCCCATCTCCCAAACCACTCGAAGGCCCTGAAGACATTCTGTGCACTCAGGCTCCTGGCTTTGCCTCTGCCCTGCCCCCTGCCCCCCGGGCTGCCCCCGCTGCCCCTGCCTGGCACGCTTTCTCGCCCTTTGGGGCACAGGGGCCTCAGGAAGCCGTACCAGAGCCCGCCAGGCCCTCCCAGGAGCGGATGTGGCCTGCGCCCCACCGCGTGCACGCACCCTCGCACACGGGTCACGCACACCCAGTGCCTGCACGCGCACATGAGTGCAAACGTGCACACGGACTGGGGAGTATCCCACGTGGGGACAGGGACAGCATCTGTCCCAGGCCTAGGGGCTTCCCACGGGGTGGGGGACTCTCACGAGGAGCAGGCCGCTGCAATTCTGAGTGTGACAGAGGTCCCTGGGCTCTCTCCTCTCGGCGTCGGCCGGCTCGGCGCCCGGAGCGAGCCCCTGTGCCCCGAGACGGACAGAGGCTCTGCTGTCCTGCCCAGCCAGCTGCCGGCTTGCGAGTGGTGCCCCTCTCCACGCCCCCACACCAGGATCTGTGCTCCCCAGGTCCTCAGCGGGATGGGCTTGTCCAAGGTCACCTGCCCAAGGTCGCATGGAAAGGGCCAGCGGACAGCAGAAAGGTGGGAAGAAGTGGTCAGGAAGGGGCCGGGGGCGCGCTCCGGCCATGGGGCTGCCCTAGGTCCCAGGGGGCATCCCGGGCAGGCCTGGCCGGGCGGGGCCAGCGGAGGTCCTGCAGGCGTGAGGACGGGATGAGAGGAGGAGATCGCAGCTTGGCCTGCAACTGCTTCATGGAACTGAGGCCCCGGCTCGCAGAGTGCCCTGCGCCTCCTCCGACGGCACCCCGGGCTGCAGCAGGACCGATGGTCCTGAGGGCCACAGGGCACACGTCCCGTCCCAGTGCTCGGAGGGGCGAAGGCTCCCCCAGCTGCACCCAGGGCCTCCGCTGCCACCCACAGGGTGACCTCTGCTCTCTGTGGGGGCAGCTGAGAAGGACAGACAGAGAGGGAGGGGCTGGGGCTCAAGGCCACCACCACCGCCCCCCTCCCCCAGCTCTGGAGGGAGACCGGGACAAGGGGACCCAGTGTTCCTGAAAGGGACCATGGGGACCACAGATGGACGGGCCGGGGTCCTGGGGAGCATGTGTGCAGGCACGCATGCGCACACGTGTGCGTGTGTGTATGAGGGAGGGTGTGTGTCCCAGGACAAGTGTGCATGAATGAGGCTTTGTGGGGGGGAGGGAGTGTGTGTACACTTGCAGTATGAGCGAGTCTCCGGTGTGCGCGTGTGTGCGTGCACATGTGTGGGTGTGCAAGTGCGTGTGCTCTTGTCGAGAGGAAGGCTTCCGGAGGCGCCACCTGCGAGGCGGGACTGGGGGACAGGTCAGGGCTTATCTGGGCCCCGGCTGGGAGCACCGGTGGCGGGCAGCGGAGGGCACGCTCTCCTGCCTGCAGAGTCCCTCTCCTTCCGTGCATCCCCAGGGCACTGGACGGCACCCCCTCCCCGCACAGGCTGATAGGGTCCTTACCAAGACCTGCCCTCGCGGGACAGCCCCAACCTCGGCCGCGCCCTTTGCAGCGCCCGGCACCCTGGGGCACAGGGCGGCAGGGCTCCTGGCCCTGAGTCACCGAGTCTCGCGTCCCGGAGAAGCGGCTGCTCCAAAGTCACCTTGCCAAGCAGGAGAGAGCTTGGGGCCATCAACGCAGGCTCAGGACTTAACCGGGGTGGGGCGGCGAGGCCCAGACTTCGGGGGGGGGCCTGGTGCTCCCGCCGTCTCCCCATCCAGGTGGGGGGTCAGCGATGGGGCCAGGCTGCCCCTGGGGAGCCCTGCAGAGCATCAAGGCCTCTGCCCACCAGCCCTCAGTGTCTCTTCCTCAGGGACCCTCAGCCTGCGGCTCAGCCAAGAGTCAGCACCCTAAAACTGGCAGCCAGCCTCCCCGAACCGCCTGGGCTGGGGCCCAACTCTGGCGCCTGCCCTGAGGCCTCTCCGGGCTTCTGGTGGTGCTGGGGCGCACAGGGACCCACGCACAGGGAGACAGGTGGTGGGAGTGGCCCAGAGATAATGGAGGTGTCAAAGGTGACCGTGGGGGGGGGGGGGCGAGCCAGGGGCCCGCAGCGCATTTGCCTGAGCCATTTTCAGGACAGACATACGTAGCTGTCTTATGGAAAATCAGGGAATTGCTAACGTTCACGCGGGGCAGGAGGACCTGGAGTTTGGGGCCGACTCGGACACCCCCTCCTGCTCCCTACCCCTCCGCCGTTCCCCTCCATTGCCACTTCTTGGGTTAATAGGCACGGGTTTCTATGAAGAAGGGGGAGGGCAGGGGAAGGGAGGGCGAGCAGGACAGAGGTGCCCCCTGAGCGTGCGTGGTGCTTTGTCCCTGAGCTCCGGTCTTTGTCTCGCCCCACGAGACGGGGGCACTGCTGGCCCCAACACACGGCTGAGGACACGGAGCCGGGGGGTGGGTGGGCCCCTCGGGGATACGGGCCCAGGACTCCGCATTCAGCCTTGACTGCAGGTCTCGGGGCTCCTGGCGGAGAACGGCCCCCTGGGAGGAGGGGTTCGTGTTCCGGCCCCTGCCGCTGTGCCCACAGAGACCGTCCCCTCTGAGACCTTGTCCCCGCAGTAGAGCAACACCACCCTGCGATGTGCCCCTGTGCGGACCCAGACCCCAGGGCGGGGGTAGTCTGTGTGTGCACTGCATTGGGCATCTGCTCCCGTGGCACAGGGACGTGGGGGGTCTTGGGTGGGCCAGGGAGGGGGGCATTCTGTCCTGATGAATGTAGCCTGCAGAGCGGTACGGGCGTGGGCCTGGGAGCCCCTGTCGCCGGCTGGGCACTCCGCCTCCTGTGACCCCGCTGTCCGCAGGGGTGTTCACTGTGCTCTGGGTGTCCATGAGCTAAACCACCACCCCTACTGAAGATCCGCTCGGTCCTCCCCCAGCTCCCAGGAAGCAGCGCAAAGCCTCCAGGGCTCAGGTCGGGCCCCACTCCTGAAGCCCCCACCTGCCATTCATCCTCCTTTCCAAGCCCTGTCCATTCCTCACAGCTGTCCTGCCACCTGCCACAGGCCCTTTGCACGGCTGTTCCCTTCCCTTCACCACACACACCCACCCACCCCTTCTGTGGGACTCGGTTAGCTGTTGTTTCCTGGCAGAAGCATCTGGGGGAGCCCCACATCTGGACCCCCGTAGGCTGGCCGCTATCCCCCACCTCCTAGAGCTGATTCACAGAGCTTGTCAGAGCACCTTCACTCCCACCCTCCCGTCAGTGTTTATGCTGGGGCCGTGGGGGTGCAACCATGCCCTCCCCATGGCCCTCACTGCACCCCCAGGGCGAGTGTATACACGTGGGCACCCCCACCTTTAGTCTGTGTGTGCCTCCAGACTGCGCACGGGGCCGGGGGCCACGCGTGTTTACCCGGAAACCATGCTCTGCCCTATGGCGCAGCGGCAGCCAGGGAGGCCGGAGGTGGGAGGATTCCAGAGGACAATGGGAGCATGTGGGCTTGCTAGCACCAACGGGGTTAATAAACCCTCCAGGTTCAGGGTCTTCCAGGGGCTGGGATAGAGCTTGGCTCCCGGGGTCTGCCTCCTGCCCACCGTGCACGCACAGAGCCTGCCCAAGGGTAAAACGCGGCTCAACGGAACACAGCCATCCGGGGCGCACACTCCCGAGAGACCCGCACCGCACCGCGCACCGCGCACGCAGATGTGACAGTGTGCATGCCTGCACACGCACGCCGGCAGCGTGCGTGGCACACATGTGCACAAACACGCTCGCGCACGCCTGTGCACGGTGCACAAGGGCACGGGGGCCGGGCGAGCTGACAGACAGGTGACCGGCCGGCTGAGACGCCAGTGCCCGGGCCGGCGGGCGGCAGAGGGCCCGGCGGGAGGGCGGGGCGGCCGGGGGCTGCCCAGGATGGGGCGGGCGCGGGCGGGCGCGGAGGAGACGGAAGGGGCGGGCAGGCCGGCGGGCGGGCGCGGGCGCCCTCTCCCGACGGTCCGGGGCAGCGCGCCGCCCTCTGCCGCCGCCACCGCAGCCCTGCGCCGGCCGCCCGGGCCCCAGCCCGGAGGTGTCCCCAGGGGGCGGCCTCGGGGCCTCAGACCCGCTCCGGGAGGCGGGGCCGGACCGGGCGGGCGGGCCAGGTCGGGGAGGAGGGGGGCGAGGGCGCCACGCGAGGCTGCCCGCGTTCAGCCGCTCGCCGGGGCCTGCCGGGGCCGCCTAGGGCCGGGCCTCGCAGCCGAGTGTCTGCAGGCGCGCAGCTGCCTCGGGACCTGGCCGGCCCGGACGCCGCAGACCCAGCACGCTGCGGGCCCAGCACGTTGGATCGCGGGACGAGCACCGGGGGCCTGGGCTGCAAAGGCTCCGAGAGCATAACCCGCGCTCCCATTGCACGGACGCGGCCACCGAGGCCCGAGAGGGGCCGGAGCCTGCGGACGAGGGAAGGGACTTGGAGGGCTCGGCAACTTAGCAGGGTCCCTCCCCGCCCGGGGTCCGCGGAGTGCGGCGGGAAGCCGAGGGCGACGAATCGCCTTGTGTCCGCCCCCGCGCGGGAGCGCGGCGGGGACAAGCGCCCTTCTCCAGGATCGGAGGCAGCAAACTCCCCTCTCGAGCCCCCCGCGCCGCCTCGCCTCCGTCCGCGGAGTCGCGCGCAACCAGGGCGCACTCCCGCCGGCCTAGGGCTCGGCGCCCCGCCACCCGGGTTCCCAGGCTCCCGGGCCATCCCCCGCCCCCCAGATCCAGGCGCAACAAGTCTGAAAGCAGCGCGGAGGAGCAGCGAGCGAGCCGGGAAGGAAGGCACCGGGCTCGGCTCGGGGCGCTCCGGGATCCCCGAATGAGCGCAACGTCCCTCTCCAGGGACCAGGCTCGGGTGGCGGGTGCTCGGGTGACTTGGCGGGCGGCTCACATCCCCTCCCTAGGCTGCGACGGTGCGCGGGCGGGGGCGCGCCCAAGAGCCCCCGCCCCCTCCGCCGGCTTGACCTTGCCGGGGTCCTCAAAGCTGGACCCGGCGGCACCCGGCGTCCGGGGCGCAGAGTTTCTCTGTCGCCTGCGGTCGGGGAGGGAGCGGCTCCCTCCCTCCACCTCCCTCTTTGCCTCCTCGGCTGCGGGGGTCGTCGGGGAAGGAAAGGCATCAGGGTTCTAGGAGACGCCATGGCCGCTTCGCCAGACCCCAAGCACCATACACCACCGCCCGGGTACAAAAAGGGACCCCAGCCTCGGGTGGCCCCACTCCACCGCCCGCGCGGCTGCTGCTCGGAGGAGGCGTGTGTTTGTGTCTGTGTGGGAGGGCACCAAGGGTCTCCCTGGGTCCCTAGGGTGGGGTGGGAGCTCAGATCTCCCAGCCACCTCCCCAACACGTACGCCCAAAAGCTCTAGGGCGGGGGTGCGCGCCCCCTGCCCACCCACGCGCCTTCACGCCTTGCAACTCCTCCCGAGTTGCCGCTAAGGAATCCCTACCCCAGACCCGGGGGAATGGGACGTGATGGGGAGCGCGCGGAGCGGAAGGGTGCTAAGGAGGGGTGGGTTAAGGCTCGTGAGGTCCCAGCCTGGGTCCTTGCGCTCCAAGAAACTTGGAAGCCCAAAATAAAAGTGGGAAGGGTAAGGTGCCCAGAGGGCTGGGGCCTGGCTGCCAGGCTGGGCGCTCACTCGGATCTGCCTGGGAAGTGACCCAGCAGGAGCCGCCGAGGCTCGGCGGAGGGACCGGGGCTCGGAGCCGCAGCCCCGGACTAGCTCTCCCGGCCGCCTGGCTCCACCACGGTTCTCCTCCGCGCCGCCCCCTCGGAGGCAGGCCCGAGGCACGCTCTGCTCTGCCCGGCAGGCCACGGAGACCCGGGAAGAGGGAGCCTGGCTGGGCCCGGAGCCCCCAGCCTCCCCGGGAGGGGACAATGCTCATTCCTCGAGGCAGCTACGCGCGGCTCCCAGAGAGCGCAGCGGCGGCGGAGGGCCGGCGGCCTCTGACCGCTGGGGATGGGGACCGAGGAGTGACCAGCTCCTGGCCTCGCTGCTTCGCGCGGAAAGGGCGCAGGGCCGACCTAAAGTTCGGAGCGGCTTATCCGCGCGGCCTGTCTGAGCGAGTGGAAAAGAAGAGGAGAACGGAGCGAGCCAGGTCGTTTGTGTGTGGGGGTGGTGGGGCTGGTGGGGGGCGCTAGGGTGGCTCTCCAGCGATTCTGGGGAAGAGAACCTCCAGGGGTCTCCAAAGCCAGTGACAGGTCTATGTGTGAGGGCTGAGGGGGGCGGCGGGGGGCTTCTTGTGCCCGCCCCGAGGCTCTGCGTGGGGGGAGGACATCTCTGGCCCCTACAATGTCTGTAGGGGGCCCTGAGTGTCATGAAGGGAAGGGGGACACACTGGGGGGGGGTCTCGCCTCTACCTACCTGGGTCTGTGTGTGGCTGTAGGGGTCACATCTGGGGCTCCCAAAGACCCTTGCCAGCATCTGTATGTGTTGGGGACAAAACGGGAACGCCTTCTCCAGCCTGCCCTGGGTCTGTGCATGTGATGGGAGGGGGTGCTTTCCCCAGCCCGGGCTGCCAGCCTGGCCAGGCTGCGTGTGTAGACTGGGGGGAGGTGAGCAGCGCCAAGGAGCCTCCTCCACGGCCAGGGTCGCCCCCTCCTCAGCCCTGCCGCCGGGGCGGGCGCTCAGAGACCTGCCGGATTCAGGGGCTGCCGCTGAAGGAGGCAGGGGGCTGGGGAGGGGGTCCAAACTCCCGAGCTCCGAGCGCAAACCTCGGAGCTGCGAAGCTCCAAACGGCGAAGTTCGGAAGTCCGGGCGCCTGCCCCTCCCCCGACCCCCTCCCACCCTCGCTGCGCCCCTCTCGCCGCGCCCCCAGCCCCCAGTTCCCAGCCAGAGCCTTCCTTACCTTCCCCGATAGCGGCGGCCCCGCCAGCGAAGACTTGATCCGGCGAGTTGCAAATCCCCAGGAGCGCCCCGCGTCGCCGGCGGCCGAGCCGGGAGCCCGACCCGAGGGGGGGGGCTCCTCCTGCCGCCGCCGCCCCCGGCCCGCTCCAGGCCTAGCTGGACGCACCCCGGGGTGCCCCCACCGGCGCACGCAGGCCCCCTCCCCTCCCCCCGCCTGCTGGATTCCCCCAGGAGCCGGGGGTCCGGATGCCCGGGCTGCAGGCGATGCGGGGCGCGCGGGCCCGGGCCCGGCCAGGACGCGGCGCGGCCGCCTGTGCTCCCGGCTCGCCGGCTCCACGCTCGCTCCGCCGGGGCCGCCGCCAACGCCGCGCCCGCCGCCGCCGCCTGCGCCCGCCGCTCCCTCTCCGGCCGCCGCCGCTCCGCTCCTCTCGCCTGCCCCGCTCTTCTCGCCTTTTTTCCCCTTCCTGAGGGGGGGGGGGCGAGCCGAGCCGAGCCGGGGGCGGGGCGGCGAAGGGAGGAGGAGGAGGAGGAGGCTGAGGACCGGGAGAAGGAGGAGGAGAGAGGCGAGCTGCTTCCCCCCACCGGGCTGCCGGCGCTCCCCAATCTCTCGCTCTCTGAAACTGGATCCCGAATCGGGAGCCAGAGACTGCATTACGGATTACATCAGGCTTTATAGAGCTTCCAGATCACACATTAGAGGGGAGCGCGAGCGGGGGGCGGGGTGTGGGGGAGGGGAGAGAGATAAGGGGGGGCATGGATAAAATGCATACGGGCGCGCACAGCGAGGAAAGCCCAGCTCCTGCCCCAGGCAGCGGGAAAGCCAAGAGTTGGGTCTCTGCTCTCTCTGTCTCTTCCGGGAACCAAGGAGCGGCTATCGACTGGCTGGTTGGTGGGTGGATGGGTGGATGGTTGGGTGGGTCGTTGGATGGGTGGATGGACAGAGGACAAATGGATGGAGGGAAGGAAGTTCCAGGATGTTCACATAGAGGATGGAGGTGCATGGGAGGTTGGGACAGGTGGAAGGGCGAGTGAGGCAAGTGGTGTAGAGGAAGGAGCTGTGCCAGAGGGTGGATGTGTAGATGGAGGAAAGAGGCCAGTGAGGACGGCCGGCACAGCTGCGTGCACAAGCAGATGAATAGCACGGGAGGGGAGGGCGGGCTCAAGGGCCGGTGGCAGGTGTGGGGGGGATGTGTGGACAGGTGAAGGGGAGTGGGGGATGGGTTGGATGCGAGGAGAGGTAAGTCACTGACAGGTGGTAGACTCAGAGGCACAGACTCTGGGTCCCATCCAAGAGGATCGGGGGGGGGGGGGAGGGCCGACTTGAAGGGTCCAGGTTGGCTTTGTCCAGTCTCTTCCTGGGGGGACTCCTAAGAAATGCTGAGGGCGGCGCTTAGGAGAAGAGCCAAAGGAGCTGGGTTCGAAAGTAGAGGCGTAGCCCATGTCGCGCTGTGCGGGGGTCCTCATCTCACCCTCGTCCCTTCTCCTGTGACTTGGTGACAGTGGGGACATCCCAGTTGCATATTTGGATTTTGTTTTCCATAAACCGATGGCGACAGCCTCTTAAGCTGCTCTATCTCCCATCGTAAAGTAAATCCCTCTTCTTCTGAGACCTTTAGCCAGATACCCACAAGGGGCCTCTCCAGAATGAAATCCAGTCTTGGAAGAATGACCTCAGGGAAATTACTTCAGGGTTCTTTTCTACTAGGGTGCCACTGCCCCCCGGCTTCTTGCTCCTTTCGCATAACATGTGGTCCACTCTGAATGCAAGATCCTCTTCGGCTCTTCCTGAATCCCTGATACATTGCACACTTATCACCGTAGCAGTCCACTTACACTTTCGCTGTTCGAGCCCCACAACTGGTCCAACGGTCCGCTCTTCTCAGCAGACTCAGCAGGAGACCCTATCCGGGCCTCATCACTGTCACCCCACACATCAATGCCCAGTCCTCGTCACCACCCACCGCTGTGCCGTTCTCCCCGCGATCATCACCATAACCCCCACCCAGGGCCCTGACATCACCATCACCAGCCCCGGGGAGCAGCGGGGGCAGCTCGAGTCAGCCCGGCGCCTGGCTCGCTACTCATCTCGGCGCACGGACCTCTGTCTGAACCATCCCTCTCGCAAGGGCAGCCTGGGGGCCAAAGTCTAGGGGTGTCCTGAGGGGCTGGTCAGACGGGGTAGGGGAGACAAAGACCACGAGGCAGAGGAGGGCCCTCCCAGGACAACCTTCAGATACCCTTAAGGGTCCCTTCCCTCGTGAGGGACAGAGCCCTCTTCCCCAGGTCTCTGAACTGGGGGAAGAGAGGGAGGTGGTGCTGGAGTGGGGCTGCCGCCGAGCCCCGCCCCCCCCCCCCAGCCCCTGCCCACCCTTCCCACCGCTGCAGGGTCTTTCCTGCTGCTGCCAGGCCTGGCCGTCCTCCCGCACCAGCAGCCTGTGGCCACCAGGGGGCCTCTGCGAGGCAGCGCCGGGGTGCGGGCTGCTCTGAGTCAGGATTTTGGTGGCTGCTTTCCCACCAGCCCTCCTCCCTGCCGCTGGGGGAGGGGGCGGCCATCCCCACTCCTCTGCTCTGGGTCTTGGCTTGCGGTTCCCAGGGCCAGGTGGTGTCCCCTCAGATTGGAGCTTCTCAGCAGAGCCAAGCCTTCCCCCTCCCTGCACGGGGACTCCTTGCTTCCTTCCTGGACCTGCTCCTTTTAGAAAATTGACCCCTTGTCCCAGTTCCAGATCCAGAATCCAGATAGTTCCCCCACCTGGAGGCAGAGAGGACCCAGGCCCCCCCCCCCCCGCGTGCTCCTCCCAGAGGAGGAAGAAGAGTCACTTTGGCACCCGAAGATCAAATGTAGGTAATTCTGCCTGTTGCCGGTCCACCCCCAGCTCTCCGCGGAATGAGCTGAAATAGAGACACTTGCCTTCATCCCAGTGGAGCCTCAGTTTCCCCGTTACTGCACGAGTATCTTGACTGAATGGTTCTGAAGGTTTCTTACGGCTCAGACACTCCCAGATTCTAGACCTCTGAGCCGATGGCCACTTCTCCCGAGATTTATATATATAAGGGATATTTATATCCGGCCACCCTTCTACCTTGACATTTGACCCTTGCCACTCCCTCCCAAAACTGGAGGCCTGGCCACAGCTTGAAGAAACCCAGGATGGGCTCAGTATGGCAGGTTGAAATTGATGGTCATCTGCTGGGCCAAACTTACCTAGCTGGAAACCCAGCTCTAGAGCCTCCTCATACAGCCCCAGAGGGAGTATGACACTCGGCACCTTAAAGCCCTAGTCATGGTTATTAACAACCCCTGACCACAGTGATGGAATCAGCTTTGACTTCTAAATGACTTTGAACTCACCGATCGCTGACCTTGGTCACGCACTGAACCCTGACCAGGATCACATACTGATCCCTGATCCTGGTCACACTCTAAGCCAAGTACCTGGTCACATGCTGAGATCTGACCCTGGTCACACTCTGAGATCTGACCCTGGTCACACTCTGAGATCTGACCCTGGTCACATTCTGAGCCTAGGCCCTGGTCACACTCTGAGCCCTGACCCTGGTCACACTCTGAGCCCTGACCCTGGTCACATTCTGATCCCTGATCCTGGTCACACACTGAGATCTGACCCTGGTCACACTCTGAGCCCTGAATCTGGTCACACTCTGAGCCCTGACCCTGGCCACACTCTGAGCCTTGATTCTGGTCACACTCTGAGCCCTGATCCTGGTCACACTCTGAGCCCTGATCCCGGTCACACACTAAGCTTTGATCTTGGTCACATTCTGAGCCCTGACCCTAGTCACACTCTGAGCCCTAATCCTGGTTACACACTGAGATCTGACCCTGGCCACACTCTGAGACCTGATCCCGGTCACAACCTGAGCCCTAACCCTGGTCACACTCTGAGCCCTGATCCCGGTCACACTCTGAGCCCTGATCCTGGCCACACACTAAGCCTTGATCCTGGTCACACTCTGAGCCCTGACCCTGGTCACATTCTGAGTCCTGATCCTGGTCACACACTGAGATCTGACTCTGGTCACACTCTGAGCCCTGACCCTGGTCACACACTAAGCCCTGATCATGGTCACACTCTGAGCCCTGATCCCGGTCACACTCTGGACCCTGACACTGGTAACACGCTGAGCCTGTTTCCATGGCAGGCCCTTTAGTTGCTAGGCTGAGCATAAACTCTAAGGCATCCCAGAGGGACGGCAAACAGGAATGTTCCAGGGGCTAGGGGGACCCCAGGGCTGAGCAGCAGGAGTACACCTTCAAGTCCTGTCTATTTCCAAGCATTTTCACCTAGAACCATCCCATTCTCAGAGCTAGAGCTGCGGGCTCGGGGAAGGGGGGTATTTGAGGTCCTGCTGGGCATAGGGTGGTCTGGAGCCAGAGGTCCGCCCACCCTGCCTTCAGGGACTGAGGTGGAGTGAGGGCGCTCAGCATCAGGGAACCTTTCCCAGGGTCTCCAGAGGTCACTGGGTGCAGGAAAGGAGGGGACAGCACAGCATGTCCAGCCCAGGGCATCCCGGGGTCCTCTCCAACTAGTCTGTGAACTTTGCAAGCCCGAGGCAGAAGGGTTTTGGGTGGGGGCTGAGCATGGTGAGTAATTAGCTGATTCACACTCACGATAATTAATTGTGGATGCAACAAGCCGCAATTAGCCTCCCAGTCAGGACAGACGGAGCCTGCAGCCGATCAGCAGAATCGAGGCCCCGCCCCTTGCCCTCGGGCACCCCCACCCCTTCCCGCCTACAGCTCAGCCCTCAGTCCCTCCTGGCCTGAGGTTGGGAGGGCGGGAAGGGTAACCACAGAGGAGTAGCGGGGGAGAGAGGACAGTGAGGGTAGAGGCTCCCAGATCCTCTGGGGGGCTCTTCCTCCTCCCGGAAGCCCTCACCTCCCTGGCAGTAGGCAAGGCCCCTTCTAGGCACGGAACACCCCCAGCGGGGGTCCCTGCCCTTTCCTGGGCCCCGAGGAGGACCCTGAGCAGACCCTCCACTGAAGAACGACTCCGCGTTGGGGGCCAGCGCAGATCCCGGGCAGATGTGCCGCGCAGCTCTGATCCGGGGTCCCCTACACCTGCCCAGGCTAGCGCTGGTCGCACGCATGATTCGGGCTGCAGGCTCCCCGCAGGCAGAGCTCCCTGCCCGAAGGTGTCACTCCTAGGCTCTAGCGAGCAGCCCCCCTCTGGTTCCAGGCCCTGCCGCGGAGCGGGTGGGGTTCTGCCCAGCACCTCTCCCCTCCCCGCCCTGGGGGCTCCCAGCGACAGTGGGGCGTCGCCCAGCCGGCTGACTCTGACTCCCTCGTAGTGTCCTGAAAACTGCTCCATGTTAGGGCTGTATGACCTCAGGCGAGTTACAGTTACTTCCCCCTCTGGGCCTGCTGCCTGCTCTGTCTGGAAACTGGGGATGAGAATAGCGCCCACCCAGGGGGTCTTTGTCGGGATTAAACCAGGAAATGGCTTCTGCTAGCCTGGTGCAGATGGTGAATACCACGGGAGGTGGGCCCCAGTCTCCTCCTCTTTGGTGCCTCTTTTTGGACCCCAGTCTCCTCCTCTTTGGTGCCTCTTTTGGCCGAACTTCCTGGCCAGGCCCTGGCTCTGGCCCCCCTCCTGCCTCCCCTGCGTCAACTAGGCCCAGGCCCAGCCCGAGGGACCCCTTCTTCCAGCCTCTCTGGGTCAGGAGGCGTGAGGCCTGCCCACAGTGTCATCCCCTCCTGGCCACAGGGCCCTGCCTCGCCCCACTCGTGCCACCAAAGGAGTTTCCAGGGACCCCCGTGTACACCCTCAGCACAGCGCCTGGGCCTGTGGGCCCGCGTACGGGTGGGTGGGCTGGCCGTGGGCTGGAGCCCAGGCCGGCAGGGCGGGGACACAGGTTGTCCCCGGGGAACTCCCGGGGAACTCCCAGGCCCCATGTCGGACCCTCTCCCCATCTGTGTGGGCCCCAGAGAAGGCCATGCCGGCCCGACACAGCGGCCCCCACCTCACAGAGCTGACGGCTCGCTCGGGCCTGGAAGGACTAAGGTCCCTTCAACCAGGCACCGTGCTTGCTCCCACGGATGGCGCCAAACTCTGGGGGGCACCGGGGGGTGGGCGCTCAGAAGTGAGACGAGCTTCCTGAGAGCTGGCGGCAGACAGGGCAGAGGTGAGGAGAGAAGGGCTAGGGGGAGCGGTGCGGGCAGCGGCCAGCCCACTTCCTGAGCTCACGTGTGTGGCCATGGCTGCCCTTGTTCGGCAACAGTAACTCTCTGTTCCACAGGAAAGGCTCAGAGAGGTGAAGGCTCCGGCCAAGGCCACACAGCGAATCTGCATCGGCCTGGACCCCGGGCAGACTGGGGGGGTGGGGAGGGGCGACACTCGGGACCAAGTGCACGTCCACACCAGGCCCCAGGGAAACCTGTCCAGGCCCCAGACACGGGGCCAGGCTGTTGGGACCCCGGGCCGCTCCCCAGCCAAGGTGCTGACACCAAGTCCCGGCCTTCTCCGGGGGAGCGGCGCGGTGGGCCCGGGGGCGCGTCGGTAAGCCCAGCTGCCCTGCACACCCTTCGGGCACCCCTTGCCTGCCCCTGTCCTCCCTGGGGAGGAGGCAGCGGGGGAGTTTTAGGCTATTTTCAACCACTGGTTCTCACAACTCTCAGTGAGAACCAGGTGTGAATGGCGGGTTTTCCTAACACCCCGGGGAGAGGGGGGGTGTGGGCAGAGAAGATGTGGGTCGGGGAGAAGCGTGGGGGCACCAGCCGCAAGACCGGCCCCTGAGGCCACTGGGCAGTGGGCCCCCTGGAGCAGGAGGCCAGCAGGGGAAGCCCTGGGGCCACGGAGGCCCCCGCAGATGGTGAAGCCGGGCCGTCTGTCCTCCTGGCACTTGCTCGGCCGCTGGGCTGCAGGCAGAGACTCCTCCCTGATTCCGCTGGCCCTCCGGGCAGTGCCCAGCGGCCACGAGGCACGGTGCCACTCCAAAGCTGGAGAAACTGCAGCTCAGAGAGGTGATGTGCTTGCCCAAAGTCACATGGCCGGGGACAAGGACTGCCCCTGAAGCCTTCACTCTGACCAGGCTGGGCACCTGAGTCAAAGACCTGCTCCTTAAAGAGGGTCTTCAAGACTGACAGGTCGGAAGGGAAGCAGAGGGAGTGGCCCTGGGCCAGGAACCGCCCTGGACCCTTCCCGAGCACTATTTCCAGTCCTCATAGTGTCCTCACTGAGCCCTGGCCTGGTCCCTTGATGGCCCAGATCCCTTATCACAGACTGAGCCCTGATCTCTCATCACTGGCTGAACCCTGATCCTGGGCACACACAGATCACTGATCCATGATCATAGATCGAGCCCTGACCCTCTAATGCCCTGGTCACTTCCTGAGGACAAGCAACACGTGCAGTCATTGGACGCATTTTCCTCAAGCCCCTCTTATGCGCGTGGGGCCCTGCCCCCACCAGGCCCCCGGTGCCCATAGCGGAGGCCGGGTGGACTCAGGGCCTGAGCGCACAGCTGCCCCTCCAGGCCCTCTCTCCGGGCTCAGCGAGCCCAGGGAAGGCAGGGTACCAAGCGAGCTGTGGGAAACACTCAGTGGTGGGCGATGAAGCGTTCAGTAAGTAGCGTAGCGAGAATCAGAGCAACCAGGGGGATCCGGGAGCCAACGGGAGCGGGGGCTGGAGGCGGCCACGCCGGCTCTACCGGCCACGCTCAGCACCCAGCAGGCCCCCAGTGGTGTGAACAGAGCATGGCCCCCCTTGCTCCTCTTGGGGTCTGGCCAGGGTCTCCCGCCCACCCTCGGTGGCCACCCAGCCCCCCCCAAGACGGTGTACTCACACAGATTCCCAGCTCATGAGGACCCCAGGCATGGCCGGGCCTCCGCGTCGGCCCTCCCCATACCTCAGGCCCCAGTGTCCCGCACCCGTGGCTGTTCTGGGCCACCTCACTGTCCCCAGCTGTCCCTGGTGCTGGGTGTGATGTAGGCAGCGCCGGGTGCAGTCCGGCCCGGGAGCTGGGCAGACAGACAAACTGGGGGCCGGGGGCCCCTCCCAAGCAGATTCACGGTGCCCCAGAGGAGAACAAGGTAGGACTTGATGCAGATGCCACCACAGGTGGCTGCAGGATGGCTTCTCTCCCCCGAGAGGGGACACTAGAGTCTCCAAGGCATTGGGATGTCCCTTGGCAGCCCAGCCCGTGGACGGCCGGGCCCTGGGCTGGTGAGAGCTGCCTCCGGGGGCCTCCCTCACCCACAGGCTTCACCACGGTGACTGGGGAGCCCTCCTCGGGGTCAGTCTTGGCTTCTTTCCTCCTGTGCCAGCCGCGGCGGGTGGGGCGCCGGAGTGGAGCCCAGGGCCTGGGCCTGGCGGGGGCATACATACCGAACTCGACCCCGGCAGGACTCAGAGCTGGCAGCCAACTCATGGGAGGCCTGGGGGGCCCCTTGCACCCATCTCTCTGCAGGATGAGCCCCCCCACAGGAGGCGCCTTCTGCCTCGGGAGGGCAAAGAACATGTGTGGGCTCTGACCCCAAGGGCCGGGCCCCTCCTCACCTGGGCCCCAGTATTTCCGCAGGTTCAAGGAGAGTAGGATCAAATATCAGGGCTGTGGGGATGGTGCCCCTCCAGCGGCCGCTGAGACCCTTCTGAAGGCAACCTTGACCCCTCAACTCTCATGTGCTTCAAAGCCTTAAGTGGCTCTCCATTTCCTGCCAAGAAGCCCCAAACCAAAGCTGGTCTGAGGCCCGTCCTGGTGCCTCCAGCGGCCCCCCTCCTGCCCCCGGCAGCCCCCCGCTTGCCCCCCTCCTGCCCAGCCCCTCCCTGTCTGAGGTGGGCTCTTCCCTGCTCTCCTGAGTCCCTTCCTGATGTGTCCTCTGTCTGGGACCCTCTCCCCTTAGACCGTGTCACCTGCCTTTCCCTGCGGGGAGGGCGACGTGCTGCCTCAGTGCCCCCATATCCCTCTGCCTCCTTAAGCGCTGTCTGGGGTGGGGACACCGTGCGGTACAACAGGGGGGTCACCTCTTGTTTGTCTCTCTCCCCGAAGCCCTTGAGGGAGGCCGAATCTGCAGCCTGCACAGGTGCCCGGGGGGAGTGGGAGAAAGGGAGGAGAGAAGGGAGTGGCCCGGACACACAGGGGACAGACACTGGCATGTGAGACAATGAAGGGAAGCCTGCATCTCTGTAAAGACATGGTGAGGTTCCATGGAGCCAAGACTCGGCGACAGCGGTGGCCAGCGAGTTCTCTGTGCTGGCGGCTCGGAGCCTTCCCTCCCCCGCCTCCCGCAGCCTTGGCCCTCCCCCACATTCTACACCTGGCTGGGGTCTCTGGCTGGGGTCTCCGAGACGAGCGGGGGCCCAGCCATGTTCATTTGTATATCATTTGCCTTCCAGTCAAAGGTGGAAGCAGTCTGGCCGCCCCCGGGGTTGTTTCCTGGGACTGTGGCCTTCCCGCGTGTGTTACTGGGAGCGGGCTGAGGGGGCCATGGCTGGGACCGGACGTTACACCGGGCTAATAATGTAGAACGCTTGTTCAGCACTTTAAAATGTACACGACACCTGCAAATATCTCCTGTTATTTCACCGTCAAAACAACATTGAAAAGTAAAGAGGTCAGGGAGCATGATTTCCTCCCTAAAGGTGGGGAAACTGAGGCTCAGAGATCACCTGACAAGCGGACCTGGCGCGGAGCTGAGACCTGCCCGGCTCCCACGTGACTTCCACGGCCCTCCGCCCAGAACCCCCGGGGCAGACGGCGGTGCCGGTGGTGGTAATGGCAGGGGTGATTTTCGTGACGTTCAGGAGCGTGGGCCGGCCTCGCTTGCCAGGCTCAGGGAGCAAGGACGGGGTCTGGATGGCCCTCCCCTCAATGCTTCTGGAGCCCGTGGCGGGTTTAGTTAGTGCTTATGTCCTTCTGCCTATGGTTAGTCCACTACCCTCTTCCCCAGCCTGCACCCCTGGGCGGCCCCTCAGTGCTGCCCCCACATCCTGTCCTCCGGGGCAACCCCTTTCTGGCGTGCCATCTGTCGCCCGCTACTCAGGCAGCGTCAGCTGGGCCGTCCTTATTTCTGCATCCACCCCACCGCTGGCTGAGGGGTGGGCCCATGGCCTTCCTTACTTGGTCGCTGCCAGATGAATGGAGGCTGAAGTGACTCCAGACGTGGACAGACGGTAAGGCAAGGGGAAGGGCTCCCTAGACCCCCGAGGACCGTCCATCGCTCTGCAGCCCTCTTCCCCACCCCTGCCTGCCCCCACATCGAAGGGCCAGGCAGGCACCTCCGGCTGCCCCCCGCGGCCCCCACACTAGAGCCTGGACCTGCAGGGCCCTCAGGACTCTGTCTCAGCTCACCGCTGGGCCGCGATTCCGCGTGCTCTTGCTTCCAGGGTGTGCCTGCGTGTGTAGACACACACGGGCACAAACGTGTGGGGACATGACGCCCCCCGACACACACTCACACATTCTCTGTCCTCATCAGCAGCCTTGCTCCGAGGAGACCCGGTGATGGGCCAGGTGCAACCCTGGCCTCTCGGTCCTGGCCCCCCAGGGAGTGCCTGGCCAGGGCCTGGAGCTCAGAGGGCAAGGGAGAGAGCGGGTTCAGCTGCAAGGATGGCGATGTGGGGAGGGGCGGTGGTCTCCAAGGACGTGACAGTGGCCTCCGGGTGGCCTGAGAGGGACTCAGCAAAGGGGATGAAGGGCTGGAAATCAGTGCCTTGCAGCCCTCCCTTCCTCCCTGACTGGGCCCTGGGGAGAGGAAGGAGTGCAGAGCTGAGACCCGGCCACTGCTGCGGTCCCAACGTGCGGAGCCGAGAGCCTCCCGCGGGATTCCGTGCTGGCGTCAAGTGGGCTCTCTCCAGGAAAGGCCACTGCTGGGGCCGCGGCCCCGCCCGCCCGCCCGGGGCTGCCTCCCGGGGCTCTCCCTGCACAGCCCGCTGGAGGACGGGCGGGAGGCCGGTGCGCCTGGTGGCCCAGAGTGTGACTCAGCCGAGCCGTGCGCCAGTGAGCGGCAGAGCGCTGCCTGCCGGATTAAATTAGGCGCCTCAAAATTAAAAATACATATTTATTTTAACCGGTCGGGGTGTTCGGAGAGAGATGAAAGGGAGGGGAGATGAAATATTACAAATTAGATAATTAAGGCAGCAGAGAGGAGAGCGTGCGGGAACGGGAACCAGGAGGGTGAATCGCGAATTCCCCACGCCGTGCCAATTTAGAGGAGAAAAAAGAGTGAGACGCGGAGACAAAAAATAAATAAACAAGCAACAAAAACCAAAGCCAGCCAGTCAAGAGGGTTCCATTAGTGTTCGTTCAGGGAATTGGTGGAGGGGAAGGGCGGCCAGCGTGCGGCCTGGGCCCGGGAGCCCCACGGGGCTGGGGGGGGCATCCCCATGGGGCTGGGGGGCAGTGGGAACCGCGCTGGCCCGTCACAGCGTCGGGGTCACCTGGTGGGCGGCGCAGAGGGAGAGCCCGCGACGGTGCCGGGAGGCCGAGGGCCGGGTGGTGGCCAGGTGCCCGTCTCCCCGTGCCCTGATGTGTGACGTAACAGGACGTTGCTGGTGGCTCTGGGGCCAGCAGGGCTGGAACCCAGGTTACGGGGAGGGTGCGCGGCCTTGAGAAGACAGTGTGGGTGGGGCTGGTGGGAAGGTGGCATCTGGGGGCCCGGAGGACGCTGGCGTCCGGCCAGGGATGGGAGCCCCCAGGGCAGGCTCAGACCCCAGCTTGGCCCCTAAAGTCGTGGGGCCTCGGGCCCGTCACGTCTCTGCTTCTGCTGTCTGTGTTCCTTCGGTCGCGTCCTGCCCACGAATGTTCCCCGAGGGCCCGAGGCGGGTGGAGCATGGCAGGTGTGCCTGGCGGGGCTGACCTGCCAATTAAGGACGCGGGGCAGACCCTGGGCTGGGCGGGGTCCCCACGGGGCCCCGCGTGGAGGGGTGTCTGTCCAGGGCCCACCCCGGCCAGCCTGAGGCCCAGAGTCCCATTCCTGGAGGCGGTGCAGGGAGGGAGGGGGCCCGGGGCACGCCCCCCACGGGGTCTACGGACATATCCCACTGGGGGTGCTTGAGGGCATGACGGTCTTAGCGCACATCCCAAACCAGCCGCGCCCCAGGACCCCACGGCTCCGTGCGTTCCCACCATGCCCAGAGTGGGACAGGCAGGCCATGTGGGTCACAAATGGGGTCATGGCTGTGGCGCTTGTCCCTCCCGGGCTGACCTCCTTAGTGCCCATGGCCGCCGGTGCCCTACTGGCCCCATATTTAGATGGCGTGAACAGCTGCTCCCCTGACCCTGAGAATGTGGGGGAGGCTGTTTCTCGACACATCAAGGAGGAAAGACACAAGGACTTCTCCCCTCTCCCTCCCCCTCCCCGGCTCTGAACAGGAGTCAGGCCCTTGGGGCACAAGGCCGGGAAGGAAGGTGCTTATCCTGCAGCCCGGTTCCCCCAGGGTCTAGACCCACCATGGCCAAGAGCAGCTCTGGGTTTCCTGCAGGGGGAGGGGCCTGGCTCGTGCAACCCCCACCCCTGCTCTCGCTGAGGTCCCCTGGGACTGCTCTGCCCCAGAGCCGAGGTGGGGGTGGGGCAGACCTCGGAGCGTCTCTGGGGCTCTCCTGTGCCAACCTCCACACCTGCAGAGCCTCATCTGAGAAATCCGGGGGGGCAGATGCTTCCCCAGCATCAGGCAAGGTGGGGCTGGGGCCCTCCTGATGGGAGGCGTCCTGATATACCCGCTAGCCCGTGTCCCCTTCTGCCTTCCTAAGAGTCCCAGGAGGGAAGGGGACCCCCATTTCACAGACGAGCTGCTGGTATGTGAGGCTCTGGGCCGAGCTCGGACCACCCATGAGGCAGGAGAGCAGGGAGCTGGAGCCCCAGACCGTGGCCATCAGCGGGAGCTGCGTCCGCGTCAGGTATGGTGGCGGCTGGAGGGTCAGGGCTGGGGCGCCCTCGGGTCTGGCTGGACCCTGGATCACCGGGGTCCCCACCTGCCTGCCTCGTCACTGCTGAATCTGGGGGGAGGGGTGCCTCTGTGTGCACCCCAGGTGGGCGTGTGCGTGGATACATGCACACAGACCCGCATACACCCACGTGCACCCCGTGTGTATCTGGATGTGTGCACACACATGTACATACATGTGCATGCAGACATGTCCACACGCGCATGCACCACACCCAAGCTTGGTCAGGGACACGTGTGCAGCACAGACATGCCTGGTTTGTACACACGGACGTGTGTAAACACATGACCACGTGCACACCTCAGAGGATGGGTGCACACGCACATTCATTACACGCGTGCAAGCACGCCCCATCCGGGCAGCCGGTGGAGGAGGACCGAGGGGCCAATCCCTCTGGCCCTGAAAACTCTGGGTGCCATGAGAAACAACCTCCCGGATTGCAGGAAGGTCACGCTGTGCTTTCCACAGTTCCAAGGAAGGTGTGAGGTGCTACCTGTGAATTTTAAATTGGGCCAAATGGGGACCGGCAAAGTGTCCTGGACTCGGCAACCAGGGCCAGCCGGCTTCTTGGTCCTGGGACTGCCGTGTACGGGACGCCGCGGCTTCTCCCTGTCTGTGCGGGTGGCCAGCACCACGGCCAGCGCCTGGGCCCTGACCCTTGCCCCATGCCCCCCGCTGTATGGGACACTCTCCCCCCACCCCCATGCTCCTCCTCCTCCAGGAAGCCTTCCGTGTGCTCCCCAGGCTCCTTTCCCTCCTCAGGACTCTCCTCACACAGGAGGACTGAGCCATATGCCTCTCTCACAGCACGCGTCTTTTGGGAAGCTTCATTGGTCTGTCACAGAAAACTCTTTTGGGAAGCTTCATTGGTCTGTCACAGAAAACTCAACCCAAGCTGGCTTAAACCATAAAGGGGATGGATCGGCTCATGTAAATGAAGAGGCTGAACTTTTTGGGTTTCAGGTCAAGTGTGATCAGGGCTCCAGCTTCTCACACACTCTGTTGGTCAGAACTTCGATCAAGTTCCAAGGCAGGCTGGGAAGTGAGGTGTTTATTTGGGCCACTTCTCACCCAGCAAGACACCCAGGCTTCCATTCCTGAGGAAGAAGGGGCACTAGGTAGTGGATCCTGGGCCACATGGCTGGAGACACCACCTCCTGGGGGTGCTGGGACCCCCCGACACAGGGCCTGGCAGTCGGGCCTGCAGCCTGCGGCCAGGACTCTGTGCACAGGCAAGCAGAGTGGTGCCTTCTCCAGGAGCTGCAGGGTGGGGGGCACTCAGACACTGTGACCACTCAGGCACCCACACGCTGGTGGGGAGACAAGCCTTAGTCTCAGGCAGGGGTATCGGGGGACACGGGAGATGGTCAGACAGAGGCTGAGGAAAGGTTCCTTTGGATGCTTTGGGCAGGGAAGAGGCAGGGCGGGCCAAGGTGGAGAGGACCCTCGGGGCTGGCGGTGTCTCCCAGAAGTGGGCCGTCCAGTGAGCTGGCCTGCTGCCCGGAGAGGGGGGACAATGCCCGTGCCCACCTGACCTCAGTGGGCTGGACACGGAGAGCGACCAGGAGAACGGTCGAGTCTCCTGGACGCCCCGCCCAGCAAAGCCCCGCGGCCTGACCCGCCATCCCTACTGCCCTCTTCCTGCCCTCCTTGCCTCGCCCAGATCTTCAGAGCCGGGAGGCCGTGCCCAAAGCCAAAGGGTCATGTGACTCGCCAACAAGCCCCTCCTACAGCGGGAGAGGCTTTGGCACCACCCCCGCTTGACCGCTACAGGGGGGTTAGCAGACAGGGACCCCAGTCCTGGCCCCCACCCCAGAGCCCCCCAGCGCTAAGCCCCTTCCCGTCATCCCCCACGCGGGGGGCCGTGCCGCGGCCTGGGGCAGTTTCTGCCCGGGTCTCCTGCTCGGGTCCAGCAGGGCGCCGTCCCCTGCCGCTGCCCGGGCCCCACGGTGCCCTTCAAAGGTGCACGGAAGTGGTGCAGACCCGACCCGAGGACAAGGCGGAGGCAGATGGAGGCAGATGGAGGGTGGCCGCTGGCTTCAGCCCACCCTGGATTTGAATCCCGGTCCCTCCTGCTCCCTGGGCTGCCGTGTGGCCTGTCGGGTGGGGGCAGTGTCTCCACCTGGGGGGGGTGTGGTGTCCCCAGCACCTGGCAGAGGCCCTGTAAACCCCAGTGTTTATGCTCCAGGCGCCCAGTAAACGCCAGTGTCCCTCCCCCCACTGCCCGCACCCCAGACGCTCCCACCGGCAGAGGTCCGGAAGCCGTGCTGTCCCTGGGCCTGAGGCCTCGTCCCAGACAATGACACATAATAAGTGAACATGTGGGATTCTGTGAGCGTGACCTGAGTTTCTGGGCATCCGCCGTCACCATCGGCGGCGGAGCCCGGTCATCACCCCGCACCCTTCTCCGCCAGGCCAAGAGTCACCGGGCTGGGGGCCCCGGCAGCAGCGGGGCTGGGCGCCAAGCCAGAGGACAGGGGCTGCAGGGGGGGAGCGGGCGGCAAGAAGGGGGGCACCCGCTGCCCGAGCAGGAACTGGTTCGCTCCAGTGATGCAAACCCTTACGACAGCTGACTTTGCGGAAGGACCTGCTCAGAGGCGGGAGGGGGGTAGGGTGTTTGCGGTCACAGCCGCCCCAGCCTCAGCCCCTGGGCACCGCTTGTGTGACCTCTGTTCTAACGGTTGCGTCCTTTCGAGGTCTTGTTCCCTGCCTGGTCCTGGAGGGTGCTTCCGCGGGACGGGGAGCACCTGCCCTACGTCGCGTGCTCTCCTCTGGGCTCCGTGCCTTCCGACGACGCAGCCAAGTCCCCTGGCTGATTTTCCTCGTTAGAAACAATGCGTGATGTCTCTCCGTCCGCCATCAAGGGTAATTCTACACCTTCGGTTTCCAGCAGTTTGAATCCGATGCGCCCAAGAATGCATTTCTTGGTCCGCTGACCTTGACTCCGGAGGTGCACGCGTTTTACTGAGTGTGGAAGACGTCCGGCCCTTCTTCCTCTGGCTTGTTTCCTGCGCCACGCTCCTCCCTACCCCCTCAGACACCCCCGTCTGGGATCTCTGCGTCCGCCAAGAGTGGACCTTCTGGCCTTATCCCCGGGTCCCTCCACACTCTCCCCCTGGCCACGTGGGACCCTTTCCACGGATCCGCGTTCACGCCCTGGCCGTTCTGTCCCCTCCGCCCAGCGCCTGGACTCACGCCGCCAACAGATGTATTTTGTGTGTCTTTGGGTTCTCACGCTTCTTTCTGGTCCTGCTTTCTCAATGCGCTCCCGTTTCGCTGGGGCGTTCTGGATTTCCGCTTGTTTCGGGAGTGTTTGCTCCTCCCTGTGGAAATCCTTGGTGGACGAACGGGCTTCCCTCCGAGCTCCCCGAGTCCTAACGCCTGCTTGTCCGGGGTCGGCTCCTGTTCGCTGTTTGTGCCGTTCGGAGCGCGAACTGTGATTTTCCTGTCTCCTTGTTTGCCAAGTTGCTTGGATTATGTCCTGGAAATTCTGCACACCGTTTCAGAAGGCTCTGGGCCGGCTCTAGCCCTGGGAAGGAGCAGACGCTTCCCCACGAGGAAGGCGCCGAGCCGGGTGGGACCGGGCGGCCCCTTGCAGCCAGTCTCCGGGGCCGTGAGTCCGGCGGCCGGCCAGCGTTTAAAGGCTCTCGGTGTGACTCCCATCCATCCTGGGCGAGCGCGCACGGCCACTCTGGGCCTGGCCGTGCCTGTCCTGCGCTCACTGGTCACAGGGGCCGTGCACGGTCGGCGTGGGTTTCGTCCTTGGCAGAGACAAGTGTACGGGGCAGTTTCCCAAGCCCCTTCGCTGGGCTCTCCAGACACCTTCTCCTTCCTGGGACCCGCCCTGGGGTCTTCTGGCCAAGAGGTGGGGGTTTTACGGGGACACCCCACTGTGTCCCTCTGGCCGCTGTGCCAGAGGGACACATCTGGGGCCATGTTGGCTGAGGACAGAGTAGAAAGGGAAAAGCGTGGGTCCCTCTCGCCTTCTTGAGAGCATAGCTCCCGATCACGGAGGGAGTTCTGTCCTTGGCATTGGCAGAGGGTGCCCACAGGCCCACTGCCGCTGTCCCAGCCACGCCAGGGGCATTTGGGGCCAGGGCCGGGGTCGCAGAGGGAAGGAAGATCATGCGGGAACTTCTCCCACTCGCTGTGTTAGGAGTCCTCTCTGTTGTTCTTCGAGCTGGAACTACAGGGACTTTCTCTGAGCTCTCCTGTGGGCACTGATACCCGCTCCAGACCTCAGGATGCCAGAGGGAAAACGGGGGAAACACCAGGGACTTGAGGGTTGCTCCGGATTCCTGCATCTGCCCCAGTCACGGGCTGAGGCCGACTTCGCAGGGTCCTGATGCAGCTGCTTGGTGCCCT
>CM052798.1:167574854-167608937 GCA_028533885.1 Nasua narica | reverse complement strand
CCCGGTCACACACTGAGCCCTGATCCTGGTCACACTCTGGACCCTGACCCCGGTCACACTGTGGACCCTGACCCCGGTCACACACTGAGCCCTGACCCCGGTCACACACTGAGCCCTGACCCCGGTCACACACTGAGCCCTGATCCTGGTCACACTCTGGACCCTGACCCCGGTCACGCACTGAGCCCTGATCCTGGTCACACTCTGACCCCTGACCCCGGTCACACACTGAGCCCTGATCCTGGTCACACTCTGGACCCTGACCTTGGTCACACACTGAGCCCTGACCCTGGTCACACCTGAGCCCTGACCCGGGTCCCAGGCTGAGGCCCTACGTCATTGGACACCCACTGCTACAGGCTCCAGCCACGGGGAGTCCTGGGCAGGAGAAGCAGAGGGCAGTAGTGGTGGGAATTCTGCTTCCAGGTGGGCCTGGGGATCCACTGACATCCACCAATAGGTCCGAGTAGCATCCTGGGTGCCTGTGCCCTCGCCCCAGCCTGTCCCTTCCAGGCCCCGTCTCCAGGCGGGAGAGGCGGAATCCTCAGGGCACTGCACAACATGGTGACTCCCGAGACCGTCCTCGCTTTATTCTTATCCCCATCGAGCCCTATAAATACAGCAGTGATCACCAAACACGGGCAATGCACCCAACATCTCCCACCCCAGTGGAGGCCGGTGAGCTGTGCACCCAGGTGGCCCAGGACCCAGGGCAGAGGCACAGATGCAGGAGGCTCTTGGGGAACGACTCCCCTCTCCCCTTCCATCTTGGACAGCCTGGCGCTCTGCTTTCCTCTCGGTTATGGTGCGAAGTACAGATAGCCAGGCTCTCCTTCCTGTCCTTGTGGTCGGTCTCAGGGACCCATTTCCCCAGGAGGGACTGAGGCCCAGAGAGGTGGAGTGACCTGCTCAGAGCCGCACAGCAGGGAAGAGCAAGAGCCAGGTCTGAGCCCGGGCAAAGCTCCTGGAGCCCCTGGAAGTCACATCTCCCGGGTGCCACTGCGCCGTGACCAGCGTGGGGCCCGTAGGCTGAGGGGAGCTGGGACCCCCCACCTGCGGTCACAGTGCTGCCACTGCCGGGTGTCCTCGGAGCCTTGCCCACGAGGCCCCTCCGCTCGAAGCCCTTCCCATGGCCTCCTTCCCTGCCCCGATGAGCCCCATGAGCACCGTGGAAAGAATCAATGAACGCTGGGATCTTCAAACTGGAGCATCACAAGGTCAGAAGAACTTCCTCCCGAGGCCCCGCCCCTGCATACCCAGGGCCCAGAGACCCTGAGAGCAGGGGAGCCCCCAGCCAGGGGGCCGCATGCGCCCCGAAGCTGACACTGAGCCCGAATGAGGATTGCAACTGAGGTCAGAGTCCTCTTTCTCCAGGTGGAAAAGGAATTCCCAGATCTGGAAATGCCCACGCTGCTCCGGACATCAGGGCTGGATCTTGGGCCTCAGGCTCCCTCTCCCGTGGCCCTCCCCGACCACTCGCCCTGCTGGGGCCCGGGGCCGGGCACAGAGGGGTCCCAGCAGCTGAGCCCTTGCCCTCTGTCGTGGGAGCCGTGCTGGCTCCCGCGCACCTGGCCTTCTTGAGGGTCCCTGTCGCTTAGCCTCCCGCTGTGAAGGGAGACGTCTGGGGGTCCAGTCCCCTGGGATAGTGCAGGCCCCTCGCGCACTCCACAAACACGATGGAAAGCAGCCATGTGCCAGCTGCTGCCCACGAATAGCTCCGGTTTGCGGGGGCAGACGGTGCCCTCCGTGCTGTGAATGAGGGAAGTTGGAGGAGGCCCCACACCCGGGCCTAGGGTTGGGAAGGCTTCCTGGAGGAGGGGCAAGTGTGTGGGGAGGGCAGCCTCGAAGAAGGCCGGGGGATCTCACCATCCAGCAGAGGAGCCAAGCAGGATGGAGGCCGGGGTGGAGGCTGGGGCGGTGGCTGCGGCTGGGGGTCTGGGGCAGCATCCGGAAGGGCCGGGAAGGCTGGCGGGCAGGCGCTTGGATGCGATCCTGCTGCAATGGTGGCCCAGGAGGGATGTCAGGCAGGTGGTTCCGGCCCCCCCCCCCCGCCCCTGCCCCAGCCTTGGATCAGACCAGGTGCATAAGCCAGGGAGAATAGGGGCACTGCCGGGGCAGGGCCTGGAGCCAGGTGCCCCCCTTGCTGCACCCCTGGACCCCATCACAAGCCCAAGAGGAGGGGCGGGCGGGTGCTTCCCGCCCACACGCAGCGCTGTCGTGAGCCTCCGCAGCATGCTTGTGGCGGGGGGGAGCCCCTGGAAGTACAGAGTGTTGTGATTTTGCAAAATGCTGTTCTCTGTGATTTTTACCTTCCCTCATTAGCATCCCATTACCATGTTTCCCTGCAGCAGCAGTGGGGGGAGGGGCTTGGGTTCCTGGGACGGGGGTGGGGGGAGCATACTGAAGTCAATTCTCGCCTCCATGAACGCGAGACCGCGTGTGACTGTGTGAGTGTGTGGGACTGTGTTTGTGCGTATGGGTGCCTGGCAGGGGGAAGGGAGGTGGGGGCTCGGGCACATCCCCGCACTCCATGTTTGAAATACAAGTTTGGGCAGAAACTGACTGGAAATGGATGTGGCAATCTTTTTCAGCATCTGTGTTAGATTCATGCTGTTCCTGCCTGGCAAACTCCTACTCATACCTCGGCGCCCAGCCCGAATGTCCCTTCTCCGGGAAACCTTTCTAACACCCTGGTATCCAAATAGCGTGCTGTTTTCTCATACCTCCTGGGGACAGACTTTCGGCTCGGTACATGATTCTTTGGTCCCAACATTCCCTCTGCCCCTCTGAGATGCTCTGGGGGCCTGCGCATGTTTTCGGCACCAGTGCCTGGCACCCGCTCAGATGTCACGAGCTCACAAGTGCCACAGGCTTCCAGTGGGCCAGGGCCCCTAAAGGCGTTCCTGGCACGGCCCACTCCAGCCTTCTGTTCCCTCCGCAGAGCCGGAAACATTAAGGTCTGTGCTGCCCACACGCGTGAGGAAGCTGAGGCTGGGGGCCGCGTCGGACCTGCCGGGCCACCCGGCAGGCCCGGGTAGAGGCAGGACTCAAGCTGCACACCCTGGGGAAGGCGCCACAGGACCGGCGGGAGGCTGGCGGCTCAGCTGGAGGGAGACGAGGGGCAGGGGAGGGAGGGTGGAGCCTGCCTGTCCCTGAACAGACAGCCGCCACCAAAGGAAGGGTGTCCCACAAGTGCAGAGCCGGCTTGCCCTGAGAGAACACCCCGGGGGGCTCCCACAGGAGCCCACAGCACAACGCGGGGTGAGGGCGCCCCCAAGCAAAGTGGGCCCAGCTCTGCCCTCCTCACCCCTACCACCTACTTCTCTTGCCCCTGATTTTCAAGCCCTCCCCCCTGCTTTCCATGATGAGAGGAGTCCTGTCGTTCCTGAGCCCTGGGAAATGGTGCTGGCCTGTCGCACTGTCCCCAGACCCCCAGGTGCCACCTGGGGCTCACGAAGACCCACCTGGGTCCTGCCGGGGCGGCGCCTTTGCCTCTGTCCACTTCCTGTCACCCAACCTTTGTCCTCCGGAACTCAGTCACCTCCTAAGAAAGCCACCTGTCTGGTCTTCCCTCCTTTGGCCCCGGGGCGTCCGCGGGAGGCCTGGAGAGGCTAAGCCCCTCTGCGGTGGGCGCTGGAAGGACAGCAGGGCGGGCTCAGGCAGCGGGAAGAGGTGCCGGGCTCTGCTCACGGTCCCGTGGGTCCCGTGTCTGGGGCCACCGCCACGAGCCCTCGCGTTGCCAGGGAGGTGGGGGGCGGGGGGCTGTGGCCGCGTCCAGGGGGACAGAAATCAGTGTCAGGGAGCGTCTCAGCCACAGTCCCTTAGCTTAGCTTCCCGCTCATTCGCTTTCACCGCGAGCTGTCGTGGCCGCCCACATGGCCCCCAAGGGGCCCCGGCTGACCGCCCTGGGGTCTGCTGCACAGACTCTGTGCCCCGGACTGTGAAGAGAGGGAGCGGCGGGACCCTGCCTCCTGGGCCCGCGACCCCATCCTGTAGAGAGCGCCCAGCGGCCCCGCGTGTGCCCCTCCGTCTGGCCGGGCTTCCCACCTGCGCCACGAGGCACAACACAGGTGGTGAAGCAGGAGGGATTCCGGAGTCGGTGGTGGCTGCGGACGTGTCCCCAGAGCAGCATGGGACAGCCCTGCAGGGACACCCGCCACCCCCTCTCGGAACTGTTACCCCTCAAGGCTTCCCCGTGCCGGCCTCCTTGTCGGGGGTTGGGGAGCTTCTGTGACCCTAGCCCACTTGGGGTCCTCACGCTCCCCATCCCATTTCCGCACAGCCTCCACGGGGTACCTGCCTGACCGTGAGCACTGTGTCCAGGCTGCGTCCTGACGCCCTAGGTGAGCCCACCCCCCGCCGTGGATTAGGCCCGAGGCCCCAGAGGGCAGCTGGGAGCTTAGCCCCCAGGAGGAAGACACTTCTTCGGCCCCCTCCCCGAGCCGCCTGCTGTAGGGGCCCAGGGACCCAGCTCTGGCCAAGGGGGTGGGGATCCAGGAGGCGTCCTTACACAGGCTGGCTTGGGGCCCGAGCACTGGTCCGCCGGTCCCGTCCTCCTTCCCTCAGGTTTCCACGCGGCAGAAGACCTACCTGGAGGGGCTCACAAGCACCACAGGCTTGTAAAGGAATCGGGTCCTGGTGACGGCGAGGTCAGCCCCGCTGCCTAGTTGGCCTTGAAGGTGTAGTGTTAGAAGGCACTTGTCTAAACCAATGTTTTTGGGGTCTCTGTCCTTAGCAACCACATCTGATTGTACCGTCTCCCCAGGACCCAGCACATTGCCTGACAGTGGAAGCCAGGATTGTTGAACGAGTACATGATGGTGAACAAGGGAAGACCTGGCGGGATAGGGGAGGGGACGCCGCCAGGTGGCAAGCCTGGGGGGTGGGTGTGGAGGCGGAACATGCCCCTTGGGGTGTGGGGGTGCCTCCCCCCTCAGGGCTGGGGTCAAGCGGGCTCTGCCGTTCCCAGGAGGGCGGCAGACACGTCCCTCCCGGAGGAGGTGATTAGCAGAGACAACACTCACGGATTTGCTTTTACTTTTTTTTTTTTTGCCACTGCTGCTTGGCGTCAAATACCGGGGAGACTGTTACAAGTCTCACGACAGAGTTGACTCCCTAGGAGCCCCGTGTGGTGACAAGTCCTGTTTCCAATAGTCAGGGGTGGGGGGTGTGCTGCGGGTCATCTGCTGGCCCCTGCCAGCCCCCACCAGCCGTGTCCCAGCCCTGTCCCAGCCCGTGCCCCTCTCCACGAGCCCCCGTGCAGGTGCCTGGGCCCACCCATGCTCCTAGATTCGCCCAGTCCTCTCCCCAGCCTGTGCCTGGGCCTGCCTCCCTGGTGACACGGGGGGGACCAGGGGAAACCATGCTCACTCACAAGCTTGTCGCCACTCCTTGAGCCCACGCCACATGCCCGCATGCAAGCACAAATGTCCGGGGCTGCCCTCTGGAAGCCCCTCCTGGGCAGGACACACACTTGAAAGGGCGACGGGTCCATCCCAAGGTGTACAGGGGTCGCATCTGCTCGGAATGGCGTCTGTAGCAGCAGGAAGGACGCAGGGGCCTGTTTCTCCCGTGACGATGAGGCTGGGGGTGCAGTTGGGACAGAGGTTCCCATTCTCAGCTTGGGACCCAACCCTTAGCTCCCCAAGCGGCTGCTGTCTTCCAAACATTGCCCGCATTCTGGAGAAAGGACAAGGAGAGAGCAGGACAGTCAGATCAGCTGGCTAGCCACGTCCGTCCCTTCTGAAAGGGCCTAAAGACCACTGTGCCTCCCACTGTCATGCCCCCGCCAGGATGGTCACACAGTCAGCCCTCACTGCCCGTGAGGCCGGGCACATTCCTGCCCCGAACAAGGGACAACGGGGACTGGGCCGCAGTGAGTCTCGGGCTCACGGGACTTGATGGGGAGGAAATGAGGGCTACGGGAGCAGTCTGGCCATGTGAGCCGTGCTGTCTGGGCAGGGGTGAGGGGGTCAGGCTCCAGAGCATGGAGGGCAAGGGGGAAGGGAGGCTCATTGCAGACCCTCATGCTGACCCCGACCCGGAGAGGCAGCATGACCATGGAGAAGCCCCTGCTGTTTCTCATGCCAACGAGCATTTCCAGGGACAACTTTAGCGGGGGCTGCATCAAGGCTCCTTCTGAAGACCCTCCGATCGCCCCCAACCTTGTTGCTCGCACCCCTGCTGAGGTCTAAAGGGAAGATCCAAACTGGGGGACTGCCCGCTAAGGACAAGCCAAGCCCTGCTCTCAGGTAAGAACCCTCCCGGCAGGAGCCAATGCCCGTCGCTCGTTCTGTCGGCTGTGTGGTCCCGCCCGGGGAAGGGCCTGAGGCTCCAGTGGAGCTGGAATGTCCGGCTCCCGGGCAGGCGTCTGTCTCGAGAGACCCAAGCCCCGAAACCCCCAGGCTGCGGTCGGCCTCAGGACCAGAACGGGCTTCCTTTGCACTCCAGCTGTCCTGCCGGCAGGATGAGAAGCCCCGTCCAGATCCTGGCTTGTCTGTGAAATGGGCACATGTCACTGGCCCACCGCCACGGTGGCGATGACCATGGGCCGAGGCGCGGGTTGATCTGAGCGAATGCCTGCTGGCCTGCTGGTGCCCCCTCTTCCTGCCCCCCACACGTGTGTGTGTGCACACACACACACTCCTACCACATGCGATCATCCCCAGGCTCTCATCCAAGCACACACGCGTGCACACCCTCGTGCTCACACACTCATGCTGCGCCCACACCTTCGCTCAGCGTCCACGTGCCCAGTGCCCACGCGTACATGGGACTTGTTCACACTCGAATCTTGTGCACACACACCTGTGCACAAACTTCAGATCTTAGGCCGCCTGGAGCATGAGGAAGCAGGGCCTGTTCCAGAAGTCCAGCTGACAGGAGGCCGCCTCCGCCCGCCCCCGCCATGGAAATGCCCCTCCAGCCACTGCCCCCCAGCCGGTGTTAGAAGGCTGCCTTTGCCCCCGGGGAGGAGAGGACAGTGCTGGCATAGGGAGGCGGTAAGGGGGACGCGGCCCTGGCGCGGGCCCCCCACCTGCTCCCGCTGCGGCTCCGCGCTCATCTGCGGGGAAGCAGGCTCACTCAGAGGGCACGCTGCCCCACGGTCCCTCCACGGTCCCTCCACGGTCCCTCCACCGGCGGACCCAGCCTGCAGGGGAGCGGCGGGGAGGGCGGGGAGCGGCGGGGGCCTGGCCCCGGCAAGGCCTCTGGAGGCGCAGGCGCTGCTCCCGGGAAGGGGCTCCGCAGGGCTGCGGCCCCAGTGGCCTCAGAGGCCCGGCCGTGGGCACGTCTTGTCTAATTCACTTTCATGGTCACCCTTCTCCCCGCCAGCCTCGGTTCCACGGATGGGGAGACAGGCTCGGGGGTGACAACGGGCCTGCTATCTCACAGGGTAGGGAAGGGGCCGCGTGGTCCCGGGGACCCTCGGGCAGCGCTCGACAGCTACTGCTCTCGACGCCAGTTAGCAGCGCCAGCCTGAGAAGGTATTTATGGCCCGGCCGGCCGCCGTCTCTGGCCCTTTCCCGTCGTCCGCGCGGGGCTGTCTGGGAGTTGTAGTCCTCGGGCGCACGCCGTCCGCCGCGCGGCGCGGCTCGGGAGGCCATTGGCTGGCGCGAGGCGCCGGAGCCGACGGGACTGACGAGGGACTGTCGCGGCGTTCGCCCGACGCGGGAGGGGCCGTCACGTGATGTTTAGGTCCCCGCTCCGCCCTCCGCACGGCCCCTCCCGCCGAGAGCAAGCGGAGCGCAGCCGCGAGCCACCCCGGCCCAGGTGAGGCGGCGGGGTCGGACCAGGTCCGGTCGGCAGGGTCAGCGGGGTCCGGCCGGGAGGGCGCGTGGCCCGCGGTCGGGGGCGGGGATCGGGGGCCGGGAGGAGCGCGCCGGACGCGCGCGGGCGGGGCGGGGCGAGGGGTGGGGCCTCCGCGGGCGGGGCCGCCACTAGGGGGCGGGGCCACCCGAGGGCGTGGCCTCACTGGGAGGGGCGGGGCGGACAGGCGGGCCGGGGGCGCTGCGGCTCCGCCCCCCAGGGCGCGGGAGCAGGGGACCCACCTGAGGGCGCATGCGCGCGGTCGCCCCGAGGCTTCGGGTCCCACTTGTGGGGCGCACGGGGCGGCCGTCAGCCCCGCGCCCTCGAAGCCGTCGCGTCCGCGCCTTTCCGCCGCCATCCACGTTCGGCTTACGAGGCGCCTCCTTCCGGTGCCGAGTGCGGGGGGCCTCCCCGCCGCGGAGCTCGCAGGCCACCCGCTCTGCGCTGGCCCCGTGCGACCCCGGGGGCCTGCTGCTCCCGGGCCCGGGGCTCCGTGGGCGCCGTCCAGCGTGGCGGTAGCAGCGCGCGCGGCCCAGGTATGGAGCCCTGCCCCATCGCAGAAAGTTCTGCGGGCCTGCGCGGGATGGGCCTGCTGCCGTCCCCGCTCGCGCGCTCCCTCTCCCGCGCTGCGCGCTTGCAGCCCTTCTCCTAGGTCCGGCGGAATGGCCGCTCACCTGTTGCAGGCCCGCCGGCCGACGGCCTTGTCCGCCCTCTCCCCTCGGTGTTTCCGGCCCCACCTCTGCTCCCCTCCCTCGCCAGCACCCCGTCTTCTGTCAGTGCCACACGTCTGCTCGCTTTCTGTCTGGTGTGGGGCCCCTAGGAGGCCCCTGGGAGGTGGGGATGGGGACTGCGCGTCACTGAGCCCCCACCGGGGACAGAGACTGGGGCAAGGATACAGATGACCTGGTCGGTGTGAGTGTTGCAGCCTGTGGGAAGGGTACTCTCAGGGTTCAGCCTGTGGTGTGGTGGGTCCCCAGTACAAGTGCCTGCCCAGGACCAAAGTTATGGTGCAGAAGGCTGTGGGAGACCGGCAAGTCCAAGGAGGCTTCCTGGAAGAGTGGAGCTTTAGCTGGGCTACCTCCACATCTGTGCTCTGTTGGCCTAGCTGCCCGGACCGAGTCCGGGCAAGTCCCCAGTGCAGGTGGGGTGGGAGCCTCGCACGCCCTGCTGTCGGGGGCTCCCGGGCTCCTGGGCAGGCAGGCATCCTTGCGTCCCTTCCCCAGCTCCTTGCGGCCTTTAGGGTGAAGGTTGGGCCTGTGTCCCCCCAGAACAGGTGAAGAACCAGGCAGAGAGAAGGGCACTTGCCCCGAGTCCCTTCACTGCGAAGTCCTGAGATCCCATCCGTTTGCCCCGGAGGCGTCCGAGACCTGGGCTTCTTGTCGCCCGGACTCCTGTGTGGACAGCGGGCCACGGCTCAGGTGTGTCTGTGGCTCCTGGATTTGTTCTGACGGCGGTGTGTGTTCCGAGTGGCATTACCCTGCTGTAGCGCCCCGCACTGCCCGGCTCCCGAGTAGTCCCCCCATCGGTGCCACGTCCCGTCCCGGGAGATGGGAGCCTGCAGGGAGAGGAGCCAACAGACAGAAGGAATGCGGGTTCTCGCTCTGCTTCGGCACCCTGCTGCAAACACCTGTCTCGCATTTGGGGGCAGGAGGCGAGCGACAGGAGTTACCGTTCCTGGTTCTGGGGGTGAATGTGGGGCTCGGAGGGGCTGCTCCTCAACCTGAGCCTCCGTGCGCTGCCCCACCGGCCGCCCGCGCCTGGGAGCCGCGTCTCTGCTGCCCGCCTGTGGCCCAGGCCGGGGCCAGTGGCTGCCCGAGGCTGCGCGTTGAAGGAGTGAGGTTGGTGGGGATGGTGTGGAGCTGAACCCGCATTCCCACCGCACCCCGCCGCCGGTGAGCGCTGCCGTGGCGCCAGGATGACGTCTTGTGGGCAGCGAGCTGGTTGCTGCGGAGAAGACAGGACGCGCCCCTCAGCCGGACCTGGTACCTCGCAGGTGCCCGAGCCCACGGCGCCGACGGGGATGATGACGCCTCCCGGGGGGCCCTCGGTTCAGCGCACTCTCTGCCGTCCGGGGCTGTTGCAGCTGCGGGATTGTCCCCGTCAGCCTGAAGCCTGGTGAGGACAGGTGTGAGGCAAAGGTGACTGCGCACCTGGCCTCAAAGCCACACCACGCCAGGTGGAGCCCTGCCCAGCTTCCGGGTCTGCCGCGGACGGGGGGGACCCCGTGAGGACTCGGGCCAGGTGGTGGGCTGCCCGTGTCACTGGGCTGGGGCAGTGTCCGGGGCACGGGGTCTTTGGCAGGGCCCCGCCATGGTCCCTGTGCCTGGGGCTGCCACGTGGGATGGGCAACGCTCGGAAGGGTTCTCGAAGGCCCGGGCTTGCACGCAGGGCCGGGTGTGCAGTGAGCACAGGGCTTCCCTGGCATCGTCAGTGAGCTCTCGTGCGCGCCGCGTGGAGGGAGGTCACAGGGCAGGGTGGGTGAGGGTGTACAGAGGGCCCCCCACCGTGCGCGCGGCTGTGGGCGGAGCTGGAGGGCCGGGGTCCGGATCCGGGAAGGGGTCCTGGATGCTGGCAAGGCCTGAGCTGAGTCCTGAAAACTGAGGAGCAGCGGGGGGCGGATGGGAAGGAGGGCGTTCCAGGCAGCAGGCGGCCTGAGGGAAGGCGCAGCAGTGCCGGTCTCCCACGGGCCCGTGTGGGAGGGCAGCCCTCCCTGAGGCGGACGTGGAGAGCAGAGCCCGGTGGTCACACTGACCCTGCGAGCACCCGGCCTGGAGCTCCGGCCCAACAAACCGTTCCTGTTTCTGCAACTGGATCGATGGAAAACGATCTTATTTTCTGCCTCTGATTTCCCCCAAGGGAGGGACTGGGCCCAGGCCTGACTGGGTTAGGGTCCTGGTACGGAAACAGGGACGTCCTGCAGACGGGGCCGTGCCGTGTCACAGCTGCGACATCCTGACGTTCCTCATTAGCATGTCCCCGAGCCTGCCCTTTCTGGCCCTGCAGCCGCCTGGGGACAGGGACACCAGTGCCGTCGCAGGGGCGGGCACGCGAGCCCAGGCAGGAGGGAGGAGGGGTGTGGGGGCCCGGGGGGGGCGGCCGGGAGGCTGCCGTAGCCCCTTCTGAGTGACCTCCGGACTGGCTCCCGCTTCGGAGCGCTGGCTCTGCTGGATGGCCAGGGCCGCCTGGGAGTGGGAACATGGGAGGAGTGACCGTGGTCACCGCAGCAGTCGCCCTGCTCACTGACCGCTGGTGTCCTCCCTGCCCCCGCAGGCTTCCTCCCATCCTCAGATCAGGAGACTCCCCGGGGCTTGGGGGCTGATCCGGAGGCACAGGCCCGTCCGGGACCAGTCAGGATTTGTGCCCCGCCTGGGGCTGCAGAGCCCGCTCACCCGGAGCTGGCCCTCCTGCCCTGCGCTCCTGCACTGCTGCTTCGTGGGGGGGTGGAGAGTGAGGCACTTGCGTCCTGAAGGAGGCCTGGGGGTTAGGGGACCGCGGGAACGCTGCTGTGCTCGGGTTGAGACAGACTCGCTCCCGGACTTCTCCCGGTACGGAGCTGCCGTGAGGCTCGCTCTAGAGGAGAGCTTGGCGAGGGCCCGAGAGCTCTGGGGGGTCTGGGCATCGAAGCACAAGACAGCACGTGGAGCTCGGAGGCCGGGGGGACCTGCGAGGGGACGGAAGGGAGTAGAATGAGCTCGCTGGTAGCTGGCGGCTGGCTCTCCCCGGCCCGGGCAGGGTGTCCCGCAACTGAGTCAGAGTTCTTGGGGCTTTGGGGGCCTGGCGCACGCTCGGGCGTCCTCCTCTTCACGTCTGCCCTTCTGCCTCCTGAGCCGGACCCTGGGTGTGGGCTGAGCGGGGCAGACCGAGCCTACACGTGCCGGGCTCCGGGGGCGCGCGGTGGTGGTGAAGGAGGAGGGCGGGATGGCATCTGGGGAAGGGGGGGGGTCAGGCATCCTGAGGGGCTGGGCAGAGCCAGCCAGGAGGAGGCAGGGGTGCAACCCCCTCTCTTTCCTGCCCCAGCTACCTTTGGCTGCCCTCCCCCGGGATCCGTAATCCATCCCAGCCAAGGATTTGGAACGGGACATGTTTTCAGCCCGGCCGCCCAGACTCGGTCTTCCCCCACACTGAAGTCACCCGGCACAGCCGCCTCCTTCCTGGGCTTGGCCGCCCGCTGGACACAGGCTTGTTGCTCAGGTCTGACCCCCCCCCCCTTCTCCAGATGCTGGCGAAGGTGCTGACGAGTGTGCCCGGGGTGGGGGTGAGGCGCGGGGAGCTAAGGATGGGTGGGGAGGAGAGTCCGCGCTCATTCTTCCTGGTCCGGGGCCCAGAGAATCCCCGGTTGCAGGGCGGCCCTGCTCGCTGGTCTGCGGCCTCCAGCCGGGGCCTCCTTTATTCACCCTTGACCTCGTGGCGCTCCTTGCTGGGAGCCGAGCCGCGAGGCCCTCTTCTGCTGAAAACCCCTTTGCTGGTCCGGCAGGGGCTGGCCGCCTCCCTCCCTTGGCTTCTGCAGCTCCTCGCGGTTTGACGGGATCCCCTTCCGGCCTCCGTCAGCCTGCCAGGCCCACTTCTTGGCCTCCCGAGCCCGCCCTTGGGTGCCCCCGCCGCGGGCTGTCTGCCTGGGAGGGCCGGTGCCAGCCCCACCTGGTGACCTCCCCGCGCGCCCCAGGCTCGGCTGAGCGCTCGGCTCTGGAAGCCGGCCCGTCTGCGGGCCTCACGCCGCGGCCTGCCTCTGCTGTTTGATGGGTCCTCCGGGAGGGCGGGGCGCGGGGTGGCAGCAGGCTCTCAGGTCCCTCCTGGGCAGTTCCGCGCTGCCCGCGGTGTTGGGCTCCCTGTGCGCTCCCCGGGTTGCCTGTGTCTTCTCCGTGTCTGTGGGTCGGGACTGGAAGCACACGTGACAGGTGCTCCGTGAACACTTGTGCTAGCGGGAGCTAGCGATCGGAAGGAACGGTTTCTTGCCCAGCAGTGCTGGTGGGAGGAAGCGGTGAGGGGCCCCGAGAACCTGGGTGGGCCAGCTGTGGGCAGGTGGTTCCCAGGTGCGATGCCCACTCCTCAGAGCCAAAGGAAACCCCTCTTGGGGCTGGGGGCGGGGGGAGGGGCGACTCACAGCTGCGGGGGGGTCACCCAGGCCGTGGGTAGCTCTGCAGCTGCGAGCAGATGACTGTCTGGCGGGTGGGAGGCTGCGGGGAGTACCGCGGTGACCACATGGTGGTCTCGGGACCATCGACCAGAGCGGGGCAGTGGGTGGGTCCTTTCTCTTGGACCAGAGAGGTGACTTGGATTTCCCAAGGCCAGAGGCGAGCTCAGCGGAGCTGCGGGTAGAACCCAGTGTGTCTGGCTCGAAACCTGGGCTCTGTGTCCACCTTGTTGCCCCGTGGCCCTGAGGAGGCTGGATTGTGGGGCGCTGCTGGGCCAGCAGGCCTGAGGCTGCTCGTCGGGATGGGACGGGAGCTCTACTCACCCCTGCTGTGCATCCCTTTCCCCAGAGCAGCCCCGATGTCACAGGTCCCTGTATGTCACGGGTTCCGTTGTGCTTGAAGAAGTGTTCTGTGACGAGGCGTAGCTCTGAAGCTGGCTCAGCCCCCCATCCACGGGGGCAGGCCCGGGCCAGAGCCGTCCGCCGTGGGGGGCCGTGGCCCTGCGTCCTCTGGGCTGACGGGAGGTTGGGGCAGAACAGCCGCTGCTTCTCTGGGCCTCTGCCGCCTGCAGGAGGGGGTCTGGAGGCTGGCGTAGGAGACCGGCCCGCAGGCAGCACACAGGCTGCTGTCCTTGGTGTGGGAAGGGCTGGTTGGCGCCCAGCTCGAGGCGCGGATGCCCTCGGGTGGGAGGAGGTCCCGACGGGCCAGGCTGGGTCCAAGTGTCAGTTGCCTGAAGCCGGAGGGATGTGGGCCCGCCGGGGATTGACAGGACTGGCATAGGGCCGTCAGAGCCCCGGCGGATAGAGCAGCCCCCGTTGGGAACGTGTGGTCTCCCTGCCAGAGGGAAGGAACTCTGGGGGTCTTGTCCTGGGAACGAAATGCTGGCTCAGCAGGGAGCTGGGTCGCTTTTGTTCACAACTCATTGTCCAGAAGGAATCCTGTGACCACCCAGCCCCCCATCTAGAGACCCGGGAGCGCCCTGTGGCCCTGCTTCCTGGAGGGGACTGGGGATGGCGGCCAGCTTTCCTGACGCTCACGCCGCTGGGCCAGGCAACGTTGTGTGTCTGCAAGACTACCCTTCATGCCTGGGCTTCCTCCCTTTCCCCTGGGAGTCCCCTGTGCACGGAGAAGTGAGCCCTGCGGCGGCCCCCCTGCTTTCTGGTCTCAGGCTCCAGGAGGCAGGTGCTCAGGAGAGCAGATCAGGTCGAGTATGGCCTCTGCTCTGTCCCCTTAGTGACTTTGTGCACGGAGGCGGACGGCCTGGTGTCACTTTTGCAACGTTCAATTTTTTTATTTCATGACAATGGTATGTTCACACGCAGTTGTAAGAAATGATTTCGAGCATCCTGGGGACCCTTCCTCAGTTTTCCCCATGGGTTACACCCAGGATGCAGGCGTGGGCGCAGTCCAAGTGGATTTGATCACCGAGGGGACCCCATGTGCCCCCTGCCTGCTGCCCCCGCCCCCTAGCTCCTGGGAACTGCTTGCCCACCCTCCATGCTCTAATGTCATTTCCAGAAGGTTAGGTAAGTGGAATCCTGTAGTGTGTCACATCTGGGGACTGGCTTTGTCCTCCAGCGTGGTTCCCTGGAGATTTCTCAAGGTTGCCACACGGATCGGGAGCTTGTTGCTGAGCCCGGTCGTGCGGTGCGGCCGGAGCGTAGGGGGCTCGCCTGGTGTCCTCGCCGGGCGCTGCTGGCCGTGGGTGGTGTGGTTGGAGAGCGAAACCACGTGGGGAGCACGCCGCCGACAGCGAGCAGGGTCCCCTCGCACCAGCCCCGGCCCCACGTCCGCAGGCGGTGCCGGTCTCGTGGTCTTACAGCTGCTGCCAGCTCTGCGTGGGCGCCCTGCCCGCCGGACGCGAACGCGCACGTTCGTATCTGCCCTTGGTCTCCCATGAGGTGTGTGCAATCTCAGTCTTGTGCCCCTTTGGTTTTCATTTCTCCTCCTGCTAAATAAAACGTCCTGGAAATCTTTCTTGGTACAGAGAGCTCCTCTTTTTCTCTTCGACGGCCGCGGACTATTTCCGGTGTGGCGGTACCAGAATCAGTTCTGCCGTCCTTTGCGGACGGCACCTGCGGTGATTTCCGATCTCTGCGGTTACAGCTGGGACAGCCTTGTTCCCGTGTCGTTGCGAATGCGTCTGCGTGGACAGTACGTGTGTAGGGCGAGGGCTGTGCCGTGCAGGTGCTGCCCAGGGAGGCACGGGCGCCGCCTGCCTCCACAGTTGGTGGCCCTGGGGGACCCCGCGCCTGCAGCGCCAGCTGCCATCAGGCTTCCATAGGGACGCGTCGGATTCCCTTTTTTACGAATGGATTTGGCATCTTCTCAAATATCAAAGAGCCAGTTGTATTTTCTTTGTGAACTTTCTGTGCCTTTGTACATTTTCTACAAATAGTGTTGTTGATCTTTTTCCTGTGGTTTATGGAAATTAGCTCTTCAAGCGTCAGACGAATTAGGTCTTGGACCTTCTGCTTTGGTTACTGTCGTGCTTTGCCGCACAGAAGCTTTCGTGTGGTTGTGTTCCTCCACTTCTCCATCGTGGCTGGGGGTTTTGAGATGGAGTTAGCAAGGGCTGCTCTTCCTCACCTTTCAGAGGGCCGGTGTTTTCTTCTGGTGTTCATGGCTGCTCCTAGAGTTTTCACGTGTTCCTCTTTTGTCATGGTGTGAGGTAGGGGTTGGGCTCTTTCCCCACGTCTTACTCGAGCTCCCAGCCGGGTGCTGACACGATCCATTTCTTCCCCGTGGTTTTAGGTTCTAGCTGAGTCATGCTCTCAATTCCCATTTGTATTCAGATTTTTATGAATTACTTTTTCACGGTAAGAACACTCGGCGTGAGGTCTACCGTCTTAAATTCAGGTGTGCCCTACAGTGTGGCAGAGCATGTCCCTTGACCGCGTTCTCTTGCTTGATCGAAGCTTTGGGCCCGCTGATTCGCCAGCTCCCCGTCCCCCGCTGCCTTAGCCCCTGCCAGTGCGCCACTCTTGACTCTGGATTTGGCAATCGTAGACGCGCCGGTCACTGGAATCGGCAGTGCATGATCTTCTAAGACGGGCTTATTTCACGGAGCACATGTCCACAAGGCTTGTCCGAGTTGGCGCATGCTGTGGGATTTCCTTCGTTTTCGAGGCTGAATAGTACTCCGCGCCCCATTGGAGGTGCCCCATCGTGTTCTTCCGTTGGTCTGTTGACACAGTTAACTTGTTTCTGCATCTCGGCTCTCGGGACTGATGCCGCAGGAACGCAGGAATGCTCCTCTTTGAGACGCTGGTTTCGGTTCTTTTGGGTAAATACTGAGAAGTGTGCTGGATCATACGGTAGCTCTAGTTCTAATTGTTCGAGGAACCTCCGTACCGCCCTGCATGGTGGCCGCGCCGTCACGCGCTAACTGCGTGCCGAGGTTCCAGGCGCTCCACTGGAAGCTGGAAGCGTCCTTCCAGCGCTTGTTAGCTTTCGCTGTTTGATAATCGCGTGCAGACAGATGTGCAGTGGTAGCTCACACTGGTTTTGATTTGCGTTTCCCTGATGGTTAGTGACGTTGAACATTTGTTTCATATACTTGTTGGGTGTTTGTATGTCTCTTGGAGAAATGTCTGTTCGGGTCCTTAGCCTTTTTTGTAATTATGTTACTATTTTTTACCATCACATCGTAGCAGCTCCTTGTGGGTTTTGGAGGTTGACTCCTTGTCAGATCTGTGGTTTGCATACATTTCCTCCTACTCATCATGTGCCTTTCGCTCTGGCGATTGTTCCCTTGACTTTGCCGAAACTTTCTAGTTTGATGTCGTCCTGCTTCTCCGTTTCTGTTTTGGTTGCCGTGGGCTCCAGGAAGTCATTGCCAAGACCCAAGTCAGAGGCTTCTCCCCAGGGTTTTCTTCTAGGCATTTTACAGCTTGGGTCTTGCAGACGTTCGAGTATGTAATTTTGAGTTGACTTTGGGCACAGTGTGAGCTAGGCTCCCATTCCATTTCTCTCACGCGCATCTTCATCTGTAGAAGAGCCTGTCCTTTCCCCGTGTGTGTTCGTGGCAACCTTGTTGAAGGTCGGTGGACTGTACGTGTGTGGGTTTACTCCCAGGTTCTCCGTCCCATCGTGTGGGTCTCTGTGTCTGTCTTGACGCCGGTAGTGTACCGTTCCAGTTACCGTGGTTTTGTCGTATATTTTGAAGTTAAGTTGTGTGATGCCTCCAACTTTTTTGTTCTTTTTTGATGTTGACTGTATTTGTTTTCTATAGGCTGTTCCCAGTGTCTCTGCGAGCAGCTGTACCCACTGTTTTTGTCTTTGTTTTTTAATTTTTATTTATTTGAGAGAGAGGGAGAACACAGAGGGAGAGTGAAGGGGAGAAGCAGGATCCCCGCTGAGCAGGGAGCCCGACCTGGGACTCTTACCCCAGGACTCCAGGATCACGATCTGAGCCGATGCAGACACCAAGCCGACTGAGCCACCCAGGCGCCCCATTGTTCTGCTTTTTAGTTCATCACATTTGGCTTACAGTTAACTTGTTTTGCGTATTCTCAGTTTACCTTTTTTCTTAGGTATATGATTTGTGTTCTTCATCCATTGGTTTGCATTCTTTTCCAAAATGTGTTTAGTATTTAAGAGCTTTTCTTACTTTCGGATCTGATATGTTTTCCATAACATTGCCGTCTGGAGAGTCTGTAATTTTGGTATTTTTGTTTTTGGTCCAAGAGTTGCTTAGGAGCAAGTTTTGAAGTTTCCAAGCAAAGTGTCTTTTGATTTATTGGTTTTTGTTATTTTGTTAGTTGTAACTGCATTTTGAGGGAAGAACACTGCCTGTTCTCTTTCTGGGTTTTATGCGGTTTTGCTTGTGGCCGTGACACGGAGCCAGTGTTCATCATCGCGTCACGGGTGCTGGAAGAGGCGGTCTGTGTCCTAACTTGGATGTGCAGACATTGACGTGGGCATCGGTCAGTGGCCCCTCAGCGCTGTGGTTTGGGTCACGTGCGCCCTTGATCTCTGTCCGTGTGCTCTGCTGTGGCCCCTGCCGTAGGGACGTTTCTGTCTCTTTCTCCTCGTGTCTCCCGTGAGTGCTGGCTGCTGTGGGACTTGGTGCAGAGCTGCTCAAGACCTTCGTATTTCTGTTCTGAATTGCATCTGTCAGTATGACCCAGTGCCCTTCTTGGTCTCGTTTCTACGTCGCCTGTTTTAGGTCACGACTCGTGCTGCTCACTCTGGTTTGCTGGGCGCGCATTTGCCCGTCCTTTCATTCCTGCTCCTTCTGAATGACCTCAGACGTGCTCACCTGCCGCAGGAAGTCAGATTTAGCTTTGAGATCCAACCTGAGAATCTTTTCATTTTTAAAATTTCACTAGAGAAGTTAAAGTAATTTACAGTGGTTAGCAGGTCAAATGTATTTGGTTTTAGTTCCATCCTGCGTTGTGTGTGTGGGTGTGTTTAATATCTTTTACTATCTGGTGTGTTTTCTTTCTTTCGCTCTCTTTTTTCAAAGTTCATATGGTCCCTGACGTTTAGAAGAGTTCGTATCTGTCTTAAGTCATGCTCCCTCACGTAGTGCCCTTGGCTCTCTGTGGGGACCACTGATAAGGACCCTCTGTGCCGGGCAGCACATCATCCCTCCCCGCCCCCCCTTGCTCCACCAACATTTTGCCCCCAGGGAACCGCTCTTACCGCTCTCACCCCAGAAACCTGTGAGTGCACTGTGGTACGTGGAGGAAAGGGAATTTGCAGGCATAATTAAGACTGCGTGGTCCTTAGAAGAGTTTATTTTGGATTTTCCAGCTGGGCTCAGAGTGGTTATTTGAGCCCTTAAAAGCAGAGAACTTTCTCCGGGGAGACGTGAGAGAGGTTCCAAGGGTGGGAAGGATTCGAGGCGCAGGGCTGCGTGCGAGGACCGGAGGGGAGCCTCTGGCCCCGGGCTGACCAGCTGACCGCCGGCACAGAAGGCGTGGCCTCAGCCCTCTGGCCACGAGGACCCGCGTTCAGCCAGGGCTCCTGGGTGCCAACCAGAGCCCCCGGCAGCCCAGCCCGACTCCTGACCTAAGGAAGCCGTGAGACGGCAGATCCGTGGGCTTGTGCTGCCAGATTGATGGTCATCTGCTCGGCTCCTTCTATGGGCGATGATGACCTTTCCATGCTCCGCATTCCTGCCATCGCTCAGCTCTAGTCCCTGTAGTTCGTCCCCTTTCTCTGTGTTTACCTTCATCCTATTAATACTTGGGTTTTGTTACGGGAATGTTGGTTGTCAGCCACATGCTGTGGGAGTTCTTACAGATGAGCGACGGGTGGGCGTTCCCCCTCCCCTCCCCTCCCTCCCCTCCGTCCCCTCCCCCCCTCCCTCCCCTCCCCCCTCCCTCCCCTCCCTCCCCTCCGTCCCCTCCCCCCCTCCCTCCCCTCCCTCCCCTCCCTCCGTGTTTACTAGCCAAGTCCCTTCTCCGGAGTCAGGCATGTTGTCTGTGCTCCGTCTGTCCAGCCCCGTGTCTGTCTGTCTTGCCCCCACAGGGCGTGTGCTCGATGCTCCTGTCCTCTAGATCCAGTTCTGCGGCCTCGGTGTGCCCTGCGGCCGCTTTCTCAGAACGGCTTCTGGGCCCCGGCCGGGCGTGGGGGGCCAGGTGCCCATCGCAGGAACCCTTGACCAGCGTTCCTGCGGGTTGTGTAGCGGCCCCCCACGGCCTCCTGACTCGGGGCGTCGCCGTGCGGAGACCCCGGGCCTGCCGGTCCGGCTCTCCTGACTCGGGGCGCCATCGCTCTTGTTTCTGTCCTTCGTTTTCTGAGTCCTGCCCGCTCGGAGCTCCCCCTCTGAGCCAGTTCTTGTAGCTTCGACGACTTTCCGTGCGGGGACACTTGCGTGGTACTTTTGCGTTTCCGGGCACAGTGCTCCTGTCCTCCTTCTGGTTGGGGTGTGGGTGTCCCTCTCCTCTTGGGAGGCGTCACTGCTGTGTTCCGTGCCCCTCACCCCCACCTTTAGTGTCTCTAGATCAGTGCTGGGCTCTTCTTCTCTCACTGGTCTTTTTAAGAAACTTAAAATCTTTTTTCTTATCGTAGTAAAATATACGTAAGATGAAGTTTATTATTGTAGCCATTCTTAAAAAGATTTTGTGTATTTGAGAGGGAGTGCATGTGTGTGCGTGTGTGTGTGTGCGCACTCACGCTCGTGAGCAGGGGGAGGAGCAGAAGCGGCCAGGAGGGAAGGGGCAAGGGTCTCAGGCAGACTCAGCAGTGAGCGAGGAGCCCGCCCGGGGCTCCGTCAGACGACCCTGAGGTCATGACCTGAGCTGAAACCACGAGTCAGGCGCTCGGCCCTCTGAGCCACTCAGGTGCCCCTGTTTTTTCTTTGTTTAAGTAAACCGTGCACCCAACACAGGGCTGGAACTCATGACCCCGAGATCAAGCGTCACGCCCTGCCGACTGAGCCAGCCGGGCATCCCTGTTATAACCATTTTTAAGTGTGTGATTCTGGGGCATTAAATGCATTCACATTGTGTGTCCCCGTCACCATCACCCACCTCCAGAACTCTCTCGTCTTCCCACGCTGTCCCCATTACACTCCAGCTCCCCGTGCCCCTCTCCCGCCCCCGGCCCCACCGGCTGCCTCTGTTCCGGACTCTCATGCCTCCGAGGACCCCGCGTGAGTGCAGTCGTGTGGCCGTGGTCCTTCCGTTGGGCTCTTGCTGTTTAGCCATGTCTTTAGGGTCAGTCCCGCTGTAGCAGGTGTCAGAGTCCTTCCCGCTCCAGGCTGAACACTGGGCCAGGGTGGCCGTGTTTTGCTTGTCCGTCCGTCAGTCCGTCCATCACGCTGGAGTCCCTCCCACCCGCCGCTGTGGCGCGTGACCTCGGGAACGGATTGTGCCAGCGTCTCCTCAGGGCCCGTTCTGCCATCGCTTTGGGTATTTGCCCCAAAGTGGAGTTGCTGGCGGCAATGCTGCTTTTACTTCCTTTGAGCAACTCCACGCGGTTGCCCCCAGCGGCGGCTCCCGAGGGTGCCGGCTGCCCCACGTCCTCACCGGCATCGCTGTGTCCTGGGGTTCTTGGCCGTGGCCGTCTCGCTGGGCGCGAGGGGCTGCATCTCCCTGACGACGGGCGATGCGGAGCGCGGGTAGGAGGGTCTGCCGGCCGCCAGCGCGCCCTGTGACGGCACGTGTGTGCGAGGCCCTCCGCCCACGGGGTAGGACTGCTGGTTCCTGTCCAGTCTCAGGAACTTCACGTTCTCGATGTCAGTCCCTTATCAGATACGCTTTGCAGACATTGGTTCCCGTTCTCCGAGTTGCCTTTTCACTCTGCCGTTGGTTGTTTGACATGTGAAAGTCTTTAATTTTGATGACATCCAGTTCATCTACTTTTTCTCTTCTTGTCTGCGGTTTTGGGGCCAGACCTGAGTGGCCACAGCCACGCCCGGCGCCACGAAGCTGTCGCTCTGTGTTTGTGTCTGGAGTTTTGTAGTTTCAGCTCCTACAACTAGGTCCTTGATCTCTTGGTATCGATTTTGTGTATGGTGTTAGGTAAGCGTCACTTCGTCTTTCTGCTCGTGAATGTCCAGGTTCCCAGCGCTGTTTGTTGAAGACACTTGCTTTGCCCTGTTGAGTGGTCATGGGGCCCGAGTCGGAATCGTTCGGCCGCATGTGTGATGGTCTGTTTCTGGGCTCTCGGCTCTGCGCCACCGGCCGCGTGGCTGTCTTTATGCCAACGCCACGGGGTCTCGATGGCTGTAGCTTCGCGGTAAGTTTTAAAATCAGGAAGGGTGATACCTCCAATTTTGCTCTTTTTCAGTATTATTTTGGCTATTGAGAACTTATTGTCCATTTTGGAATGAATTTTCTTTTTCTGGATTAGCTCTTTTTTTTTTTAAAGATTTTATTTTTTTATTTGACAGAGAGATCACAAGTGGGCAGAGAGGCAGGCGGAGAGAGAGGGAGAAGCAGGCTCCCCGCCGAGCAGAGAGCCCGATGCGGGGCTCGATCCCAGGACCTGAGATCACGACCTGAGCTGAAGGCAGAGGCTTTAACCCACTGAGCACCCAGGCGCCCCCTGAATCAGCTCTTTGTAAGAGTTCTCCCCGCCCTCTTCTCAGAGACGTGGGGGCACTTAGAAGTGAGCAGCCTTCAGGGGCTCCCTCCTCGGCTGTTGCCACGTGACTGTCCTGCAGGAGAGCCCGGCCCCCCAAGAGCCCCTCCCCCTGAGAGCCTCTCCTGCCGAGAGCCAGTCCCCCCCAGAGAGCCCGTCCCCCTGAGAGACTGGATCCCCGCCCCCCCCAGAGCCTGGCTCCCTGGGAGCCTGTCCCCCCTGGAGAGCCTGGCCTGGGAGCTCTCTGCCGTCCCCGCCGCTCCTCTCCTGCAGCCTGGCTGAGCTCTCAGGGGCCTCAGACGCCAGCCCTACTTGCCCAGCTCTGTCCTTGGTGATTCAGGGTCCGCCTGTAGCATTTAGCAGGCGCTCTCCGAGACTGGCCGCTTGCGCTTCCTCCCGCCAGGGCCCCTGCCCGGCTTCACCTGCTCTCAGTAGCCGGTACCTATGCTGTGGGGCCTGCAGATTGTATTCACTTCCTACTTTCTCTGAATACGAAGTCCGAGCTTTTAAGTTTTTTGTTTGATAACTTTTGGGGGGTCATTCTCTTTATCATCTTAACGTGATTTCTAGAAGGAAGTAGGGAAAACTTGTATTCTGTAACCTGGGACTGTGAGAAGGGCAACAGGACAGTGTGGTCCCCGTGCCTGGACTGGTACTGGCTCTTGGTGAGGACCCCCCCCCACGCTCCTGCTCCCTCCTGCCCTGCAGGGCCGCCCAGGCTGCGGGAGAGGATGGCCCAGTGGGCTGGCCTGGGACCATTGCATTCAGCACCGCGGACAGCTCCAGGGTGTCCCTGCTGGAGCCTCTCCCAGACCTGGGGCCTCCATCCCATGGGGCCTCCATCCCCCGGAGCCCACCTGCCCGCGGGGATGCCTCCTCCCTGCGGATCCCAGGGGCCCGTGGCCGGAGGTGCAGGGCTGTCCTGGCGCTCCTTACCAGCAGGCGGGGCGTGCAGTTAGGGGAGGGCTGTGCGGTACCACTGTGGGGCGGGGTGGGGGGAGCTCTCCTTTCACCAGGTGACCCCTCTTAGGTGGGTCTGCATTTTCAGTGCTGTGGGGAAGAGTGGGCTTTGGGGGCCTGGCCCATGCTGTTGCCTGCCCCCCGGCCACTCTGCTGCCCCTGCCAGGGGGCACCGCTCTGTGATTTAACTCTGCCGTGGTCCCCCCGCCACCTTCCCTGAGGCCGTGCTGCAGCTCTTGCCCGCTTCCTGTAGCGCGGGTCCCCGCCCCCCGAACTGCTAACCTGCTGACGTCACTTCTGTTCAAACAGCAAGCCGCTCCCAGCCTCCCATCCCTGAGCGCCACTTCAGCCCTGCTGTGAGGGAGGAGGGAGTGTTTGTGGTCCAGGTGCTGGCCCAGCGGTGGCCGGCTCCCGGAGGCCAGGACGCTGCGGCAGGTGGCAGGGTCCCCCTGCTGTTGGTGCTGCTCCCAGGAAGACGGAGACGGGGGACGGGGGCGCAGCCGCACTCCGGACATGCGCCGTGTCGATGGGGTTGGGGTATGACAGTGCCCACCGGGAGAAGCGCCCAGGCCCACATCCCCTCTGCCCATCCACATGGGGCTGAGTGCCCCCAGTGCCCCATGTCTTCCCTCCCTAAGGGAGAAGGTGCTCCGGGCCTGGGGTCATACAGGGTGTGCCGTCAGGATTGAGGCTTTGGGTGCGTGCTCTGTCCTCTTTCTCTGCGACTGGGGGGCTCACAGGCAGCCCCTCTGCGCCTGGCCCCACACGAGGGGACCTAGGGCTCTGTGGTCTTGTGGGACGTTCTCACGGTGCCCGTGGTCATCCTTCCTTGCTGGCCTCTGTGCAGATAGCTGGGATGCGACCCCCAGGCCTGGTTTGATACCCAGCCTGAGGGGCCCTCCCAATAGCTGTGGCCTGGTGGGTGGGGGTAGCATGGGCCAGGGGAGGACGGGGGCCTGAGTCTGGATCCCCTCCCAGCCTCTGGCTGGGCTTCCTGGGCAAGTTTCTGCCTCAGTTTCCTGCCTCTGAGCCTCAGTTTCCCACCTGAAGTGTGACAGGGTTCCTTTCCCCTGGGTCTGAGGGTTAGATGGTGACCAGGTGGACTGTGCCCAAGCAAATGGGGACCACGATCCCCCCTGCCCTGTCCCCCGAACTGGCGTTCCCCCCACCCCTACCAGAAGTCTCTGGGTCTGAGCAGGAGTGTGGCTTGTGGGCCTCATGCAGCGGGGGGTGGGCGCTGCCCCCACCCCGTGACTCAGGCTGTCTTCTTGCCCGTGTGCTGCCAGCGTCTGGGAAGAGGGCTCAGTGGGTGCAGCAGACAGCTGGGTGGTGGGCAGATCCAGGCCTGGAAGCCTGGCCCCTGGGGCCTCCCCGGAAGCCAGGGAGGGCTGGGGCGGGGGTGGCGCGGCAGGTGGAGAGAGACACGGCGTCCCCGTCCCTTAGTGCCATCAGTAGCCCCGCTTCGCCGGGGCCCGTCCTGGGCGCCATTCCGGAGGTGGCTGGGGTGCCTGGCTGGCGCCCGGTGTGACGCGGAGTCCAAGTTGCTATAGCAACACCCCGAGGCATGCCATCGCCGCTCCCCCCGCCGCCGTCCCCTGCCTCTGGCTCCGTGGGGCCGAGCTTCTGGCCTGGGTGTGCGTGAGGGGGAGAGGCAGAAGTGGGTCGGGGATGGTGGCCCGAGAGCGTGCGGGCCCGCGCTGGGGCTCTGTGACCCGGGGTCTCCGTGGCTGGATGCCCCTTAGCGAGGTGAGGGTGTGTGCCCAGGTCGGCTGCCGGAGGGGACCTGCCCCAGCCTGCGGCCAGTTCTCCCCCGAGGGAAGCGGCAAAATCAGTGGTTGTGACAGCCACTCCTCCCTCCGTGTGCGCTGCCCCGGCGGGGGGTCTGGCTTCCGGCCCGCCTGGGGCGGCGGCCTGCCGTGGAGGGGACGCCCCAGCGTCCGTGTGTCTGTCGCCAACAGCCAGTCTCTGGCCACACGTGTGGGCAGACCGATGGCCGGGGACCCGCTTCTGCCCAGTCGCCTGGGGGGCCTGAGCGAGTCTTACCCCCTGGACTGCACGAACGGCCACACGTGCCCAGGACCTGGGAGATGGCTGTGCCCGCCTCGGGGGGATGTCTGGGACGGTCTTGTCCCGCCTGCCCGTCAGGGTGGCCGCGTCCGCGCTGCACCGCGGGGACGACCACGCGGAGGGGGCGAAATGGAGCTGCTGCCCTCGGTCTCCCTGCCCCTGCCTGCCTCCCCGCCTGCGAGAGCCACGCCTGCCACGGCCACTGCCCCTACCCTGCAGACACCCTGACCTCCTCCTTGGCCCCTCGGGGAGCGCTGGGCCTTGACAGCGGAGGCTGCACAGGGCGTGGGAAGGAGAAGGCTGGGGACTAGGACCTAGCCATGGGTCGGCTCCCCTTGTGCTAATTGCTCACAGCACTGGCGCCCAGCTGTGGATCCGTCACTCGTCCCCAGAGATTACTGAGTGGGCCAGGGGCTGGTGGGACGGAGGTGGCTGTGGTAGGTGCCGGCCTCGGGCAGTGGGGACCCCGGGCCAGGGCACCCTGCTGCTGACCTCGGTGGGGACCCCGGGCCAGGGCACCCTGCTGCTGACCTCGGTGGGGACCCCGGGCCAGGGCACCCTGCTGCTGACCTCGGTGGGGACCCCGGGCCAGGGCACCCTGCTGCTGACCTCGGTATTGCTTCCATTTGTCCTCTTCCATCTGGCTGCAGTGCCCTGGAGGTGTCGGGAGGCCCTCAGGGGACAAGGACATTCTGGGTTGGATGGACCTGTGACGCACGGGTCTGTCCCTGGGAACCGAGTTAGGAAATGCAGGGTCAGGGCTCAAGTGGTGACCGGATCTGGGGTCAGCCGGGGCTCCTCCTGGGCCAGGCTGTGGCTGGCTGGGGTGAAGTCTCCCCAGGGAGCCGGGCGGGCGCCTTAGTCTCCCAGGAAGCCGAGATGAACAAGGGGGGTGGGCCCACTTGCGGAGGCCTGCGGGGCAGGAGCAGGAACCGGACGTCACCGTCCCCCGGGGCCGCTCGTTCCGCGGTCGAGGGCTGTTCCAGGTTGTTGCCGCCTGGGGCAGCTCCCAGGGCACCGGCGGGCTGCGCGCAGCGGGGGCGGGGGGTGTGTGTGTGTGTGTGTGCCGTGGGCCCGCCGGCCGCAGACGTCCCTGAGTACTCGCTGCGTGCCTGCTGCTCCAGCCCGGGGACAGGTTGGTGACTGAGGCCGACACACGTGCCCCGGCCCGGAGATCGCTGCCCGCCAGCCTGCGCCCCCCCACCCCCACCCCGCAGGTCTGTCCCGTCTTCGGGTCATCGCGCCCTTGTGCCCAGCCCAGAGCACTCGCGTGTTTGCCTGGGGAAGTGAGGTACTCGGTGTATTTCTCCTGGTTATTGGAAGTGACGTGTCCCTGGCAGAGAACTTGGGAAGCCCTGGGGGCTCCCGTGGCGAGCGCTCCTGGTGCTGGGCCCTGAGTGCGGGCCATCCGCTCCTCTGCCCTGTCCATCAGCCGCAGCGCTCCGGGTGGTTCTGCGACCGCCTTGGCGTGTCCTTACGCACCCTGCAGGGCACCCAGTTCCCGTGGACGGGTCGGTGTTGGCCCTGGGACACCATCCCTCGGGTAGAACCCCGGCTGCGGCCGTCACCCCCCACCCCCATCCCCCACCCCCGCACCTTCCTGGAAGCTCCTAGTTTGCGCTTTGTGCACGTCGGTGGGTCTGCTGTGGACATTTCGTGCAAATGGAGTCAGCCCTCCGTGGTGGCCCGCCGTGGGGCGTGTCCCAGGGTGACACTCAGTGGGTTGATCTGTTCTTTCCAGTCTTTTGTCTGCACGTGGGCAGAATTTCGGGTGTGATGGAGCTAAGGGGCCCCGGCACGTGCAGACCTCACGGGTTCACTTTGGTGCCTTTCCAAGGCATGTTCGCCCGCGAAATGGCCACCGCCACTCAGATTGAAGCTCGGGTCCCCCGTGCCCCTTCCCGAGTCCCAGCACCAGAGCGTCGTGTGTTGCAGACTCTCATCTGTGTGTTGTCGTCCAACGCGAGCTTCTGGTGGGCCGGCTCCCTGGGCGTGACGCGGTGACCCCGTGGTGTTGCGTCTCTGCAGGCCCCGTGGGCCTCGGCGGATGGACAGGCCAGGTTTTGTCCTTTCTGTGGGGCCGTGTCTGGGCCGTTTTCGGGAGCGGGGCAGTCCTTCCACAAAACGGTGCAGCAGGTCTCCCTGGCGGGGGCTCCTGTAGGCAGGACCGCGCGCCGCCTGCGCCGCGGGGTGACTCTGACGGAAGCCCGTCCGGCCCCACTTTTCTCTTCAGGGTGGTCTCCGGGTGCCCCCCACAACTGGACGTGTACCGTTACCGCTGTTAAAGTCAGGATATCACGTCCGTCCTTAGGGACCGTGTGGCATATACCTTTTTTTGCCGTTGGGTATTTTGGTTGTTTTTGGGTTCTGCTTTTTATTTTGTGGTGTTTCTGAGTAGTTCCTGTCCGACCGGGGGGAGCACAAGCGGGGTGCGGGGTGCGGTCCTGCCGCCAGCGTTCCGCAGGGGCGTGTGCTGCGGGCGCCTGGCGTGCCGCCCTGCGCCCCACCCCCGCGCCCGACTGGTCTCTCGGCCGGCGGGCCGCACGTTTCTTCCTTGCAGCTTCTGCACCGTCCTTGCTCATTTATGTTGCCTTTGAATGTGTTTAAAAATCATTTTGCAGCAGTGCTTTATGTATGACGAGAGCAGCCTTTGTCCTGTTTGTGGGGTCGGTGTTTCTGCGGCTTCAGTTGTCTTCTAGTTCTGCCTGTGTTGCATTTTAATTTACGAAAGGTGTTTTTTTTTTTTTTAAACTTAATATGCTGTCAAATGTACTCTCTTGCATGTGTGTGTGTATCGTTGCTTTTGTTTCTGGGGGATGTTTTCTTTGGGGTTGCTTTACTGTCTTATTTCGAATTAATTTTTTTCAGTCTCAACCCTTTCGTCCGTCGGGATTGTCCTTGTTTAGACGTCTGAGCACCGGCTCCTGGGAGGGACGGGGACAGGCTCTGGGAGGGGAGGCTCCGTCCCTGGAGCCTGTGAGCTCAGGTGAGGCTTCCTCCCTCGTCGTGCGCCAGGTCCTTGCTGAGGGCTTGTGACTCAGGCAGGCCCCCTGTGGAGGCCGCGAGGGTGAGCTCCCCGAAGCCCACTTCTCCTTGACCCCGTCTTTGGCTGCGCGCCTGCCCAGCCCAGGTCCTGACGGGGCGCCCCGAAGCTGCTGCTTCCCTTGGGGAGGTGGCCTTTCTGCTGTGGGTGGGTTCGTACCGTCTTCCTTTGCACGGGAGACTTGTCGTCCCCACGGCTGTGGCCCTGGGGGTCCTGCGTCTGGCAGCCCCCCCAGTCCTTGACTTGTCCCTTCACCTCGCACCTTTTCCAGGGCCAGCCTTGGGGTTCTCGGAGTTCCCTGTGCAGGAGAACAGGCATTGCTTGTGGGCAGACTGGGGACTCAGACCTGGTGGCGCCTGCGGTCCCCTCATACCCCCTCCTGTAAAGGGGAGCAGGTCCCCAGCCTCCCGCCCAGGGTCCCCTTCTCCTCCCTTCCTCCGTCCACAGTCCTCCTCTAGTTGCTGTCTGCGCCCAGGCCTGGCGGGAACCGAGCTGCGTCTCCCGTGTCAGGACCCCCGTGTGTGGGCCCTGGGGGTGGAAGCAGGCACTTGCTCTTAGGACCTGCCACTGTGCCTGTGACACAGACAGGCGGGTGTGGTGCTGTTTTTCAGCGTGAATGACTTGATTTGTTCCTTTAAGGACCAGGGCTTTGAGAGACTGCCGTCGCAGACTGGGCAGTGGGCTTGAGCAGGAGACACGGCCAGGACTGCCCAGTGGGCCGGCCCCTCGGCCGGCGGCTACCAGGGCCACCTGGCAGATCCTGAGGAGCAGAGGAAGCCGGTGCCCACCCTGGGGCCCGTCCTGCCGGGGCGCCCATCTCCTCTGCCAGCCCGCCTTCCAATTTCCTGCAGGCACTGAGCGGCCTGAGGGAGACAGGCCTATTGCCGCCCATACTGCCTTGCACTGTAGTGGCCCTCCACTGCCCCCCCCCCCCAGGCACAGGCGGGCCAGGTCCCTCCAGGGCAGCAGCTGGGAGACTTCCCGTGTCTTCCCGGAGCCCCAGGATGTGGAGGTCACCGTGGGTGCCCAGGGGCCCCGAGGGGACCTGGTGCACACTGGCTCTGGGCATGCTGTCCACCGACAGCGCCGCTCGGGGGAGGCCTTGCAGCGCGGTCCGTGCAGGGGCGGGGTTCCCCAATCCTTGTCTTTCCACCCAGGCTGCTGCCTCCCTGGGGGAAGGGGGCCAGAAGCTCCCGCAGGCTCTGCCCGGCGCGGAACTGTGGGCCGCAGCAGTCTGGTGGGGGACGACACCGTCCCACGCCCCACGCCCCCCTGACGGCAGGGCGCTGAGGCCTCGGGTGGTCCGCTCGCCGTCGGCCTCTCCCTGCCCCACTTGTGCCTCTTTCCCGCTTCAGACTGTTTTCTGTGGAGAGGATTCTCGAGGGACCTCGGGTCATGGATTTCCCACTTCTGAAGTGATGTGCTTAGAAGCCGCCTCACAGGTGGAGGAGCTGTAGTCTTTTAACCTGTCCCTGGATTTGGAACTAACACCCCTCCTTTGCGGTACTCAGCTGCCGTCCGCTGCAGACGAGACCCGGCTGTGTCTGCTGTTTGATCTTACCCGGCTGCGTTCTGCTGCCTGCGTGCTAATAACTCCTCCTCCCTCCTTGGCGTCTGTCTGCCTCTCCCTGCCGGGGCCACCTTGGCCGTTGAGCTTCCAGGGCTGCCCGTGCTGGGGTTCCCAGTGGGTCGTCCGTCCTGCCCCTTGGCCCCGCCTCACCACGCCCTCCCGCGGCCCCGCCCCTTGACACTTCCTCGGCCCCGCCCTCCTCGGCCTCCCTCCGCACCTGCTTGTGAGGCAGCGGAGCCTGTGCCCGTGCACCCCTGCGTGGCAGAAGGGCCGGTGGTGTGGTGACCTCTCAGAGCACCAGGGCAGCACTCCTCTGCTGCATGGTGGTCTCGGGGTCTCCTGCTGTCACCAGCCCAGGCTCCTGCAGGGCCGGGAGCAGGCCCCGGGGGACCGTGGCGGAAGGGCAGCCCTGGCAGGAGCTCTGAGGCCCGCTAGCCGCTAGCCGTTGCCTCCTCCTGGAGGGCGGCAGTGACTGCATGTCTTCACGCTGTCCTGGTGTCTTGGGCGAGTTGGGGGTCGGGTGGCGCAGGGGGAGTCCTGGTTGTCACTGCCATCCCCTGCCTCCCTCCTGCGTGGGGTGTTGGCTCGACCCCCATTTGTGTGAGCCTGGCTTAGCCGGACCTTGGGCTCCCAGGGCCCTTGAGACAGGGCAATGCCCCATGACAGGGGCTGTGGCGGCCCGCGCAACCCCCGCGGTCCCGGCTGGGTCTGTGCCCTGTGGCCGCTTCAAGGACCGGAGGGTGCTCTTCCCAGGGAGCCGGTCCTGGGGGCCTGCCCTCCTCTCCCTTTTCTTCTCGTGGCGCTGCACCACGGCGGGGGGAGGGGGAAAGTGCCAGGAAGAAGGGGGTCCGAGTGGCCGGGCGGCCTGGGGAGCAGAGGAGGGGAGAAGAGCAGGGAAAAACCAGATGCAGGGGAGGGGGCTGGGCCCTGACAAGCCCACGGGACAAGCCCGCTGGCCTTGCTATGGTGAGACGACATTCTGAGGCCTTTCCGCGGAGCCTGTGTCCTCCCCAAGCATCCCGGGGAGGTGGGGCCATGGGCAGTGCCCGCTCTCCGAGGCCTGGGTGAGGAGGGCGTTGGGTGCCCATCCCGTGGTGGCCTTTCCTTTCACAGCCGTTAGGTGTTGTGTGCTGCTTAGGAAACTTCCTGCACGTGGTCTCATTTCCTCAGACCCTTTGGTCTTGGACCCAGATAGCCACGATCCATTTGGAACTTGTTCTTTCTACTGTGGTGTGCCTGGGCCCCCTCGTCGTCCCCCTGGCGACCAGATGTCCCAGCACCCCTTATTAGGCGATCCTGCTTTGGTTTGAGATGCTCCGTTTGTTACCTAGCGGGTCTGTTTTCAGGCTTCCTTATTCCACTGCTTGATGTCCTCATGCACAGGGTTTTAAGTATAGGAGCTTCCCAGCGGTCATAGAGAGAGAATTCACGTGCCCAGGAGTCTGCCCTTCGGAAACGAATAGTTCAGTGGTTTTCGGTGTGTTCACAGAGTCGTCCACCGTCACTCTCGAATTCCAGAACGTTTCCGTCAGCCTGAAAGACCCCCGAGTGGTCCATCCGCAGACCCCAGACCCCTCTGGTCCAGCCTCTGGCAACCCCCGTCTGGTTTCTGTTTGTGTGAATTTACCGCTTCTGGACGTTCCTGGAGAGTGGAATCCCACATGCTTAGTTTCTGTGTCGGATCCCTTTGGTCTGTGCGCCCCGGACCCTTGTGTGTCGCAGTCTGGGCCAGCGCCTCCTTCTCTGGGGTGCCGCAGGTCTGGGGCGAGTGGTCCTTTCTGGGGGTCTGTTGGCCCTCGTCCTGGGCCTTATTTGTCCTGGGCTTTCCTGTGGAAACTCCCCGTCAGCCTGCCGAGCTCCGGAAGGACGCTCGTTGGTGTTTTTACCCGGGTGGAGAAAGGACGTCTTCAGAGGTTGGGTCATCCTATCCTCGTCCTGGGCGGGAGCCGGGGACCTATTGCTGGCTTCGTGGCGCGTTCTACAGTTTCCCGTGATGGATCCTTCCCGTCCGCCTTCACGTGCGTGGAAGTCTGTCCCCAGGTGTGCAGGCTTCCTTGTTGTTGCCGCACATGGGGTTTCTCTGCAGGCCTGGCCTGTCGCTGGGCATCCGGTGCGTGGGGGCTGCCGCTCGCTGTGAATTCCTCACCGGCGGCTCTGCCCACGGCTCTGGCTCTGGCTCGTGGTGTCACGTTGGGGTTGGGCGAGTGTGCTGTCGCTTTCAGCCCTGTTATCTCGCGATGACCCCTGCCGTCCAGCGCCCTGGTCGGTGCCTCCAGAGCAGAGTTGGGCGGTGCCGAGCGTGGAGGTGCCTGGGCCCCCGCCCGGACTTTTTATCTAATGGGTATTTACTTCATCGTTTCTAGAAAGTTCTCCAGGGCTCGCATCGGGAATGTGGCCGGTGCCTGTGGGGAGCCCATCCCAGAGGGCTCCCCTTTCCCTTGGGTCCGTCCGTTAGTATGGTCTATCGGGCTAGTGGATTTCCTGATGTTGAATATGCTTTGCGTTCCTGGGAAAATAAGGAGCTGGGGTTCTGAATTTTGTCCTTTAGGGTTCTATTTGGTGCTTTTGCATCCGTGCAAGAACGGTTTGCATTTGTGTTTGGACTGCGTTTATCAGGCTTCGGGACCAGGGCTATACGCGCTTCATTAAAAAGCGTCAGGAAGCCTCCCCTCGTCGTCATTGCCCCAGAATAATTGCCGGAGCATTGGGAGTGTGGCGGGACCCCCCGCACAGCCGTCTGGCCCTGGTATCGCTGTGGGTGGCTTTAGGTAACTGTTTCTATTTCTTCTCTCCGAATTCGCCTGCTCAGGCTGCCTCCAGTGGGTCACTTTCGGTAAACTTCACTTTCCTAAACTGTAACCCCTTTCATCAGGCTTTTACGACTGATTTGCATAGAGAGTTGCAAGCGGGGCCTTAGGCTCCCTTAACCTTTGTTCTAGTTCAGGGATGATTCTTCCTTTCGAATTTTCCACCCTTGGAATTTGCACACCCCGTGCTTCCTCTCTCTCTTCTCAAGTGCATTAGCTACTGGGCTGTTTTCTTCGTTAGTGTGTTTTAGAAAACAGGATTTTGCTTTGTAAATTAGGGTGGTTGTTTTTCTGTCTTCTTATTAATACTTGTTATTAATCTTTGCTTCTATCTGTATTGTTTCTTTTGTTTGGTGGCCCTTTGGTGGCCCTTTGGCCCTTCTTTTGTTTGGTGGATTATTTTGTTTTTCCTAAACGTTTTTTTCAGCATAGGTGTGTTTATTAAAGTATCTCGGGCTGTGAATACCAGAAAATCAAACTAAGCTCGTGGGAAAGAGGGTGGAGGGGTCAGGCAGGTCTTGGAAATGACTGTGTACCTGCATAGTCCCCTTGGTGTGGCCTCCCCAGCACGCGAGCGGCCCGGGCTCACGGGCTGTGGTGACAGACGGCACGGCTGTGGCCGCTCCCCACTGAGGGCACGCGTGGGCGGGGGGGGGGGGCGCTGGGAACCGCGTTGTCTGCGGCGGCCACACAAGCAGACGCCGTTCCTGGTGCGCTGCCCCCCACCCTGTGTTCAGAGCCCCCCGCGCGGCGGGCGTGCAGGGAGCATCTCCGAAGACCGTGCTCCGTGCCTTTTCCTAAACCTTTCAGCCGAGAAATTAGTTTGCTTTTACCTTCCGTCGTGAAACGTTTAGCGTTACGAATTTTCCCTGATCGTTTCCGTAAAGGTATCCTATCGACATTCTTGCGCAGGGTTTTCACTGTTTGGGTTTTTTTTTTTTTTAGAAATCTCTTAATTTTAGTATTTTCTTTTTTCTTTATTTCTCTGAGAGTTGTTTAATGGCTTGTGCTTGAAATGGGAGGGACTCCTTGGTATTGGGAAGCATTTAAAACACGCCTGTGCCGACGCGGGAGCCTTCACCCCGGCCTGTCGAGCGCACGTCCGCGACACGAGCGTCTTGGCTCACCGTTTGTTGGAGATGCTCTCAGTTCTCAGTATTCAGATCCTGTACCTTTCCTGCAGATTTACTTCCAGAGTTTAAAAAAGTCTCCAGGGAGTTTTAATTTTCTTTTTAACTTAATATTTTTGGACCTGGTAATTCTAGATTTCAGCAAGAGTCCCCAGATAAACAGGCACGCTGCGTGTGCCACAGCCACTTCCCCACTGTGGCTCGTCTTTCCACGTGTCCGTGTGCACACGCGCATGTCGCCTTCTGCATGGCTTGACCGTGAGCCGCAGCCGCCATGCTCCCGGGTCCTCGGCCCCACGGCCTCTTACACAAGCACGGCATGGGGATGGCGGTCGGGAAAGTAGCGCGGATTCGACACTCTCGTCTCAGGGTCGCGTTCGTGTCAACAGGGCAGAGCTTGCGAGCTCCGCTGAGGACCAAGTTCACACGGGTGCCTCCAAGCTCCCGTTGGGGCAGGGGCGATGTGGGGGGCGGGGTGGGAGCGGGGTCGAGGTGAGGGCGGGGTGAGGGGGTGAGGGGAGGGGTGAGG
>CM052798.1:167495899-167564398 GCA_028533885.1 Nasua narica | reverse complement strand
CCACATCTTCCTTATCCATTCATCTGTTGAAGGGCATTTTGGTTCTTTCCACAGTTTGGCTATTGTGGCCATTGCGGCTATGAACATTGGGGTACATGTGGCCCTTCTTTGTACAGCATGCAGTATTTTTAAATTAAAGTTCAGTCGTGTTTTCTTATTTCCATCATGATTTGTTCTTTGACTCAGGAATCATTCATTATTTATTATTATTTTTTCTCTCTTGGATTTATTTACAACTATAGTTCATTGTTTCCAAACATATGTATATTTTTTTCTAGTTGTTTCTTAAAAACGACGTCTACTTAATTATATTTTCGTCCGGAAAGGACCTGTGTCGTCCTGATTTGTTGACCGTTGTTGAGACCCAGCTGCTGCTGGTCCCCCATTGTTCCTCTGCCGGGTGACGTGGGAAGGGGAGGGGCTGGCACTCCGGGCAGGACGCTGGGGCCAGGCGGAGACCCCCGGCTCTGCAGGCGCCACTGCCATCACCCGGGACCTGCTGTGACCCAAGCACCGTGGGATACACACGACCCCGTAGGTGATTACACAGAGCTTAGGGTGATCTCTTTGCAGTAGAATCGAGGCAAAAACACGGCAAAAAGCCAGCTGGCAGATTATTAACACACAAAGAACTCACATAAATCTAAGGAAACTCTAAAAATTTTCCTCCCAATGGGCCAGCCCTGTGAAGAGGCTGAGGCTCCCTGCCCCCGGACAGATGGTGGCCGTGTGCCGCGGAGCCGGCTCGCTCTGGAGGACAGGGTGCGGGGGTTGACTGCTCCCGGACCCTGCCGCTGCCCCTAGCCCGGCCCCGCCCTGCTTCCTCCTGCGCCGCAAGGATGTCATAGAGGCGTGGGCGAGGGTAAGGTGCTGGCGGTGCCGTGGGCGTCAGCTCGAGTCGTCGGGGTCGCTGGGTGCCCTCCGCACACGTCCGGATGCGGTGACAGCGGCGCTGAATGAGGTAAAGCAAAGCTGGGCGCAGAGTCTTCTGATTGTGTGAGACCCTCGCCCCTGGAGTCACAGTGTCCACCTCCGCCGACGGTCTTTGTCATTTCTTTATGACGGTCTGTGTTTGACATTTTCCCCGTAACTATGTGTATTCTGATAATCAGAAACGTCGTCTCAGCTGCCCCGCCAAGTTCAAGGGTCACGTGATTCTGGAGGGCGGCCCAGACCGGCCCCTCCACAGGCGCCTGGACCGCGTAGAGTAACCAGGAGGAGGTGGGTGGGGCCTGGGCTTCCGCGGCCCGACGCCAGCATGGGAGGCATCCCGTGGTGACGTGGGCGGTGATGTGGGCCGCCAGCTGGGCCCCCGGCTCCCTGCTCCCCGCGGGAGGGGCTCTGGGGCTCCAAAGCAGATGGGGACCCTGGTCACCAGGCGCCTGCACAGCTGTGTCTCTTCCTCACAGGCTGCTGGGCCTGCAGGAGAGCCTGGCACGGCTGTGGGGCAAGGACTGCCCCGCGGGCTCCCCACCAGGCCCTTCGGGAAGAGGGTCCCTGTCCTGGAGGGTCACGGTCAGACCCTCAGACCCGCAGAGACGCCTGGCCGTGGGCCTCGGCCCTGGCCCCGCTCTCACGTGCTGTGACTGTTGGGGGCCTGTCCGCTCCCCGACGGCCAGGAGAGCTCGTGGTCTGATTCGGAAGCCCGCTGTGCCGCGGGCGTCTGTGGTGTGGGGACCTCCCTCCCTAACAAGCTAGCCGGCCGCCCTGCCCTTCCTTCTCCCCCGAGTCTGCCCGTGCGCTTTGGGTCCCTGCTGCCTGCAGGCCGAGGACGGCGGACGTGGCCTTCGGAGGCCTCTCCTGGCCCACTTGGGTCCCGGGGGATCACGTGGGCCAGCCCTTCTGTCCCTCTCCTGCAGCGTCCTCCCGCAGCGGGGTGCAGGGCATGAGCTGGACAGGTGTCCTTTGCTGTCCCTTTCCTGGGGGGTGCGAGTCCAAGGTCCCTCCCGAGGAGGAGCTGCCTCGGGAGCTCGGTGCCGGGACAGGCCGTGTGCCTGGGGCTTCGGGGCGGCCGTGGGCGTGCTCGGACGGCTCAGCCGTCCCCTCCTAGAGCTCGCTGCGCAGAAACGGCCCTGCCGGAGAGCTCCAGAGCAGATAAGTCGCACAGATGCCCCGGCGCCAGGGACCGAAAGGAACGTCCTTCAGAGATAGAATGTGTTTTTAGGAGTCGTGTCTTATGGTTGACAGTTTCTGGTAAAACGTATCTAGGACGTGTTTCTGAATTAATGAGAATGTCCTCCTTGGGGGGTGGGTCCTGTTTGGGGCTGGGCGTGGGGAGGGGGCTGCCCGGGTGCCCGGCCCCGCTGCCCCTCAGCCCTGCCACCCAGTGCCAGGAAGGTGGGTTTTTGTTGATGTTTTCACTCTCGATGCGCCCCGGGACGGCGTTTTTATGAACAAGATGGTGTTACGTGCTCGCTGTTGGTGATTTTGGATTGTTGTCAAGATCCCTAAGTTCTTCCTCTCTGGTTTTGTGCGTCATTTGTCGCTGACGGGTGACGCCCACAGAAGGCTTGGTCTGGTCTTCGGGCCACACCTGCTCTGGGGGATTTCGTCCTTTTCTGGGGTCACCTTTTAGAATGATGGTTTAAAGATCTGGACTCGGTGCCGGTCTTCAGGCAAAGCCACTGTTGCACAGGGTGAGGCAGTCTGGGAGGGCTTCTCGGAAGAGGTGGGCCTGAATGGAGCTTCTCGGCCTGGCTGCTCGGAGGGCTCAGGGCCCCTGCTGTCCCGTGTGGGGCCGTGCTCTGCCGGCAAGCCTGAGCCCTCTGTGGGCCCGCGGGGTGTGACTGTGATGTCCCTTGCTGTCTGTAGAGTGCGCTAAATGTTGGACCGAGTACGGAATCCGCCATTTCCCCTGCCCGTCCCCAGAGAGCAGCCCGCAGGACCCCTGTGTGGGCGAGGACGGGGCCGGTGGTCTGGGGTCGGCGGGCACGCCCCGAGGCCCGAGGGCCAGGAAGCAAGGTACTTCCGCTTGGGTGCTGGGTCTGGGAAAGGCCACCTGGAGATGCCAGGTGCTGGGGGGGCAGCAGGCGGGAGCTGGGCGTGGCAGCCGGGGGGCGGGGTGCACACTGCACAGAGCTGGGGGCAAGCTGCAGCGCGGATTCTGGGTGGCCTGCCCCTCCCCCCTCGCCTTCCCCTCCCCCAAGGATGGCAGACGGTGACATGGCTGGGCCATCGGCGGGAGAGCCTATGTGTGATGACCGGTCCTTGTCAGGGTCCCATAGGCTCAGGGAGGAGGCTCAGCTTGTGGAGTGAGTTCATGTGGCCCCTTCCCTCCAGAGCCTTGGCGTGTGCATTAGGGAGGGGAGGGCGTGCAGGCCTCTGCAGAGGCGGCCTTCTGGGTGACAGGCACGTAGGGGGAGACAGACTGCCCTCCGAGCGTCCCCAGGGGCTCACACGTCCCTCCGCCCACAGGGGCTCTCCGCGTCAGGGGCTCGTGCTCTCCTTGCGTCCAGGAGACCCGTGGTCTCATGAGGGGCTGCCTCTTTTGCCCTTACAGAGGGTCCCCCTGCCCCGGCAGGCTTGGGCTGGCTGCTGACGAGACCCCCCAGTGGGCGGAGGCCTGCAGGCTGGGGCTGTGCGCCTGCCCAGCCCAGAGACCCCCGGGAGCGCAGGAGTGGGGGCTGTGGGGGCACGGGGGGTGGGGGTGGAGGCCACGGTTACCCCCTGCCCTCCTGCTCCTGTCGTCCACTTGCCGAGTGCTCATGGCTCGGCAGGAAGGCAGATGGCGCCCGAGGCAGCCTCAGCACTGGGACTTGGACCCGGGCCTCTGGACACCCCGCAGGGAGGGGGCAGTGCTGGGCACAGGCAGCCGCGTCCCGAAGCCGAAGCCACAGCGGAGGAGGCGGTGCCCTAGGAGCCGATGCCACGGCCACCGCCCCCACTGGCCCCCGGCCTTAAACACCCACCTTTTGGTGCCTTTCCAGGGCCAGGGGTCGCCCCTGAAGGCAGTGGGACGCTGGAGCCCCCCTCGCCACCCGCTGCCGGCCCGAGGAGGGACTCCGCCGGCGGCGCCCACGGCCGGCTGCCGGGGCCCCGTGCCACGCGGGCCAAGAAGAGGAAGCCCAACTTCTGCCCGCAGGAGACGGAGGGGTCCTGGTGTCCAAGGTCAGCAAGCACCACCAGCTGCTGTTCGGCACGGGGCTGCTGAAAGCCGAGCCGGCCCTCCGGTACCGCGTGTGGAGCCGCATCCTGCAGGCCGTGAACGCGCTGGGCTACTGCCGCCGCGACCTCGTGGACCTCAAGCACAAGTGGCGGGACCTGCGCGCCATCGTGCGGCGCAAGCTGGCTGACCTCCGGCGTGTGGCCGTCGGCCCTGGCGGGCCCCAGGCACTGGCCCTCACGCCCGTGGAGCCGGCGGTGGCCAAGACCTTCTCCTGCCAGGCCCTGTCCCCCGAGGGCTTCGGCCCGGAGCCGCTCCAAGGTGAGTCCCTGGGCTCTGCTGGCCGGCGGGCAGGAAGCAGAGATCGGCCGCGCTGTTCCTCCCTCTGCCCCAGGGGCCTCCTGCCGCCGTCTGGGGCGGTTCCTGTTCCTTCGCGCCCGCGCTGGTGCGCCCACGTGGTGACAGCCTCCTGAGCATCGCGGGGCCGCAGGTGCGCTTGGCTCCCCTCGGCTTTGCCTCTGCCCGCCGGCGCCCGGCTGTGGGAGGCTGGGCGCCCACGCGACACGGCCCCCCTCCCCGGGACGTCTGCCTCCTGCCTCTGGACCGCGACCCACGGGAAGAAGCGCGTGTTCCTGCGTGGCCCCACCGACACGCTCACACCGGAGATACGAGCTCTTCCGGACCGTGGTTCCTCCGCGGCCTGGCGACTGTCGCCTCTGCCCTGCCCCGGCCCGGGCTCCTCCCCCGTCTGCCGGACCAGAGCTGCGGTCGGAGCGCCGGGCTGGGCTGCTGACGAGACCTGCAGGACAGGCCTCCGTCCCCGCCGGGCCTGTGGCGTCAGGACGGGCAGAGCGACGCCGGGGGCCCGGAGCCCGTGAGCTCCTTCCGTGGCTGTTCTCCGGGGGAGCATTGCTCTAGGGCTGTGACTCCTGGTCCGGACGCTGGGTCGGGGCGCTGACGGACGTCGGCCCGGTGTCCGGGAGCTCCGCGGGCCGGGTGCCAGACGGGTGCCCGCGGCTTGGGCGTGTGCCGTCCCGGCGGGGCCCCCAGGGCGCACAGCTGCGCGGGTGCGGGGCTGCCGCAGCCACCGGCGGGGAGCAGGGAGGATGGAGGCTGAGCCCAGATCCCGGCAGTTAGGACCGGGCAGGGAGGCGGTCATAGGTGGGGATTGGCGGTAGGTTCTGAGGACCATTCCTCCGTCCTTACCTTGTCTTTGACTTGGGACCGGGGCCAGAAAATACGCACAGAGCGTCAGCAACAACGCAGAAGCAAGCCCGTGTATTTGCCTGGAGACCCCACGGGCTGGGGGGTCTCTGCTCTCTGGTGCCAGCCGCACGCATGACTTGGGGACGTTGTCTCCCAGGGGACTGGCAGGCTGGTGTTCTGGGCACTGCTGCCCTGGTGACCTGGTGGCAGGGAGCCCGAGCAGTGGGTGCCCCGAGGCCGAGGGCCTCCTGCTCTGTAAAGGGGGGCGCGCCCGGCCCTGGGGTTTCTGTGCTCGGCAGCAGGACCAGCCGTGCCCTGCGGGTGCCTAGCAGAACTCTGCCTGCCTTTCTGGACCCCAGGCTCTTCCCGGACAGACGCCAGCACACACTCGCCTCCCTCCTGCGAGCCTGGGGTGCTGCCCCACACCCCGACCTCGAGACCACGTCCTCCTGCACAGCGCTCTGCCTCCCCAGTCCTACTCACGGCCCTGCTCTAGCCGCGGCCCCATACCCGGCTCCGCCCCGCGGGTGTCCACTCCATTCAGCGGAGCTCCATTCGTCCTCACCAGCGAGGGGACCTGGCCGCCCTCTGGCTTTCCCGTGCTCTAACCCGGGGACACTCGTTTCCCTGGGGTGGGTGTGGGGGCAGGGGTGCGGCCCCCTCGCAGGGCTGCTTCCTGTAGGCCCATGTGGGCCCCCAGCTCCTGGCTCGCACGGCTTTCTGATGCCGTCCGGACGCTTCCTCTCCGCGAGGCCCCGGAGGGTGAGCTCTCCCTTGCAGGGTGTGGGGCTGTTGGTGGGCATGTGGGGAGGTGTTGTGTGCCGCGGGGGCCGTGGCGGGGCCCCGGGGCGGGCGCTACTGCTCACGGGGGATCCCCCGCAGCCCGCCCTTGCGTGCATCTGGCTGCAGAGCCTTTCTCACCCAGAGCGCTTTCTGGGACAGCTCCTGTCGTGCAGGGAGAAGAGGGACAGTCCTGCTGTAGGCCCCTGGACACCCGGGGCCGTGACTGTGCAGACATGACCCATCCACAGCAGCACGCTTGGCCACTGCACGGCCTGAAGCCGGCGCTGGGAGCCAGCGTTCAGGCCCCATGTCCCCCGACCCCAGCCCTCGTCTTGCCCTGCCCCCAGGGTGCCCCCAGCGGGCCGCGCTGCTCGGGAGGGAGGAGGCCCCCGTGCTGCGGTGCCTTTGCCCCTGTGCTCTCACTCCCCTTCCTCAGCCTCGTGCTCACGTGGGTCCGGGTCCCTGGACGCCCCTGGGCCTGCCTCCCTCCACCCGGGGCGGGCGCAGAGAGCCAGCCCGTGGGGTGTCCTGTGACAGCGAGCTTTGTGACTCAGCTGTGCTGCCAGAGTGGCTGATTCTGAGTGTTCGCTCCTGGCCGCGGACGTGGCCCAGGGGCCGGCCGCAGGGCCCCCCGTGATCCTGCTCCAGCCGCACCGCGGGACTTCGGATCTGTCTCCTGGCAGGTGCAGCCCGCGTGGAGCTCTGGCGTGTGTGCGAGGCTTAGAAGTGGGGCGCCCTCAGCAGCTTGGCCCCCCTGCTGGAAGGGAGCAGGGCCCTGGGGGGTGCGGAGGGGCGGGCTGGGGGGCTTTGTCCGGCCTTCGCCGCTGGCCCCCGTTGTGCATGCTTGGGCCCACCCCCCATGTGCTGTCTGGGGACGTGGCCAGTGTTGTCCAGGGAGGGGGCTCCTGCTGTCATCCCTGGCCTCCTCGGGGCCCTTGGCCTGTGCGGTGCTGTGCCCGTGGACCCCCAGCCTCCTGTGAGGGGACGCTGCTGTCACTGCCCTAATCCCCCCGCCCCTGGCAGCAGCGCCCGTGCACTGGGGGCTGGGGCGCTGGGTCTCCCCCAGGCCTGTCTCTCTGTAGCTGAGAGGTCCCTGGCTTCCCTTGTTCGCCCGCGTCCGGGGCGTCGTATTGCGCTCGGCCTTCTCCTGCTCGGCCTGAGTCGACACCCCGGTCCCTCCGCCAGCCGTCTGTCGCACCTGGGAGCCGCCGCAGTGGGGCAGAGCCCGCTGTCCGCCAGCTTGTGTGGCAGGGCAGGTGGGGGCGACGTTGGGTTCCCAGGGGGTCTCTGTGCCCCCGCCCCTCTCCTCCAGCGTCACTGGTGGGGCTCTGCGGCCGCTCCCCTGGGCCGCGGGGACAGGAGGGGCAGCCGACGCGGAGCCGGGCCCCTCGGCGGACGGAAGGCGTTGCAGGGGTGTGCGTGCAGCCTCGGTCCCTCGCTGCCGCGGGCGGACAGCGCCGCGCACATGCCCAGAGACGCCGGTGGCTCGGGAGTGTCCCGTCCGTCATCCCCGCTCACGGCGGAAGCAGAGGGCGGGGAGGAGGACTCCAGGAGGAAAGCCCGATAAGTTCTGCCGATTTTACTTTTTTATCTTATCCACCCCTCACGTGGGGCCCGGGACACGGCCTCACGGAGGGGCGCGTCCACGTGTGGCGGATAAAATAACTCTGTGGTGGGGTTTAGCGGGGCGCCCCTCACTTCGCGCGCCCCGGCCCGGGGCAGCCGCCGTGGGGTGGGCCTCTGTGGACCCGCGGGCACGTGGACTCCGGCGTCAGGGGTCCGGTGGCGTGTCCTCCCGTTGCTCGGGGCCGGGCACCTCCCAGTTTGTGTCTCGTCTGCCCTGATGGACGGCTCCCTGGTCGCCACGTCCTGGCTCCTGGGTCCCGGGCGGTGGGACAGCGGCCGCGCACGGACGGCCCAGCGGGCCCTGTGCTGCCGCTGCTTTCCTCGATGGGTCTTTTTGAAGATTTTTAGGTTTTGATGTTATCAGTGTTTTGTGTTGGGGTTTCTGCTCTTTGTGTTCCACCTGAAGTTCTGGCCTCCTACAGAGTCCCAGACTTGTTTTTTGAAGTTTTTTTTTTTTTAAAGATTTTGTTTATTCTTTCGAGGGAGCGGAGGGCAGGAGCAGGGGGAGGGGCAGATAAGGAAGCAGGCTCTGGCTGACCAGGGCGCCCGACACGGGCTCGATCCCAGGACCCTGAGGTCATGAGCTGAGCTGAAGGCGGATGCTGACCGACTGAGCCCCCCCGGCGCCCCTGGTTTTGAAGTTTTGTAGTTTAGCTTTTGCGTCTGATTGATCCCTGGGGAGCTGATTTTTGGCACCGGGGAATCCGCGCATATCCCTCTGTTCATCGCCGGTGGTTGGAAGACAGAACCACACTGATGCTTGTCTGAAGCCCCCGGGAGGCCGGCCTGTCCCTGGCGGTCTGGGCCCCTGCTTCACGGGACGTGGAGCCGCCTCGACTCTGAGTAACCGTCCAGTGAGTCTTGTAGCGGGTTGGGGATTAGTTTCTGCTGCTCTGTTTTCTGAGAGAATTTGTATAGAATTGATATTTTTTTCCTCTAAATATTTGGCAGAATTCACCAGGAAAGCCTCTGAGCTGCTATTTTCATTGTGGGAAGATGGGAAACTACGGTTCCTTCAGTGTTTCCGCCCAGTCCCTGCTTCTTCTTGTGAGACCTTCGATCGCTGGTGTTTTCACGGAACTCACCCGTTTCGTCAAAGCCGCGAAGGTCACTGCCGTGCTCTCGTCTGCAGGATTCCCTGAGGGTTGTTGGAATGCCCGTTTACTCCGCGGGGAGACGGCCTCCCTCGCTTCGGACGGTTCTGCTTGTGTTTTCTGCCATACTTGACTGGCCTGACTGCGGACCTATCGATTTTATTGTTTCCTAGAACCAGATTTCGATTTCATTAATCTTCTTGATTTATCCAACGTCGAGTTAATTGATTTTTGCTCATCTTTATTATTTCCTTCCTTTTCCTCCTGTTGGGGTTAATTTGCTTCTGTTGGATCGTTGACTGGAGACCTTTCTTCTCCGCTAACGTACATGTTTATTGCTCCAAGTTTTCCTTGCTTAAACAGTTTTGCACATATTGTGTTTTCATTCATTTATTTAAAATATTTTCTGATTTTCTTTGTAAGTTCTTCTTTACCGAATGGTTCTTTAGAAGCTCGTTGTTGAAATTTTCAAGGGCGTCTTCCCGTTCCCAGGTATCTTTTTGTCCGACTGACTTCTAGTTTAACCGTATTCTGGGCAGAGAGCCCGCAGCTGTTGCATTGTCTGAACTCCAGCCTATCGCGGTGTGTGCGCCTCGTGCGTCTGACAAGGGTGTGTATCCGGCTCTCGCTGGGCGGCGTGTCCCGTGAATGTCACTCCCGTCAGGTTGATCGATGGGGCGTGCACGTCGTGGTCCCCTCACTGATTCTCTGCGGCCCCCTTTTCTGCTGGGAGGGGTGTCGGTGAGTCTCACTAACTGTGGATTTGCCTGTTTCTCCCTTCACTTCCATCCGTCTCTGCTTCAGACGTTTTCTCGCCGCGGTATTAGGACCACGCCCACTTAGGACTTTTCTGTCGTCTTCCTCAGTTGACCCCTTTGTCGCCCTGAAAACGTTCCTTTGTCTTTACCTAACCTGCGTGGTTCTGAATTCTCTAATGTTGGCCTCGCCGCTCCAACTTTCTCGGATTGCTGTCTCACGCGATGTATTTTCCGATCCCTTACTTCCGAGTTATGTCTCGTTTTAGATATAAAGTGCTTTTCCTATGCTCAGTGTATATGGAGTTTGCTTTTGACCCCGTCTCACCGTCTCTGCCTTGACTAGAGCGGTTGCCGTGGTGCCGTCCGCGAGGGCTTCGGTGATGACGGGTTCCCTCGTCTGCGCCCTGCAGCGTGGCAGCCGCCGGCCACACATGGACTGCCCTCGTGCCTCGGGGTTAGGCCTCTTATCGCTAGCGTAAATAGCGTAAATGCCGGTGTGCTCCCATCTCAATGTTTGGTGTCTAGATTTCCCTTCTCCGTTCTTTCTTCGTTGGTGTTTTTGGAGGAATTGTTTATTCCGTTTTGCCTCCACTCATGGCTCATCAGCGATATCTGCGTATTTTGTGTTTTAGTGGCCGCTTTGGGGTCTCTGGCCTGAGCTGCGGACCGTGTGTGTCCTCAGGTCCTGCTAGGTCACTTTGCGTGGGACACGGGGGGCTCGCATGGCTGACGGCTGCTGCCCTTCGGAAGGGCACCTCGTTACTGTTTTCGCGTTAATAATCAGTGTTCTCTGAGATGCACCTAGAGCGAGACGAGGTATCTTCTTTGTTTGCCCTTACGCCCGCCCTCCCGCCCTCCAGCTCCTCACATAGACCTACGTTTCCTTTTATCGTTTCTTTTGAGCTGACGGATTTCTTTTAATGCTTCCGGGGCTGCTCGTCAGCTGGGACAGAGTCTCTCAGCCTTTCTGTCTAAAAGAAGTCTTCATTTTTCTTCTGTTTTTGAAATATATTTCTGCCGGGTATAAAATTCTGGTTGAAAGATTTTTTCCCTTTGTTTGGCACTTTGCCGCTGTCAACCACAGTGTGTTTGGGCGAAGGGTCCCCCGCGTCTTGGTCTCTGGCGGCGTGCATGCTCCTCGGGCCCCTTTGGAAGTGTCCTCTTCGCCACAGTTTTGGTGTTTCCTGCAGTTTTGAGTACTGTGCCTTCAGCTTTGAATTTTTAATATTTATTCTGCTTGGGACTTTATGAAAATTTTCACGGAACTCTCAGTTTTTAATTGCACAAAATTTCGATACTTTTGATCCTTATTTCTTGAACTTCTCCCTGTTTGTTTGCCGTCTGTGGCTCCTCTTCTGTGGTTCCGGGTGCTGGGCTCCTGGGTGTCGCCCTGAGGTCTCCGGGTCTCGGCCGCCGTGCTGTCCTCGAATCGCCCGTGCTGTGTCTGCTGCCGACCCCACACAGGGAGGCACACGGCAGACGACGTCCTCGGTCTTCAGAAGTGCCCCTGCGGCTTTCCCGCGTCTCCGGTCTCTCCTTGCCGGGCAGATGTGCCCCCGTGTGCCCTTCAGCGCTGCTGGGATGGGAGGAATGCTTTCCTCCGCTCCTGGTGTCGTTTCTGTCGTTTCTGGGTCTGACTCTCCTTTGGCTGATTTTTCTCATGGTTAGGGGCCGCCACATTCGTGCTCCTGCTGCTTCGTGTGTCCAGAAGTTTTGATTGTGAACTTTGAGTGCTTTTGCGCTGGGTTTGGTTGTCTCGCTTGAGGAGGATCAGACTTTGTCCCGGGACAGCGGACTTACGTGTGGGTCACTCAGGGCGTCCCTGAAGTAGCTGTCACCCTGAGACGAAGCTTTACCACCTGGTCTGGAGGCGCGGCCCGGGCGGTCACTGCTGGACGCCGCGGCGCCCAGAGCTCCTGTCCTCCTCCTGGGTGACGTCCCTGATGCACAATGACTGTGCTGGGGGAGGAGGCGGCCTGCAGTTCCCTCGTGACCCCTGTGCCCTGTGCCCAGGGGCGTCTTTCCCCCGGGGAGGCACAGACGTGGGCGTGGCATTGTGCGTTGTGATTCTGGGAGAAGCAGGGTGATTTTTTGGGGTCTTAATTTCTGGATTCTGCTGGCCAGCGTGTATCTCTAACCTGAGAGTCACCCCGCATGCCCGCAGCTGACCTGTGCTGACCACAGTGACCTCTTTGCGTCTTGCCTTGCCTGTTTCTCCTCTGTGACTCCCATGCTGGCGGCTGGCCCCTTCCCACCCAGTCGTGCCCACTGGACATCTGGGCCCAAGGGGCGTGATGTCGTCCCTCTCCCTCCGCTCCTGCAAGTTCAGCCGCCCACAGCCCTGCCCCTCTTCCCTGAGGCCGCGACTCCATCATGCCGCCTTCACCCAGCCTGGGCCCTGGCTCTGCGTCAGTCCCCTGGGCTGCGTGTGGCGGCCCCGTCTCACTGCCCCCCCCCCCCCGGACTCACAGTCCTGGTGAGCCCATCCCCTGGACGCAGGTGTCTGTGCAGTTTCCGGTCCCTTCCCTGTGCTGCTGCGTCCGCGTCATAGTAGAGAAGGGGTTATGCCTCAGGGTCTCCTCCTGCCCCAGCTATGGCTCTGTCCCCTAGCGGGTGTCCCCTGGTCGGAAGTCACACCCCATGGCCTCCTGGGCCAGCAGCTTCCTTGTAAGAACACGAGGGGAGTCTGCTCTTGGACGCTCTCACCGCGGGCTGGGGACTGATTGCATGTGCCCTCTTGGCTGCAGGGGAGGGTCCGAGCTGGGCGGCCATGAGCGAGGACCGAGGGGAGAGCAGGCATTCCCAGGCATTGCTCTGCTGGGCTAGAAGCCCCCAGGCCTCCCCCAGACCTCCATGGGGGCGGAAGCCTGTCTGGGTGCTGCGCTGGGACATTTGCACCCCCCACGCCCTGTGGGTCTGCGGTAGCTCCCAGGGCAGCCGGCTGACAGCCCCCCCGCCCCGCTTTCCGCGCCCGCACGGAGTCCTCAGTGCGCACCGAGCCCCCTGGGGCTGGTGGCGGGGGCGTCGGAGACTGCCTGCACACCCACGGCCGCTGGGCTCGGGCCTCCTGGGCTGCTTACAGGCACCGGGCCCCCCACCCCAGCCAGGAAGGGGCCTGCTCCCCGGGAGGGCCTGGAGGCCGGGCTGGGAGCTGCGTGTGGGTCCCACCCCCCACCGAGACGGTCGGGCCGCCCCGCCCCCGGGGTCTGCCCTCCCCCTTTGTGGAGGCCGCCATCCCCGCTCGCCTCTGCCCGTTCCTGGGCCTCTTCCGCCACCTGTCTGAGCTCAGCCGCTTCGGCCCCGGGTCCAGGACGGAATGTCTCACGGCCGGTAAACCAGTGCCACCTGCCGAGATGCCCAGTCCGCAGGGTCAGGAGTAGACCGGCCTGGGGGGCAGCAAGCCCGTGGACGGGCTTCAAGAGGCGTCCAGGGGAAGACAGCCTTGAGAAGAGGGGATGGGCGGCCTCTGCGCCAGTGTAGACAACTTCTGGAATCATCTCCACACAGACTTGGAGGATGGGAAGGAGTTTCAGAGCCAAGTACTTCCTCCTCTCATTTCACGCTGCGGTGCGGGGACGGGAGCCGGCGCTGCCGAGCCCCTGCTCGTGTCCGTCCGGTAGAATGTCTCCCGCCAGCCTCCCCGCTGCGTAGGTGAGGGCCCTGAGGCTGCTCGGTCTAGGCTCGGGGCCCAGCTTCCCTAGGGCCGGCCTGGGCAGTGTAGACCCCACGTGAGTCCTTTCTCTCTGCGGCTCCCTCCCGTGAAGGGCCCTGTGTGTTCTGGTGCTGGTGAGTGGCACCCTTGCCAGGTTCTGAGAATGAAGCCACTGAGAGCGTCTTATGGGCCTGTTAGGGTTTCCGTGCGTGCCATCCACGGGGCCGTGGCCGGGCCACGGGGCGGGTAGGGCCTTATCCTTTAAGGGAGGCAGATCTTGCTGTCGTGGCCACAGCATGTGGCCTTTCTGTCCCCTAGGATTTGGTGGTATCTACACAACATTTAGTAAAGTTTTTTTAAATTGAGTTAAAACTTACGTGAGATAAAATTCACACAACATAAAATTCCCCGTGTTATCCCTCTTAAAACGTGCACTTCAGTGGTTTTTAGCATCTCTAACGGCGTGTGCAGCCATCGGCACGAATATTCCAGAACTTTCTTTAACGACAAAGAAACCACACAGCCGTTAGCCGTCCATCCCGACTCTGGCCCGGCCCCTGGCCACCGGGGATCTGGACCCTTGATGTCCCTAGAACCACATGGCATGAGGCCGGCACGTCTCAGAGGGTCAGCTGCTCGGTGCGTCTCAGCCTCAGCGTCCGTTGCTGGGCGTCGGGTCGTTTCTGTCCTGGGTCTCCTACGTCTGCAGTGGCTGCATGCGTGTGCGCAGGTGCCCTGTGGGCCGGGGCTCCTCTTTGTCTCGGGTGCACCAGCGTGGGGGCGCGGGGGTCCTGGCGCCTCTCCGAGGGGCTGTCCCCTGCTTTCCTCCCTTTGCCCCGGGCCGGGCTTGGCGTTCCGTCCCTGGTGCTCGGGGTGACCCCAGGCTGGGAGGGTGCGACTGCCGGGAGCCTGCAGCCCCGTGAACACGCGGCACCCCTGCGCTCTGTCCTAGCCACCCAGGTGGACCCCAGTGACCTCCAGGAGCTGTTCCAGCAGACGTCGGCCGGCGTCTTCCGAATCAACGCCAACGGTGAGTCTGGGCCGGGCCCGGTCTCACCCCCGCCTGACCTGGCCGTCCCCTGACTCGGCCACCGCAGCCCAGGTCCTGTCGGTGGTCCCAGGAGAGCGCTGCGGTCCCAGGGCAGGGCGGGGGCGGCCCGTGTGTCCACCGCTCCCTGCAGTCCCCCGGCCGGGAAGGGCTGCTCAGAGCCTGCCTCCGCCCGGCAGCACGGGCCGCCTCACAGCTCCCCGGGGTCCGGTGCGAGCGTCCTCACTCGCCCCATCCTTAGCTCCTGTAGACCTGGGGGGACGTGGGCGTGGCTCGCTGCACCCTGTGGGCAAGGGTTGGTGTTTGCCCTTGAGCCCTGAGCTCTGGCGGGTCAGCAGGAGGGCCAGGGAGAGGAGAGAAAGCCCCTCTCCGGCCCTGGGGTGAGGCCCCAGGGGCAGTTCCCTAGAGCTTGGAGCCCGTGGGCTGTGCCTGAAGGGCTGGGGAGAGGGCCGTGCCCCGGGGGCCCTGCTGGGGCGGGAGTGGCGAGTGTGGGGCTGGGGTGGGGCTGGGGCAGTGGCTGTCCTGTCTCTGTGTGCCCACGGTCACGTGTGGTCACACTCTGTGTGGTCTCGGTCCCATGTCCTGGGGCTCCTTGCCCTGCCTCTGCTGGGGGTGGGGAATGCACCCCGGAGTCTGGGGATCGCCCCGGGGGAGGGTCCTTCTGCTCCTGATGCGTGTCCCTTTCTCTTGGCAGTGACCTCCCTGGAGCAGAGCCTCCGATCCCTGGGGACACTGAATGACACGCAGGAGCTGAGGGAGAGCCTGTAAGTGTGTGATCGTGGGCGTGATCGTGGGCGTGCACAGGTGTGCCCCACACCTGCCAGGACCACGTGCCCCCCCCACATGCCCGAGGGCCAGCCGAGCCCGTGCTCGGAGCCGGAGGCAGAGCTTCTGGCCGGCGTCCCCTTCCATCCACGCGTGTGCAAGTCCAGCTGTGCCTGCCACACCCATGCACGCACACCTGTGCATTCACATCTGTGCACAGACCCGTGCATACATGCTCTGTGCACTCACACCTGTCTGTGCACACACACCTGTCTGTGCACTCACCTGTGCACTCACACCTGTGTACACACTCGTGCACACATGCCCTACATACACCCGCACACGCACAGCCGTGTACTTATGCACTTACACCCGTGCACACACGGGTGCAGTCACGCCTGTGCACACATGCTCCTACATACACCTGTGCACGCACACTTGTGCACTCACAACCATGCACACACACACCCGTGCACTCCGGCGTGTACTCAGGTGGTGGGCCTGCCTCAGCGTGTGTGCTCTTTGGCCCAAATGTGTGTGTAATATAGCGGAGCTCACCGGGGGGTCTGCCCCCTTGTGAGCGCCCCCGTGGGCACGCTGGCTGATGCAGGGGTGCCGGGTGTGCAGGCATCTTGCCTGTTGTGGATCCCCGGGCCGGGGGCTCTGTGGTTGCAGTTCTGCCCCGTGGGTGTTGGGCTTTCCTGTCGGGGCTCCCCGGGGCCTGGCCAGGGTTGGATCGGGGGCAGCAGCCAGCCCAGGGCGAGGCGGTGCTCCCCACAGGAAGGCTTCTCATGAGCTGCGTTTCTGGGGAGAGAGAGGAGGGACATCCCTGCGGGGGGCTGGCCTGGCTGGCATGGGGCCGGGGGCCGCTCTGGGCCCTGGTGACACTTGATGAGAATGCCGCGTGATCTCAGCACGGCCCGGGCTGGGTGCCCCGAGGGGGAGCCTGAGACCTGCATTTATGCCCTTGTTCCCTGGGCTGCCTCCTGGCCAGGGGGCCCCGGGTTGGTTGAGCCCGAGCCCCCTGCCTGGGAAGGACGCTAGTATGGGGCCGGTGTGCTCGAAGGGGTGTGGGCTGTGGCCTGGACCACGTGTCTCTTCTTGGCGTCAATGTCTGTTGGAGAGGCCATGGCCCCGGCCCTTGTATTTGCCCATCACCCTGTCCGTCTGCGTGTCCACCCTCCGGCCACCCTCCCGTCTGCCCACGCGCCCCCCCACCCGTGCGCCCACCCGTCCGCCCACACAGGTAGCTGGGCCCGCTTCTGCCCAGTGTGGGGGTCCAGAGCTAACGGCGACCGAGGGCTCCTTGCAGATTTTACGTACAATTCTATCTTTAATTATTTCTTTTATTTTTATTTTTTTTAAAAACGACATATTGTTTTCTGATTGCGAGAGTAGCATATGTTCATTATGACAAATGTGGCCACACAGGATGTCTGAGTTAACGTTTCGGTATTTCCTGCCAGCCTCTTCTTGAGTCCTTACGCGTTTTGCAGAATTGGGATTTCAGTGAATAATGTTCTGGATCCTGCTTTTTACCGCTGGGAATCTGGAGTGCGTGTCCCTTATCACACACTGGAAACACGCTCTTCAGAGCTGCGGCGGACGCCGTTGAATCTGGGTAGTGAGTGAGCGGAGGCTCGGGGCCCGGTCATCTGGCCTTTCCCGTTCTCAGTATCGTGACCGAAGTTCCCAGGAGCCATGCTGTGGTGGGTCCTTCCATTCGCGCCCGTGTCCAGGTTCGGTCCCTGAGCCGTGTCCCTGGGGTCGGGCAGCTGGCATTTTCGGGGCCCTGGCCCTTGAGCACGTTTCCCGGGCTTCCTTGCCCAGCTGGCGGAAGGCTGACGGCCCCAGCGTGGGTCGGAGAGGACGGCCGGCTCCTGCCCCTTCCCCTGCCCGTGTGACAGCCTGGCCGGGCCACTGTCCGCACTCCTGCCCCACTGGCCTCAGCTTCCAGCTCCAGAAACTCTGGCTTTAGCACCTTCCTGCCCCCACCCCCGCCAGAACCCCATTCCCCCCGGAGCCCCTCTGCCTGCGGCTTAGCTCCTCACTGGGCTGCAGCCCCAGAACCTTCCAGGACCCCTTTTGCAGTGGAACTGGTGCGGATCATGGACGTTAGCATTTGCCGGTGACCGAGGCCAACATAAGGTGCCTACCGTGTTCACTCTACATTGATGTCAGTGGCTTTTTATTTTGTGAAGTAGGACGAAGTTCACCACCATCCGTTATCACCCTTGTTTCATAGTAGAAGGGAGGACGTTGCAGTGGGGCAGGGCGGGCTCTGATCTCGGGAGAGAGGACGTTCCTTCCAGATGAATGAATCCAGCGCCCTGAGGACTTCACAGACTTGAGCTTGATTTTCTCGCCTTGCATGAGACGTGTGTGTGTTTTGCCACTCGTGTCCGGACTGTGGGGGACCCCGCCTCGGGCACACCGTCATGGGCTCCACGATCGGCCGAGGTGGCTGGGCTGGAGATCTCGCTCCGCCGGGGAGTGAGGCTCAGTGTCACAGGACCTTGTCTGTCTGTCTGTGTCGTGGGGCGTCCCCCAGGCTGCCGAGGGTCAGACAGATTGCTCCAGGAGCCTGGTGTGAGCACTGGGACTGCGGCCAGGGGTCTGTCCCCACAGCCTTGTGGGCACGCTGTGGGACAGCCCTGGCTGCAGTCAGTGGGGCCCTGGGCACAGCTTTGGGGTGATGGGGCTCCACCCGCACCTGGCTGTGGTGACCTGTGTTCACAGCAATTTCAGAGGCTCTGGGCTGGTGTGCAGGGTCCCCAGCTCCTCCCAGTGGGCGTGGGGGTGGACGGGGACGGTCCCCAGCTCTGGGGCCCCCGTGGTCCCAGCTCCTCCCAGCGGGTGTGGGGGCTGGACCGCACCACCCTCCTCTCACGACACACTGAGTCCTGTGGTGGTCGAAGTGCTGACGAGCTCTCCCCTCTGCGTCTGGGGCGTTGGCATCTGTGAAGGGGCCTGTGGGCTCTGGCCTCACTAAGGCCCAGGGAGGGCCTGCACGGGGTCTGCTCAAGAACCGGGGCTCGGGGGGAATGCACGTGGGTGCTGCCGGAGGTCGTCCGTGGTGGCGTCGGCCCCCATCGCCTGCGCTGACCTGAGATCTGCTGCCCGGAGCCTCCCCGACCGCGGGAGCGCGTCAGGAAACGGAGGCGGGGGAGGATGGGCTTCCCCGGGAAGCGGAGGCGCCGTGCGCCTGGGCAGGTGGTTAGGGCTTGGGCTGGTGCTCAGCTCCGTCCCTGGGGAAAGCGGACAGCAGCCCGGGGCCAGCTGCAGGCCCGAGCCCCGTGGGGTTGAAGCTCGGAGCTGGTGAGCCAGTTCGGCAGGTGCTGGGGGAGGCTTGCGTCGGCTCCAGGGTCTCTGGGGCTCGGCTGGGGGCGCTCAGAGCGGGGCCTCCGCGGCTGCGGCCGGAGCGGCTGGAACCTCCTCCGCTTGTGGTCAGCGGACCGACGCGGGTCTCAGCTGGGAGGCCCCTGCGGCATCCACACGCGTGTTCTCACACGGCCGGGGCTCCCTGGGGGCACGGCGGCCTCGCGGGTGCCGAGCATCCCCCGCGCGGGGCTCCGGTGCAAGTGGTCTAGTGAAGAAGGGGGAGCGAGCTTGTCCAGGTTCAAGGAGAGGGGACTCACCCCACCCCCAGCGGGAGAGCGGTCAGGGGCTGCCGCCGCTCTTCAAGCGGCTCTGAGCGCTAAAGCAGCAGCGGGCGTGTTGGCGGAGCCCCCAGAGTAGGGGCCCGCCACCGGGGGTGTCAGCAAGGGGGGCACAGGCCAGACCACGTGGGCCTTGTGGGCCTGGCACGGGGCTCGGGCTGTGTTTCCAGCGCAGTGGGAAGCCGGCGGAAGGTTCTAGAATGCAGTGGCCTGATGGACAGCCGTGAAGACAAGTGGGACGTGCGGCCGTCGCTGTGGGTGGAGGCAGGAGGGTTGGCGGCCTGGACGCCGTCCCCTCGGCCTGCTGGTCGGGGGCTGAGATCCTGCCTGACGGGGCCCCCCTGACCCCAGGTAGCCGGGACTCCTGAGCATCCCCGCGGCCGCAGTGCTGGGCTGGGGGATGGCCTCGCCCCTGCCTGTGAGACCGGATAAGGGCAGGCCCGGGGGCTTCCCGCAGGGGCTCAGGCGCCGGTGAGCACGGCGGACGCAGGGCAGTTGCCTCCTGGTTTCCCGGAACCTGCTCCAGGACGGCGGAGCCGCACTCGTTACCGGCTGTGACCGCAGCCGTCTGGTGGGGACGAGGCGTGTCTCACTGGGACGCTGATTGGTTTCCTGGTGACGACGTTGAGCGAGCAACTTTTCACAGGCACGTCGACCGTTTGTCCTCGCGGGTGTGTCTGTTCGGACCCTTTGTTTTTGAATGGGTTTTTTGTCTTTTTATGGTTGAGATACTCTCTCCTTCTAGAAGCTTCCAGCCTCTGCACACCGAGCTCTCCTGGGCTTTTGCTTTCCCTGGTGTGGCTCATGGGTCACTCTCCTTTGCCGGCTTCTCCTCCTTGTTCCAGCCTCTTTCCTTCTCTTGCTTCGTCCCCATGTTGGGGGAGCACACATCCGTGGCATTCCCATGGCCCACTGTCCCCCGCAGAGACGCGGCCGCTGGCCGCGGGCACCCCTCACCTTCACCCGCCCTGGCCTTCCTGCCCAAACGTGTCTCCTCCTCGCTCCGCTCCTCCAGAGCCCCCGGCCGGAGCCTCCAGGCCCTCCTTTGACCACGGACTGCCCACACCGGCTGCACACAGAGGGGCAGCCGTCTGGTGGGGACGTTTCGTGTGCGACGCTGCCGCTCTGTGTGCAGCTCGGCCGGGCGGCTCCCCTTCTTCTGCAGCCTTGCCTGACCACCGGAGGCCGGGGGCGCCTGGGTCTTGCTGGCTGCCTGCCGTGTGTCCCGCCTGAGCCCCTGAAATGCGGCGTGGGGCAGGAGTCCAGGCTAATTGTTTTGTTTTCAGCCTGATTATCCGGTTATTTCAACACCGTTTTTTGGAAGGATTATCCTCTCCCCGTGGTGAGTGCCTCGGCACCTTTTCCAGAAGTGACTCGGTCACGTAGGTGGGGCTGCATTTTGGGTTACTATGTGTCGTGGGTCTGTGAGCCTATGCCGGCAGCACCCTGTTGTCTGAATCACTGACGTTTTCAGTAGGTCCTGACCTCCGCTGGGGACGCCTCCAGCTTTGCTCATCTTTCTGTGAAATCGTTTCGTGTGCCTCTGCTGCTGTGTACTTCAGTGTCGATTTTAGAGTAGCTTGTCGATTTCTGCTCTTTTCACATCCGGCTTTAATTAGGATTGAGATCGCGTTGACTCTTAAGGAGAGAAGACCAGCTTAAGGAGAACGGACCTCTTACCAATCTTGAGTTTTCCAGCTCGTGAGCGTGGTCAGGATTTCTCTGATTTTTATGTTCTTCCGTTTGTTTCCATACTTGTATGGTTAGTGTGCAGGTCTTGTGTGTATTTTATTCAACTTAATTGTGAACAATTCCATGTTTTTTATACTATTATACAAATTATCATTTATGTTTCACTTCGCGGTTGTTGGCTGCGAGTACGTGGAAATACACATGATTTTGTGTGTTGCCTTGTGTCCTGGGACTTCATTATATCCAGCTGGACATGTTTCCTTCTTTGTTCAGGTTTACCTAGAGATTTTGTAGTGAATACGTGTCGAATTTTATCAAATGCATTTTCCGTGTAGTTTAGGGAGAGGGTTTTTTCCTTTTAAAGTTTATTCTGTTAATACGAGAATTGCATGCATTGTGTTTTGAGTGTCCGGCCAGCCCTGTGCTCCTGGGGTGAAGTCCTCTTGGTCGTGATCTACTATCCCTTCCTCGGGGGGCCGAGGGGGCGCCCGTCAACAGGGCAGGGCGGCCAGGGCCACACGGACGTCTGGAGAAAGGCCACGTCCACGCTGCTCACTTCAGTCCGGAACCTCACGGAGAGCGTGATGGGCGCAGACAGTACAACAGGGGGGACCGGCCGAAAATGAAACAGAAGGAGGGCCACAGACTGTGAGAGCGGCCATGGGAGCAGGGCCCACCTCCCAGCAGAGAAGATGGAAAACCTCTGAAGCCAGCGAGCCAGTCACGGAGGAGGGGGAGCGAGCGTACAGAGAGAATAAAAGTTCATTCGTTGATAAAACACGAACCGGTCATAGAAACAAGGAACAAGAGGGAGACCAGGACTCCAGATCCAACACGAAAAGGCTGATTAGGAAATATTGTGAATCTTCTGACAATAAATTGATACTTGGTAACTAAGATGAATCAGAAAAATTTCTCAAAGGACATGAATTCTCAAAACGGATTCGGGAAGAAAGGGAAAACCGAAATAGCTCGAAGTCTGTCAGAGGACGTAGGTGTGTCCTGAGGAACGTTCCCACCAACACCCAGAGCAGCGCTCGGGGCAGAACGGGCCCCCAAAACGCGGACAGGGCGCTCGCCGGTCCTGGCGCTGCACCGACACCGGCAGCGAAGGAAGACTCCGGAAGGAAAAGCGCGGCACGTCCCGCGTAAGCACAGCAGCGGAGGGGCCCAGCTAGGAGTTAGATTTCGGGCTCTCCCGCCCGGGAGAGGGGCTGCGCGTGCGCGCTGCTTCTGTGTGCGGCCCAGAGGCCCCGCGAAGCTGTGGGCGCAGCGGGGCAGGGGTGCGAGCCCACCGTGACGCAGAGTTTGGTGGCGTCGGAGCAGAAGTGGAGAGGGCGGTGGCCGCAGGGACGAGGGTGCGGTGGGGCGAGCCTGCCCCCCGGGGAGGTGGCCAGCATAGACTGGGGGCACTTGGCCCGCTGCCCTCGTCTGTGCAGTGTCCTCTGTGCGGGTGACCGTTGCTGGTCACCAGCCGCGGGCGTGGCTGCCTGTGCCCGCTGACCGCTGACCGTCTGGGTGGCTGCAGAGGGGGCGGGAGGGGTGCAGACCTCGAGGCAGGGGTCCGTCCAGCACGGTGAGGACAGAGGACGAGCAGACAGGAGCAGGGGCTGTGCTTCCATGGGACCCATGCGGCCGCGCTCCTGGAACGGGGACGTCCCAGCTGCGGGTGCCGAGGGGCGTGATGCCGCGCTGGTAATCGGGGGCTGGCGGGGGCCTGCTTGGGGGAGAGGCGGCCCGATCCTGGGTCAGCGCCTGAGGGTCGCGCTGCTCTCATGGATGAGAGGAGACAGGCTCCGGGAGGCGTGGCCCCAGGGCTTTAGCTGGAGGGACTAGAGGGCCCGAGCGGCAGAGGGCCGGCAGCCCGGGCGCGTGGAGTGGGAGAGGCCCACCGGACATCCAGGGATGGTGCCCAGCGGGCTGTTGGTGGGGCCCGCATTCAGGCCTAGGTGTGGACGTGGGGTGGGGGACGGTGGCACAAGGTGACTTAAGGCCGCGGGGCTGAAGGAGAGCACCCAGGGGGTGAGCACGGGGATTGGCGAGGGTGGTCCGGGGCCCGGTTCCGGGCGCAGACCCAGCAGGTCAGGGACGCGAGGAGCCCGCAAAGCCCCCTGAGCAGCGTGGCCCCAAGCTAGGGGTGTGGGGGACACCAGGAGGGCAAACTGTGGGCCACGGGGTGGGAGGTGCAGCAAGGAGAGGGGGCTCAGGTGCACAGTGAGGTGAGTGGATCTGAGGGGAGAAGCCATGTCGTGCGGGTTCCCTGAATCCGCTGGCGGCCTGCTGGGAAGGGTGTCCGCGCCGCGGTCCTCAGGGGCGCTCTCCCGGCTGGCCTGGGGGTCCGTCCCGCCCTGGCCCCTGTGCCCCCAGCCCCGGCTCCATGCTGCAGCCTGTGTGTGGCCAGGTCAGACGGTGCCCCCACCCCTGCCAGGGGGGTCCTGCTGGGAGCAAAGGGGGCATCGGGCTGCGGCTTGAAGGGTCAGGAGGGGTCTTCTCTGGCGCCTGTGCCCGCAGAAGGCCCAAAGGCAGGGTTTGCCCCCGGTGTTGCTCCGTCGGGGGGGCTGTGGTCACCCCCAGACAGTGAGGAGCTGGTCTCTTCAGTCCCCTCGAGGTCACGTGCAGAACCACAAGCCACACCTGGGCCCGGCCCCCGGGCTCTCGGGGCTGGAGGTGGGAGAGCCCTCCCGGCCCTCGGAGGCTGTGGTGCCCGGGGTGTCTGCGCTCCCCAAGGCGCCGCGCGGACCCCCAGACCAGAGGGCCCAGGCCGCGGGGGCCCAGACACGGTTTGCTTGCGGGGAGGGGGTCCCGAGCACGGCGGCTCGGGTGTGATGTGCGCGGCGGGCCGTCCACCCCGATCCGAGCTCACCCCTGTTGTTCTCTCCCTCCTCCCGCACCCCCGTCGCTGCCTCCTCCGTGTCTGGGCCTCTGATCCTCGCGCCTCTCGTGGCTGCCCCCCGGGCCTTGGCTGTGTTCTCCCCGCTCGTTCTCCTGCTCCTCTTTCCTCTGCCGCCATGTGCCCGACGACGCCCTGCTCCTGGTGTTGTCGGTGCGCTCACCTCGCTGCGCCTGCCGTCCCCTCTCCGCCCGCGCTCTCCTCTGGCTCCCGCCTCCTCCCGCGCCTCAGGCACGTGCTGCAGCAGGAGACCAACAAGAGCATCGCGGCCAGCGCCGGCACGGTGAGGCAGACGGCCGAGCTCCTGCGGGGCTGCTCCCGGGTACGTGGTGGGCCGGGGGCGGGTGGGGGGAGGCTGGGGCTGGGGGCCCGGGAGATCGGGGGATCAGGGCGCCTGCCCGGCCTGCGACGCAGACGGAGGCCGGACCGTGGTGCGGAGGGTGCACGGCGGCTTCCTGCGAGGCTGCCATAGTGCCACCCGCTGACCGCGGCAGTCCGCCAAGCGAGAGGCAGCTGCCGACCTCACGTGTCGTGTGGCCCGGTGCGTCTGGGGCGTCCGGGAAACACAGGCCTGTGCCGACGGCAGGGGCCGAGGCTTGGGGGCTGGGAGGGGGCTGGGACGGGCTGCAGGGGTCCCAAGGAGCTTTCCGGGGCGGTGGAATGTTCCAGAACCAGCTGGGGGTCACGGCACAAGGAGCAGGCACGGATGGTTGAGTTAGGGTAAGTGCGTTCTCCTTGGGAAAGTTAGATCAGCCCCTCATAGAAACGGAGGCCCGGAGACAAAGGCTGAGTTGGGCTTCGGTTACTGGAGGTGCGTCCGGGGAGTAAGTGTCCACCGTGGCGGGGTGGACGGCATGTGCCCGCCGCCGCTGGCTCCGAGGCCCACGCGGCGCTCTGCTCCCCGGTGCTCTGTGCCGCACGCCCCTTGCTCTGGTGGTTCAGGACGGCACGCCCGGGCCTGGTCGTGCATGCTGCTGGCAATCACGGTGACTCCTCGAAGGAGGTGGCTGTGCGGCCCCGCACAGGCGTCCACACTGCTTGGCGGGGTCGGCACGGGTGTGCCGCCTTCTCCTGTGTGTCCTTGCTCTGTGCTCTTGAGCTCTGTGGGCTCCACGCCACACGTGTGCCGACTCGTCCGAGAGCGTGTCCTGGGCACAGCCGGCGGGCGACTCTGTGTTCGCAGCTCATGTTGGGCACTCCTGGCCGTCCTCAGGCCTTTTATCCGGAGGGACGCTGGGGCCCCGAGAGTGTGCTGTGCACGGCGTCTGAGCCAGGCAGGGGTCTCGGCTAGATCTCCGCTCTGGTTTCTCTGGGTCCATAGTCCGGGTTGTCACCCGTGTGCACCACGAGGGCTGAGACTCCAAGCTTGAGTTCCTGGGGGCGTGGAGGGATCGCCTTTAGCCTAGAATGTCCTTCAGTCTGTCCACCACCCACGGGGCCGCCCGTCTGCCCATCCACCACCCGTCTAAGAATCCAGCAAGCGAACACTGAACACCTGATGTGTGCCAGATGCTGGGGGAGGGACACAGATGAGGCTCTCCGGTTCCGCGGTCGGACAGCCTGGCCGGGAGGGGCTGGTGCTGCTCCTTGCTCCCTCGGAGGAAAGCTGTGCCCGTCACACGGGGCTGATGCTGGGCCGCACGGCCGGAGAGCACTGCAGAGTCCCTGGGCCCTCGGCCCAGTCCCGGGGTGCACACGGGGTGCCGCTCACAGGAGCCTGTGCCGGACACGAACACGGGCTCCTCAGACCCGCAGTCCCACAGGGACCGTGCTGAGGCCCTCTGAAAGTGCCCGTCGGAAAGTTGGGGCCCCCGGACCGCGGCCAGCCTGCCCTCCTGCAGGGATCCCGCGCTGTGTGGCGGCGATGGGGTGCCGGGCACCAAGCTCAGGGCCGGGTTCTGGTTGGAGGTTGAGAGGAGCCCCCCGGCAGGGGCGGGCTTTCTGGGAATGGAGATGCAGGGTCTGCCTCTCCCTGGGGGCGACGGGCAGGAGGGCCAGGAGTCCACGTCGTGGTCCTGGTGCGAGGCCACAGGGCAGCAGTGTGGCTCTGTGCCGCTGCGGTGTGGAGACGGAGCCTCGGGTCCGGGCGCCCTGGTGATGCTCACACAAACGCCAGCGGGCAGCACTGGGTCTCGGGCTCGCTCGTCCACCCCCTTGCTTGGCAGCTCCGTGCCCAGTGTGATTCGGGGCATCGGGTGCGCCAGCGAGGAAGACGTGCAGGGTGGGGGCCGAGCGCCTGGGGCTGGGAGGGGGCTTCGATGAGCACACTTCTGACACCCAGGGTGAGACCCCACGTGATCGGCTGGAGGGCCCGGAGCCAGCGCCCGGCTTCATGACCCCCGTGTGGCTGTGATCGGGAGGGGAGGGGGCGTCCCCTGGGGGCCAGGGAGGACGGGCAGTGTGGGGGACTGGAGCGCCCCAGGGATAGGGGAGGCCGTGGGCGGGACAGGGCCTTGGCTGTCTACACCGCCCACGTTCTGTCTTTGCAGCAGGAGTGTCTTCAGCTGGACCACCTGAAAACTCAGCTCTCGGATGCCGTTCAGCGCTACGGCGGGGTGCAGAAGGTGCGGCTCCCCAGGAGGGCTGGCGGGGGTGGGCCTCGCGGCCTGGAGCTCCCCCTCGGCCGTCTTGCCCCTGGGTTGCCTGGTGGGGGTCCTGTCCCCGAGAGCAGAGGGCAGGCCAGGCCTGCAGACGGCCGCCAGGGGTCAGGAGCCGCGGCCTCAGGCCGTGCGCAGGAAGGACATTCACGGGCTGGTGCTGCCCCGGGGACCCCTGGCCAGCGGAGAGAGCGGGCCTCCTGCTGACAGGTGAGGACACGGGGACCCAGGGCTTCCATGTGTGGGGGGCCGACCTGCCGCGGAGCTGAGGGTGGGCTCTGCTGCCCGTTCTCGTCCATGACCTCGGGCTTGTCTGACCACTTCTCCCTATCTTCTCTGTTCCTCCTGTCTCCCTCCATTCTCTAACAGAAAATTGCGGAGAAGTCCCGAGCACTGCTTCCCACGGCTCAGCGGGGCGGCAAACAGCAGGTGGGTGCCGACCGGTCACCGTGGTCCGCGGCCGCATAGGGTGACGACACGGCGTCCAGGGCTGTTCACGCCCGGGGGGCGCGGGCAGCAGTGAGGGCAGAGGCCCCCTCCGAGGGGGTCTGACTAGACGAAGAACCTTTCCCCAAACTGGCATTTTGACCTCGGCTCCCAGCTCGGGCCGAGACGGAGTTCTGAGCGCGGCAGGTCCGCGTGCTGCGCACTGACTTGGACCTGACCGGCCCTCCTGGGAGCGGAAAGCGATGGAAACGGGAGGCGCGAGCCCGCGCGGACTCGCACGAACCGGGGGAGAGGGGGCAGAGACAGCCTCTGACGGTGCAACAGCCGAGGGTCTTCCAAGGCGCTTGAGTGTCTCAAGCCACAGCTGGATGAACCTCACGAGAAACAGGGTAAACGTACCCAGACTCACGTTCTAATACAATTTTGAAAGTCAAAGACAGAAAGTCCTGAAAGCCGATGAAAGCTCGACAACAGAAGTCACGTCATTTTTAAGCAGTGAGGAGACCCCCCTCCCCCGGCGTCGGAGGTGGGTCCCTGGACGCCGGGCAGCAGCGCAGAGGCATCGTTAAGACTCCGAGTACTGCCTACGAGGAGTCCTACGCCTGCTGAAAACATTTTCCAGAAATGAGGGTTGAACGAAAACATTTTCAGAGAAGCATAAATGGAGGGAACTCACCGTCTACAGAACTCTGACAGGAGCAGCGAAGGGGCTGCGCGTCCCGGAAACATGGACGTGTGGACACGTCTGACTTTGCGTGGGCCGTCGAGCGGGGCTCCCTCCCTGTGGGGCGCAGACGCCAGGGTGGGTCCGAGAGCCGGGCCGGCAGGAGCGCAAGAGCAGGAGTGAGCCGCGGGGGAGCCTGCTGCTGCCTCGGGGACGTGACAGGAGCCACGGCCCACGGCAGCTGGCGGTAAGCCGGCGGGCTTCTTGCCTCATGCGGGGGACACGGAAGGACGACACAAGAATGTGTTATATAGTAAGGTAGGGGCGCCTGGGTGGCTCAGTGGGTTAAAGCCTCTGCCTTCGGCTCAGGTCATGATCTCAGGGTCCTGGGATCGAGCCCCGCATCGGGCTCTCTGCTCGGCCGGGAGCCTGCTTCCCCACCCCGTCCCCCCACCTGCCTCTCTGCCTACTTGTGATCTCTTTCTCTCTGTCAAATAAATAAATAAAATCTTTATATAGTAAGGTAGTAGGTACGTGAGAGAATAAGACAAACCTGATTAAGGGAAAGCCAAAAACAAAAAAAACTATAAAAGGACAGAAAACAGGAAGCAAGTTGTATGATGGCACATTGACACCAGATCAGTTTGTGACTTCATTAGCACAGCCTCACCCCTCTGATGAAAAGGCACAGACCGTCAGACTCAGTTAAATAGAAATCCAGAAGTGTGCCGGGAGTTAGAGGATGGCCAGAGACACCCTGAAGCCACAACGCAAGGAAGATGGTGCCCGCGCCCGTGTCAGAGTGCGCGAGTCCGCGGGGAGGGCGACCCCGCCTCCCAGGACAGCGCGGTAGTTCCGATGTGAGGTGCGGTTAGGCCTGTGGGCTGATAGCATAGCCTCAGGATACGCAGGACAAAACCGACGGTCATAAAAGGAAAAACGATAAATCCACAGTCACAGTTGGATTTGGTGACACACCCGCTGAGATGACGGAGGAAGGAAATGGGAAAGTGCGGGAGGATGTGAGAGGCTCAGCCCGTGCGATTCACGAACACGCACTTGCCAGACGGTAACGAGCCCCACCACACGGTAAACAGTCCCAGGAGAGCCAGCGTCCCTGCTGGGTGGGCGGCGCATGCTGGGACTCCGATGCCGGTCTCCGCAGATCCCAGTGGGATGGTGCAACCCCGAGTACATTCTTGGATTGGCGCAATTCAACTCCCATTTGGTACCAAAAAGGCAATTTCCCAGGTTGGGAATGAAAAGAATACAATTTGAAGGAACCCACGAATCAGAGCAGAAATTACCGCGGAAATTGGAAACCATCGTGAAGGGAACAACAAAGAAGGCAACAAATCCACACTTGGGACGCGGCTGAAGCAGAGCTCTGGGTGCCTCCCTCTGGAGGGAGAAAGTGTGAAAGTCATGGGGGGCGGTCTCAGTCTCAAGAAACTGGAAAAGCAACACCAAACTGAATTCTAAGAAAGCATATAGAAAAAAGCAGAAATCCATGAAATATAAAATAGATCCATTTGGACAACTCCAAGAAAGCTAAAATTTTTTTTTAGAAGGATTAATAATAAACCCCACAAGATTAGTCCCAAAACAGAGAGAACATACGAATTACTGGTATCAGGAATGGCAATAACTTGATCAGGAAAACAGAAGTTTGAAGACACTATGATACGACTTTACGTCAATAAATATGACAGGTGGAACACTGAAATTTTTTTTTTTTTAGAAGAAAACATAAGTTACCGAGACATACCGAAAGTTTGGAAAGCCCAGTATTCATTACAGAAATGAAATTAATAATTTCATCATTTCCATGGTTAAAATCCCAAGAAAACTCAAGACCTAGATGATTTTATTGGTGAGTTCTTCCAGATATTTGAGGAATAAATATTACTAGTTCACACAAACTCTTAAAGTAAAAAAAGATAGAACTTGTATTGCCTTGTTTGTTGAGGCCCGCAAACCTTGATTCCAGATTGCTAGGGGGGTGTCACAAAAGTAACATGTTCTCTCGTAAGCATAGGAGCAAAGACCCTAACCAAACCACGAATGGGCTGGATCTAGCGATATATGTAAAAGGGCGATAACATCATTCGAACGGGGGGTTTATTCTGAGGGTGCGGAGTTGGTCTACATTCGGAAATAACCCACGGAAGCCGCCACGTTCCTAGATAGGACAGTCTGCGCGGTCCTTGCAGGGGGAGAAGAGCATTGGTAAAACAGCACCCGCCACGGCGCGGCAGCTCTCTCAGGCCGGCTGGTGGTTAGGGGTGCTCGTAGTCCGACGGGGGCGTCTCCCGAAGCCCTACGGTTAGCACCGCACTGACCGCGGAGACGCTAACGGCGTCCCTGCTGAGGCTGAGGGCTAGCCGCGGGGGCTGGGACTGTTGTCCCCGCAGAGACAGCGTGACCGCGTTCCTGGGAAGGCGGGCGAGCTTGCCGTTGGCTGAGAGCTGAGACGCGACGGTGACAGGGTCCGTGTACGAGCAGACACCGGGGCCAGCAGGAGAGCCGCAAATGACACGTACCAAGGAGTCCCATTTGTAAGAGCATCAGGACTCGGAAGAGGCCTTCTACCAGCGGCGTGAGCAAGGGTGCTGCCGTGCGGGAGGGAGCGGGGTTCTGCTCGGGGCTCCGTGCTGGGCTAGTGGGGTTTTGAGCTGGGAAAATGGATCCTGTTGGGCAACCCACAAGTCCGCATCCAGGTACCCCCAGCCTTGCATCGTGGTACTGGAGTCGCCGCGCAGAGCCGCCAGGGTCAGCTCCCACGGTGGGCGTGGTCCCCTGGGGCCAGCGGGTCCCTCCCGGCAGTTGGTCGGCTTGCACGCATCCCCCTGTGCGGCCGCAGAGGGACCCCATCCCCTCCCTGCAGGGGACAGACGCAGCAGTGGGCTTGGCCAGGTGCCACGGGGTGCACGTGCTTTCACGGAACAAAGGAGTCTGCATCGCCTCTGAAACAGGGAAAGACCTTGTCTCCCGAGCCAGCAAGCCCGGCACGGCTGGGAAGGCTCTGGCTCTTGGTGAGGAAGTGCTCCAGGCCGGGGGGCCGTTCTTATGTGGCTGAGAGGGGCCAGGAGGGCGCAGGCACAAGGCTGCTTTTGCCAGCAGATCCTTCCCCGAAACCCGCCCCCCGTGTGCAAGAAGCACTTCAGCTCGAACGTGGACCTACGTGCGGGAGATATGGCACTGATGCTTCTAGAAGACACCATAAGAGTCCGTCTGCACGTCTTCGTGGCGAGTGAACGTTTCTTACACAGATGAAAAGGTACCAAGTGTGAAGTAGATCAACGTGACGTCCTTATACTAACACACCCTTCAGCGAGTGGAAGGGGAACCTACTGTGTGAGGGACAGTGTTCACATATGCGTGTCTGGGAAGCACTGGTCTGTAATATATGAAGATCTCTGAGAAATCAATAAGAGGCAGACAACCCATTGCAAAATCATGGAAGGGCAGAAGCCCTAGGCACGTCACAAAAGGGGACATCCACGTGGCCGGTGAGCGCACGGATGTGTGGTCAGCGGGCATCGTCAGAAGCCAGCTGAGGGAGCCCACGGCTCTTGACCACTGCCTGTCCCCTCGCACCCACCAGGGTACTCAATGCAGTCAGCCTCACGAGCCTGTGCCGACGGAAGCAGGACACCACTCCTCCAGACCCTGAAACGCTTCCCGGGTTCACGTGTTCTCTTTCCTGTGACCTTGCAGTCCCCCCGCCCCCAAGGGCACAGCCCGTGGAGAGGCACCTGTGTGTCCACCCAAGTCACGTGGAAGGCGGCTCGTAGCGCCAGGAAGCCAGCCAGCCTGCAGGGCAGCGGCCAGAGCCCTCGTGCTGGATTCCCGCGCGGAGGCTATAGCGCCAGCGGGGCCCACCGTGCGATCTCAGAGTGTGGAAACCAGAGCGGGGAGAGGGCAAAACCAGGCCACAGTGATGGGCAGCGTTAGAAGCCAGACCGTTCCCTGTGGTTGGGGGCAGCGAGACGGGGGGTGGGGGCGGAGCGCGTCTGGGGTCCTGGGGACGTTCCGTGTCCTGCCTGAAGTCTTTCCCCTGTAAGAAATCAGACCTGTGCGCCTCTGACTTCCGGACTGAAGATGTGTTTCAGCCACGTTTTTTTTTTTTAAAGATTTTATTTATTTATTTGAGGCAGAGAACAGGAGAGAGGGCATGAACAGGACGGGGGAGCAGAGGGAGAGGGAGAAGCAGGTTCCCCGCTGAGCAGGGAGCCTAATGTGGGGCTCGATCCCAGGGCCCTGGGATCATGACCTGAGCTGAAGGCAGACGCTTAACTGACTGAGCCACCCAGGCACCCCTCAGCCACATTTTTTAAAAAAGGAAGAGAATGGTCAGCAGTGTTTCTGAGAAACTAGGAAAGATGAGATTATTTCCAGGAATTCTGCAAACTACGAACAGGGAGATGACACACTACCCTATTTAACATGGGCGTGGCTGCGACACTGATCTCGCAGACTTCGGGGCGCTGTCTGCAGGCTGGGGGTCCCGGCCGGAGTGAGGGGCGCCGACCGCCCACCTTCTCCCGTCGGAGCTGAGTGCCGGCCGCGGCTAGAAGCAGGTCAGCCTCGGCGTAGGTTTCCGCCAGAGCTCCATGTTGGCTGGAAATCCCGTCGTCCTTCCTGGCCGGGTGCAGGGCGGGGGTGCCCCGGCCTCTGGGCCCCAGTGCTGCTATTTCACGAGGGTGTCGGGGGAAGGATCGGCGCCGTCATGCCAGTTCTGACGTTCTGGGCTCTGACGCGTCTCCAGGAGGTTCCATCAGCTAACAAACAGAGTCATTTATTATTTGGAGAAATTGAGGACCAGCCTTGGGCCCCTAAACACAAGCAGCTTTCCCAAGCCCGTGACTGGCTCACGCCCTGACCCCTGCCCTCCCACCAGGGTCATGGATGTTCCCGCGCGGAGCCCGGGGCCGGAGTGCGCGAGAAAGTGGCCCGTTTCCCAGAGCCCCGAGGACCCGGGGACCCCGTGTGCCTCCTCCCCGCCTGGGCTCTTCTCACGGGAAAGCGCTCTCAGCCTGGCGGTCCAGCGGTCACGTTGGTTTGTGGGTTTCTTCCGTACAGAGTGGGACCCAAACCATCGGCCTTGGAGGGAGGAGAAAGCCGTCTTTGTTGGCGGCCTCTCGTGCTGGAAAACCATCACACGGCTGTCTCCTCCGCACCGGCCCCAGCGCCTTGCCAGCAAATCCCTAATCCCCAAACTGGGCCTTTGTGAGGAGAATAAAGGGGCGCTTTCTGTCCTTGCAGGAGATCAGGTGTCCCAGCCATTTCTTGCTGCCCTGTCTAGTTGCGATCTGCCGGGGGAGGGGCGGGCCGTACCTGTGCAGGTGAGGGCATGCAGGCCCCCTTTGTTCCCAGCTGTCAGGCCGCCTCCGTGAGCCCGAGTCCAGGGAAGGTTGCCTGTGCTGTCCGGGCACGTCTGTCACCCCGGGTCTGAGTGCTTCTGCCAGTTGGTCCGCAGGTGTCATGGCGGTTTTTCCAGCCCCTTCTCCCGAGGCGCGTGCTTGCGGTGAGCCTTCCTGTGTTTCGGGCCCCGGGTGCACAGACGGGCCCTCGGGGGTGGCCGGGCGGACCTGGGACCCTTCCCGAATGCCGTGCCCAGGCGGCGTCCCCGGTGGAGCTGGTGGCTGTGTGGCCTGGCCCGGGCTGGGCCCCTGGGGGAGGTGGCACTCACAGCCCTCTCTGGGGGCAGCGCGGTCCCTTCAGGCTTCCCCTCCGGCTTCCACTGGCCTGTCATCTTCACGTGCACCTGCTGACACGGCGAGGTGGTTCCTCCTCGCACGTTTCCCTGACTCTGGGCAGGGGTGTCAGCCCCACGCTGGCGGGGGGGGGGCGGTGCCGGTGAGGCTGGGGGAAGACGGGGAGCCTGCCACGTGGCACAGCCGGCGAGCGTTGCGCCCTGGGCCTTGCCGTCTGGGCTGGAGTGTGAGCGCTTAGCGAGGAGACCCCCACTCGGTCCCTTTTGGCGGGAGCGAGGGTGCCCGGAAGGGCCGCGGGACGGGTCCAACCAGTGGCACACTGTGCGGCGAGCGCCTGGGGCTGTGGGGCCCTTGTCCCATTCTGCAGAGCACTGAGGCCCTGAGCGTGCAGTGCTGGGCCGAGTACCAGAAGCCGTAACTCGGCTGCGTGCCAGCCCCTCCCGCTGACGTCCGCCCACAGCGGGAAGGGGAGGCGGTAATTGCCGCCTTGGACCAGTAGTGCTTGTCAACAGATTTTTTAGATCTTTTATTTTATGTTCATCTCTCCATGTATTTATTTCTGTAAAGGCCTCTGCCGACGCTGGGGAAGGTTCCGCCCGCAGTAGCGTGGGGAGGGGGCAGAACGTCGGCTCTGGAAGGGGAACTGGGTTAGTGGGGGCCTCTCTGTCTCCCTGGGGCACCCGCACTGCCCCCTCTTTACCCGCAGTGAGCACGCCCACCTCACGGGTCGTGAGACCGCTGCAGAGAGGAGCACTGGCCTCCCGGGCCTCGTCCCTGCCGTGGCTCCCGGGGGTGGCCGTCGCATGGGCACGGGGACCTTCTGCAGGCCTTTGTCCAAACTGGGCTGAAATCGTCGTCTCTGTGACGTGTTGGCTTCTGTGCCCAGCCACGTCCGTCGGCACGTGGGGCTCTCGCTGGCTGGCTGCTGTAACCCGGGCTGGCGCGGGCCGGGAGAGTGTGCGGGAAGGGGTGCTCTCCCCGTGGCCGAGACCATGTGACGGCTGCCCGGGACAGGGATGGGGGTGCCATGCTGGGCCGTGGCCTGGCCAGCACCCTGCCCCGTGGCCCCGAGTGGCACGGGAGGGCAGGAAGGTGGTCGCCTTGTCACGGAGGGAAAGGAGCGAACAGGCGGGCGGTGGTCTCCGAAGCCTCCTTCCGGGCTGCCCAGTGCAGCGTATCCTAGAGACGCGGAGCCTACAGAGGGAGGCCCCGTGGGGGATGGCCAGCCCCGCATTCCAGTCCCGGCCCGTTGCCCAGCACACAGCAGGGGGGCTCGACCAGGGTCGGGCTGGCATTGGGACGCCGGGGTGGCAGCCGTCTCTGTCCCCGTGCCAGCGCGATCTCTGGGCAGGAGGAGGGTGCTGTGCTCAGAGTCAGCACCTGGGGCCCAACTGAGGGCAGGAGAGGAACCCAGGAGGCCTGGGTGCAGCTCGGGGACAGGGTCACCCGGGGACAAAGCCGCTCCAGCCAAGGGCCCAGGTTGGCCCCTCCCACGCCCCTAGTCTCAGGTGCACCGTCCTCTTCGCTTCTCGCCCTGGAGCTCCTCTGTGTCGGAACTGGGGCCTGGAGCCCCAGCTCCACATCCTGCATATTCTGGCCTCCTTGGCTTCTTGGCCTCAGTGTCCTTATCTGTAAAATGGGCTCAGGTTCCTTCGCAGGGTGGTCGCGGGTGTCGGGGACAGCTGGCTGGGAGGAGCTTGGCCACACTGGGGGGCACGGAGCTGGGCTCAGCAGGCGGCTCTGCCCATCCTCCAGCCTTTCCTGATGCCCTCGATCCCCATTCCACACGCACGCACACTCACACACGGGCACACATGTAGCTACACACCCCCACACACCCAGCCGTGGGGTGAAGCCGTGCTCGGCCGACCTGGGCGTGGGAGGTCGGGGGGGGCGGGCTGCGAGCTGGGCCCGGGCAGGGGCTGCGGCGGGCACGTGGTCGTCTTTGAGGTCGCCCTCATCCCGCAGGGTGCACGCCGTGGAGACGGCCCCCCACAGGCGCCCCTGCACTTCTGCTCACTCGTACTCAGAGTCCCGTCAGAGAGCAAAGCGTTAATTCAAAGGAAAAGCCAGTTTTAGTGAAGTCCAAAATTTGGTAAATTACAGCAATCGATACAGAATGAAATGACGTAAATGGGCCTCTGGCACCCCTTCCCCGGGGCCCGGTCCCCGCGAAGGTGAGGGCAGGACGCAGGGCTCGCCATCCGGCTCGTGTGTGCGCCCTGCTCTGTGGGAGGCCACGCCTCCGTTTCCGCCGCCCCTGCCTGGCAGCCAGACCCTGACCGTGACCTGTGGCGGCCCCCAGAGCAGACGTGCAGTGGGCTCGCAGCCCTGTGAGAAGCTGCATCCATGTCCGTGTCTGAAGGGGCATTTCTCGCTTGTCACCGAGCTGGGGATGCGAGGAGCCCCTGCTTCAGCAGGGCTGGGGGCGCTGCTGGGTGCACCTCGGAGCCAGGCCTGGGGTGGCCCGACGTGGGCTTGGGGTGTCCATTGTACCCTGGTCCCTGGAGCGGCCCCGTGAGCACATCCCCCGCTCACGTGGGTCCTTTCCCCTCCTGAGAATGGGGGCTGGAGGCCCCCGCTGCCCAAAGCCGCGAGCCCGGGGAGCCGGGCGCCCCCACGCTAACTGGTCTGTCTGTTACCGGCAGAGTCCCCGGGCTCCTTTTGCTGAGCTGCCTGATGACGAAAAGATCTTTAATGGGGGTGACAGCCTGTGGCAGGGCCAGGAGCTGCTGCCGGAGATCACGGAGGAGGACCTGGAGGCCATCCGGCTGCGCGAGGAGGCCATCCTGCAGATGGAGGTGAGGACCTGGCCTGCGGAGTGTGGGGGGGTGGGATTGTGCGAGGGACGGGGCCACGGGGCTCTCGTTCCAGGGTGCCGGAAGTGCATTGAGAAGAGCAGGGACGCTGGCTCTGCGAACAGTGGGGCCCGAGCCCCCGCGAGCCCCCGCGTGTAGCTGCGGGTGCATTCTCTCCCCCGGCCTCCGTCTCCTCATCTGCCCGGGAAGCGGGAGCTGCTTTCCGGAGCTGAGTTTCTGGACTTGTGTCCTCTGAGAGCAGCTTCTAGAAAAACAGGGACCTGGGCAAGTTGGTAAACTGAGTCACCAGTGTAGGACTTGCTGTGTTTGCTGTCCCCCCCCCCCCGGAAGGAGGTGGATGTCCCCGCAGGAAGGCGGGGTTCAGCCCCCTTGCTTCTGGGGCCCCTCCCCACTCCAGCCACTGCCTCCGTGAAGGCCTGCCCCTTCACACGGTCCTGCCTCCCGGAAGGCAAGGTCCACCGGCTCGTGGCCCAGGCAGGAGGCAGCATGGGGACATGGGGGCTCCCCTCTGCTGAGACATCCAGAGAAGGACGAGACACATACCCCCGTGCGCTCACACGCACGTGCACGCGGAGAGCCCTCTGGGCTGGCACAGCGAGACCGGCTTTCTACCAGAAGCTGAGAAAGGGATCCAAGCATGATCTCCCCTAAAGACGCGGGGTGCTGGGGTCCCGAGAGGCGGGGAGGCCTGCTCAAGAGCTGAGGTCCCTGTAGGAAGGGCCCAGCAGCCCCTCTGGCGCACCGTCTGTGGGTAGTGGGGAGAAGGGGCAGAAGTTGGGGGCCGGGGGCGGCGGGGGCGTACGCTATGTTTGACGATGGGGCCTTCTCCTGGCGCCGGGGAGCTGAGTGCTAGGCCCTGGGCGTGAGGACATGGGTGGGGTGACGGCTGCCTCTGGGAGAGTCCAGGAGCCCCTGAGCAGGTGGGCGCCCACCTCTGGGAGCGAAGATGAAGGAGGGCCCCCCAGGCTGGGGTTCCGAGGACCCCTGTGTGAGTGGGGTTCCTCCCGCATCGGGCAGTCCAGGCCTGGGCCCTGTTCGGGTTCTCTGTGCGGCCACTAGGCCGAGGGTGGGCTTTATCAGGGCTGATCAGCTCCCGTCAGCCAGAGGGAGGGGCTTGGGGCCCTGGCCCCCTCGGACCTGAGGTAGTGTGGAAGGCGCCTGAATTCAGCCAGTCTCTTTGTGACCCTCAGAGCCTTGGGGGGGGTCAGCAGGGGGGACCCCTGTGGCCAGCCTTGCGGGAGCTTGTGTCTCCACGTGCGGCACGAGGGGGACGTGGACACACGGTCAGCCCTGGCCCGTGGGCCTGTCTCCCAGACCGCGCGGCTGGCCCTGGTGACTGGCTCTCAGCACAAACAGGGAGGGAGGGGCCCGCAGCGCTGGGCCGGGAGCAGAGGCTGCAGCCCGGGGACAGGTGGGCTGCCCAGGCCCCCACCGGGCCGGCCCGGAGCCCAGCTGCTCAGGGTCTCGGGGGCTGTCTGTCTAGGGCCTCAGAGGACGGCGGACGGCGGTGTGGGCCCGTGTGGGCCGCAGCCTCGGGACGGCGTGGGCGTACCACAGTTTCCCTGTGCAGTGGAGCAAACTTCGTACCACCCCCCAATCTGCAGCCCTCCTTCTCCCCTTCGTCCCTCCCAGTTTCATGCACCCGTCCCCCTCCTCTGGCTGCTGGCCTGTGGCCGACCAGAACCGCCCCCCACCCCACCCCCGTCAGGTGTCCGGCCCAATCCCCAGGGCCCTCCTCCGGAGCTTGCTTGACGGAGGTGTGTGCACCCGGCTGGCGCCTCCAGTGCAGGGGCCGTCCCTCCCGCGGACGCAGGCCTGGGTCTGCACTGCCCTCCTTCCGGCCCAGTGAGGACACCCACAGGCAGCCTCTGCTGCTCGCGGGACTCCGGGGCTCGTGGGGAATGGCGTGGCCGGCTGGGTGGTCAGCTCACTGTCCACGTGGGTCAGGTGGGTCTCTGCCTGCCCAGCCCCGGGCCCACTTTTTGGCAATGTGGCTGTTCAGGGTCCCACAGATGCAGTGCTAGCACCCCTGCCCTATCCCTAGCTGGCCCCACGCGGGGTTTCTGTGCCTGTGCCGGTGCCCCAAACCCTTGCCCGCAGAGCTGCACGTGCTGCCCTCAGCCCCTTGCGCCCATCCTGCTCTGCCCCTCCTGCAGTGCTGCTGGGCCCTGGGGACGGTGTGACCCCGCCCCGCCCCGCTCCACCCAGCGCTGCCCCTCCCCTCCCAGTTCAGCCCTGTCCCGCCCTGCTCAGCCCCGCCCTGCTCAGCCCCGCCCCTGCTCAGCTCCGCCCCTCTCCACCCAGCGCTGCCCCGCCCCTCCCAGTTCAGCCCTGTCCCGCCCTGCTCAGCCCCGCCCTGCTCAGCCCCGCCCCTGCTCAGCTCCGCCCCTCTCCACCCAGCGCTGCCCCGCCCCTCCCAGTTCAGCCCTGTCCCGCCCTGCTCAGCCCCGCCCCACCCTGCTCCACCCAGCTCTGCCCCACCCTTCCCAGCTCAGCCCCATCCCGCCCCGCTCAGCCCCGCCCCTCCCAGCTCAGCCCCATCCCGCCCTGTACAGCCTCGCCCCGCCCAGTTCTGCCCTGCCCCGCCCAGCTCAGCCCCTTTCAGCCTCGTCCTGCCTCACTCGGCTCAGCCCTATCCCATCCTGCTCCTCCCCATTCAGCCCCACTCAGCCCCGCCCCACTTAACTCTGCTGTGCCTTCCTCATCCCTGCTCCTCCTTGCTCTGCCCTGCGGGGCAGAGCTGTCCCGGGGCCTGGGCTCAGCTGTCCTCTGTCCTGACCCCTGGCCTCCTGGGCCTGGAGGTTGCCTGCTTTCCATGCCTGAGCTCCACTCTCCTGTTCCCAAGTACTAGCAGTGTGGCCTGGGGCAGTCCCAGGCTGTCCCTGGGCCTCAGTTTCCCTCCTGTGGGCAGTGCTGGCCCGTGCCCACCGAAGCTGCCCGAGCGTGTGGAGGGTTGGAAGGAGGGCCACAGGGCCCTGCCGTGCGGTGGGCCTGAAGCGCGCACGCCCCCGACAGTCTCTCCCACCGTCTACAAGTCGGGCTGGTGACTAGAGCTGGGAGGGAGAGCACCCGTGTGCGGGGGGAGCTCCGGGGATACCAGCCATGGAGAGCTGTACCTGGCAGCCCCCCGAAGGACGTCTGTGCTCGGCCCCTGCCGTTGGGAGATGCACCTGTGGAGGGGGGCAGGCCAGGCCAGGCTCTCAGGACCCTGTCACCTGCTTCCTGATGGGGGAGGCCATCCTGCTGGGGCCCCCGTGGCCTGAGCCCTTGCTCCTCCTGGGCGAGGTGCGTCGGGCGGGCTGTGCCCAGCCGCGTGCAGGAGCCAGAGGACGGGCCCCTCCAACGGGGGGCACGGGGGGCTTGAGACATGGCCCCTCTTCCACCGAGCTAGCTCCGGGCCTCTCTGGGGCTACTTCTCCTTGCCCCTGATTTGGACGCAGCTGGTCTCTGGTCTCTGAGCCTAGGGTCCCTTCCTGACACTGGTCCAGGTGGGCTGTGATCGGGGTGACCCCAGACCTCCCAGGGCCCCCAGGGGCTGGGTATCAGGGCTGGCATAAAGTGGGAAGGGCCGTTTCCATCCCGCCGGGAGCTCAGGCTTTAACTGGGCGTGGGCGGGAGGAGGCAGGACCGCTGAGGCTCCCGGTTACACCGCGTCCAGAGCTGCTGCCCTACCCCCGCCACCGTGGGCTGGGCGGCGACCGGGCGGTGGGCAGCTCTGCCCCAGGCCTGTGTGCCAACCCTTGGTGGTCTGACCGTCCACCACAGACAGCTGTGCCGGGGCCACGCCGGCGCCGTCGACCGGCACCCCCCACGCCCCGTGGCCTCGGCGCTCGCCTCCTGGGGAGTCTGGCCTGCGGGGCTGAGTCCCCACTTTCCGTTCCCACTGGCCCTGGACCCTCGTCCTGTGCACTCCGCAATGGGTTGTGCCTGGCAGGGCCATGGCCAGTCTGGGCAGAGCCAGCAGTCCGGGCCGCAGCCTCTCACGTCCCTTCCGGTCTCGAGTCTCCTCTCTGAGCACATTTCCTAGTGCCGGGGGGACCCTCCAATGATGGGCTGTGGGCAGCTGCCTCTGGAACCCTTGGTTGAGCCCCGTCCCGGGAAGGGCCCACCTCCAGAGAAGCAGAAGGTAGGTGTCCGGGGCCTCGTGCTCCAAGGCCGCGGGCGAGGAGGCCCCTCGGTTCTTTCTCCCGGGAATGAGGCTGCCCCAGGAGGGTGGCTGGCCTGGGGTCCTCACAGCGGCGGCCAAGCCCACCTGTGGTCCAGCCTGCCACCACCAGGGCAGCCAGCCGGTCCCGGCGGGAAGGGCGGTCTCTCTGCGGAGCCTGGAGGGGCCGCTGCGGGGGTACCCGGAGCTTCCTTGTCCCCGTGCGGGAAGGGCTGGTTGGCTTCCAGCAGCTCTTGGTGGCAGAGGAGAAGTGGAGGTCTGGCCCAGGGTCCCAGCCCCAGCCATGCGGCTGCCTGGCCGTGGGAGCGCCGGGGGGTCTCTTCTGGAAGCTTTAGTTTGTTTACGTGTAAGACGGGACCGTGGTCTCAGAGCCTGTCGAAAGGCTTAAGGGAACCGAGAGGACCTTTGTGAGCCCACGGGAGACCGGATGCCGCAGAGCTGGACCGCCTCCAGGGGTCTCACCCGGGGTGGGGGGAGGGCAGGGCGTAGCTCACAGCAGCCCCCCAGCCCCTGCCTCACCCCTCCCTGGAGGCCCGTGCCCCTGTTCACACCCCAGTTCACACCCTGCCGGGCCTGGTGCAGGTGTGAACTGACTAGGGGTTCACCCTAGCGGGAGGCTCCAGGATGCTTTTGTGACCCGGCTGCAGACGGCTCGCGGCCTCACCTGTTGGGGGCCCTGTTGGCTGAGGCAGTTACGGTGGCACAGGCGTGTGGGGTGCTGTTAGGAACAGCATGGCAGGTGGTTTGGGGTGGCCCCCAGTCCCCCGGCACCGACCAGAGGAACACACAGGCTCCCCTCGGCCCCTTCCCGCCAGCTGCCTGGGCTCTCTGAACCCGTCCCTGCCCGGACCCTGTTCCCCCAGACACTCAAGCACCTTCCTCCTGCTTTCTCCCTTCGCTCCTGATGCCAGTGTTGCCGGGGTCCCCTCCGCAGAGGGTCACAGACTGTCGTGTGATTTTTCTGTTGGCGAGAACGGAGCCCGTGGTCGTCCCGGTGTCCCATCCGCAGGGGACGCACGACACGATGACTATTCGTCGCACAAACAAATGGCCGGGTGGGAGGATGAGGGACGGCTGGAGGGGGGACGGATGAGTGGATGCAGGGGGGACGGAGGGATGGATGGTGCGTAGGCGGTGCGTGGGGGCGTCCGGCCGGCCGGATGGGCGGCGGGTGGACGGATGAATAAGGTTTCCGGGCTGGGACTCCAGAGCAGGTCTGTGACTTAATAAGGAGGCTGTGTTGCCTGTATTTATCAGCCCTCACAACAGCCCTGTGAGAGCGGGCGCTCCGCTGTTCCAATTTTATCCGAGACGACGCGGAGGCTCAGGGAAGCCACGTCACTTGGCCCGGCCATGCGGCGCGTGTGTGGCTGTGGCAGAGCGGGGACTCGAGCCCGGGCTGCCTGACTCAGGAGCAGGGCTGTGCGGGCGGGCGGCAGAATGCGACCCCCGCCTCTCCACCGGCCTCTCTCTGGGGCGGGGAGCGGGGGAAGGGTGCAGGCGGTCTCCGAGGTTTGCAGAGCCCAGGGGCCGTTACCTAACCCTGGCCGCGCGGCGGCTCTCTCTGTCTGGGGATGGGGCCGGGAGGTCCAGTGGGACGGGCCTGTGCCTCCAGCCATGGCCCGCAGGCAGCAGGCCCGAGTCGTGTGTCCACTCCTGGCCCGGGCAGCCCGCCGGGCCCGACCAGGCTCCCCCTCCGAGCCCCCCACCTCGCCTGATCTCACCTGTGCGGGTGGCGCTCCCTGCTCCCCTCCGGGGCGGGTGTCACCTGACCCAGCCCAGGAGCTGCTCTGTCACCATGGCTACGGGGCAGGCCCAGGAGGGAGGAGGCGGGCGATGAGGGGCCTCCGCAGGGCAGAGCCCCGGGGTGTCCTCCCCGAGGTCCGCTGCGTGCAGCTGGAGCGCGGGGGGCGGGGGTTGGTGGGGCCGGTGACTGGGAACGAATGAAGGACTCGGTGAAGTCGGGCGTTCCGTTGACTGGAGCGGTCGTGTTGACAGGTGGACGGTTGCCAAGCTCCTAATTACGAGAAGAGCTCGTGTAATAGGGAAGTGCCGCGGTGTTTTCTTGCTTTTTGTTCCTGAAAGCGAAGGGCACACACAGGTGCACACAGGCACACGCGCGCACATGCATCACGGTTCTCCTGCGTCCCCTGCAAGGCTGTCACTCCGCGGTGCCAGGAGAGGAGGAGAAGGAAGGTTCTGTGAGAGTTTTTAACAGGTTCTAGTTTTAGAAGCAATCAGGAAAATAATTGCACGATGTGAACGTTTACTAAGCCCTCATCGCCCACTCTCCCGCTCTCCGGGCCGCCGCTGGCGCCACCTGCTGTCCCTGGAGGGTGCCGTCCTGGGGTAGCTCAGGGGGGCTTCTGGGCCCCCAGTGCAGCCCACCTTCCTCAGGCCCGTGACCAGCCTGGCTCTGAGCCCCCGCCCCAGGACCGAGGACCAGGCTTCGGCCGGACGCGGCTCCCAGCCGGGCTTCTGGGACCCACATGTCTGGCGTATCCCCCAGGGGAGCCCGGGACTTGGGTCCCACCCGCCCTTGGCCTTGCTCTCCGGGAGCCAAGGCGCGCCCAGGGGTCCAGGCACAGTGACCAGAGGGACACTGTCCTTGCCAGTGGCCTGTGCCCAGATGTCCCGTTCTGCGTGCCCCCTCCGGCTGAGGCTGCCCGTCCTCGTCTCTCTCCGGCCCTCCCTCTGCCAGCAGATCTGCACAGCAAAGGAAACAGTCAACAAAACAAACAGGCAGCTCTGTCCCCAGAGCCCACCTCATCTCTTTGCCCCACCCATTCCGCGGACAGCCCTTGGATGCCGGGGTGAGTGAGACCCAAACCCCTCACTCCGGGAGGCCCCGGCGCCCTTGCAGGAGGCGCACACCCGAGGGCCGGGCACAGCTGGGTGGAGAGCCATCCAAGGGCACCGCCTCCTCGCTCCTCCCAGGCCCGGAGGTTGGGGCTGTGGGTGGGGGCTGGCAGGGGGCTGCTGCCTGGGGGCCCGGAAGGAGTCTGTAGCCCCAAGCTCACCGGCCCCTCCCTGTGGTCCGCTTCCCTCCTGAGGGCGGCCCCTCGCGTGTGCCCCCTTGCGGCATCCCTGTCCTCCCGCTCGGGTCCCGCAGCCCTGGGACTTGGCAGAGACGAGCTGAAGCACGTGGGTCCTTGGGACACCTGCCATCCTTCATTCCTCCCCAGAGCAGCTTCCTGACCGTTTTGAGCGCGGAGAGTCTTTATTCAGAAAGATGATTGCAATGGGGGATGTCTTGCAAAACGGAGAATGCTGGGAAGGTAGGGTGTGTGAGCACCCCGAGAGCTGGGAGAGAGGGGTCCTCCGGCACAGGGCGGAGGGTGGGGTGCGGCTGCCTGGATTGGGGGGCTGTGCGGGTCCGGGGAGGAGAGGAACCCAGCTCCAAGTGGGTTACCAGGCCTGGCCCCTGACCGGTCGGGCAATGAGCATTCTGCCCACCGTGTAGGAGGCACAGGGTGGGAGCGAAGGTTCCTGTCCCAGGTGAACAACGGGGTGCCCCTGAGTCCGTCACATGTGGGGAAGAGTCCCACGGAGGGGGGGCTCTCTGCAGAAAGCATTTTCCAGAACACCAGCGGGGGTGGTTCTCAGGGCCGCTGTCTCCAGTGGTCTAGCCTGTTCAAGACGAACGATATTTATGCGTCGCTGACTGAGAGAGTCATGGGTCATGGATCTCGGGGTGCAGCAGGGTCTCAGGACGGTCTGCTGGGGACGAGGACTGGCCTGGCCCCTGCAGCGTCAGCTCGGAGGCGGGCGAAGGTCAGGGGTCTGCCTGTCAGGCACTCAGAAAAGAGGGAGGCCTGGAATAGGAAGGGTCTGTGTGACGGGGGACCTGGGTGCCGGGAGGCCGGCCCCCCCCCTGCTCGTGTGCCCCACTCTGGGCTGGGCCCCACGTGCGGGCCTGGCAGGGGTTCCAGTGTGGTTGGGGCGACGACAGGGACCTGGACGGCACCCCCAGCTCGAGGTGGCTGGGCAGGCTTCTGCCGGTGTTCTGAGGACGGCTTCCCGCACGAACCTCCTGCCTGGGGCGGGGAGGGGGTCTGGCCCTGGCGGGGAGCGTTTGTGGAGCCGGCCGGCAGCCGGGGCCCCGGTGTCGGCAGTGAGCTGGGACGCTGTCTCGGCCGCTGCATCCGTCAGGGAGGCCTCCCCGAAGTCCGGAGCGCGAGCCCGACTGGGGACAGTGTTCTCTCCGGCCGTCCCAGGTTACTGGGGCCAGCGGCCTGCCGGTCAAGGACACCGGACAGGGATGAGCCAGCACAGCCGCGTGCGGTACGGCGGCCGCTTCTTCCCCGGCCGGCGGCCCGAGGGTGCCAGGCCCCGGGAGGTACTGGGCCGGGTCCCCCTACTCCGCAGCTCCCCTCCCTGCCTGCTCCTCGGCTGAGTGAGGCTGCATCCCTGGGCCCTGCGCCCCCGCCGCTCCCCCGAGGGAGGGGACGGAGTGCGTGCCGGTGCGGGCGACCCCCCCCCCCCCGCCCCGCGTCCGGTCTCCCGGGTGTCGTGACTGCTGGGCCGCCCCACGGCGGTGAGGCCTGGCTGGGTAGTGACCTGGGCGGGCCGGCCCACACTCGGTGGGACTGCTGGCGCCCACAGCAATCAGTCACGTGTCCTTGGGGAGACGCTTAGCCTCCTGGTGACTTGGATTCCATGTCCACCCGGTCTGCAAAGTAGGGTACCGGCAAGCGTGCTCACATATGGCATGGGGAGACTGAGGCACCTCACGAAGGCTCCTACGGGTCCCAGAGTCCAGGTGCACCCAGGGCCAGGCTCAGGACCCCCAGACGAGCCTCCTGTGAGGGAGGCCTTGGTGACCAAGCAGGAGGTGGGGTGCTGCCTGCCTGCGCCGGGCCTCTGACGGGGGTGGGGCGGAAACCTGGAAAGCCGGGCAGGGAGGCGGTGCGACCGAGGGCCTGCGGAACCTGCAGCCTTTTCGTGACCTCAACCTCTCAGCTTTAGGGCAGAGCCTAGGCTTGGCCTCCCCCACCAGTGGCCCCGCTCGGAGGGCTGTGGTGATGGGGAGCCTAGAAACGGGCCCAGGCCCGGGGCCAGCCAGCGCCCCCACCCATCAGCTGCCGTCCTGCAGAGCTGAGACCCACCCTGCCAGCCATGGGCTGTTTCTACAGGGCGGCCGTCTGCTCTGCACTGTGCCTCAGCCTGTAATTGAATTGTAATTGACGGTACACAGAGGTTTAAGATCGTGCTAATTGGTTCGTTTCCCAGAACGCTCCTTAAAAAAAGTGAATTTCCCCATCATGTTTTGCAGTGGGTGAAATGACCCTTGTGGTAATTGATCCCGGTTCCAGAATGAGCTGCAGGGCAGTGGAATGGGGTAGGGTTCTCACTCCTGCCTCCCCAACCCCCTTGGTGGCCTGAAGGAACCTTGCCTGACTTGGGCTCAACCCTGGCCATGTGCCGGGCTCCTGGGGAGGAAGCTGGTTTTGCTTACGTGACAGATGAGGAAATCTGGCTGCGAGGTGAATGGTCTTGCCCACGGTCACCTGGCCGGCCAGTGGAGGAGCTGTCCCTGCAAAGGGACATTCAGGGAAGGGGGAGACTTGGAGCCAGTGGGCACAGGTGCCGGTCCCAGCCCTCCCACTCTCTCAGCGGCCCTGGAGGTCGTGGACCCCCTCAAGTGTCCACAACCTTTACTGTCAGGTGGCTCTTGTGACCTGGTCTCAGGGTTCTGCCGAGTGCGACGCTGGTGTGTGACACGCCCCCACCCCTGCTCCAGGCCTGTGGCCTGTGAGGGATGTGGCCACGCCCCTCACAAGGGGCACTGCTACCTTGCTGGCAGATGGAGAGAAGACAGAGGAGCAACATGGAGGATGTGAGCCATGTTTAAGTGGGATACCCCAAATCCTCTTGGTCCAAATTTCTACTCCTTACACTGTTCACTAGCTTTGTGAAGTCACTCAATCTTTCCATGGCAGTGGGACTGGAATCCATCCACCATCTACCCATCCACCCATCCATTATCCATCCATCTATCCATCCATCCATCCATGTATCTACCCATCCATCCACACATCCACCATCCGTCTATCCACCCATCCATCCATCTCTCCATCCATCCATGTATCTACCCCCCCATCCACCATCCATCCATCCATGTATCTACCCATCCACTCACCCATCCACCCATCTACCCACCCATCCACCCATCCATCCATCCATCCATCTATCCATCATCTATCCGTGTATCTACCCACCCATCCACCATCCATCCATCCATGTATCTACCCACCCATCCGCCCATCCATCCACTATTTGTCCATCCATTTGTCCATTGTCTTTCCACCATCTACCACCCATCCACCCATCCATCCATCTCTCATCCATCATGCATCCACCCACCCATTCACCCACCCCTCCACCATCCATCCATCAATCCGTCTACTCATCCATTCACCCATCTACCCATGTATTCATCTTCCTGTCCATCTGTCCATTCATCCATCCATCAATTCATCCACCCATCCACCCATCTATCATCCATCCACCCATCTACACATCTACCATTTATCCACCCGTCCATCCATTCACCAGTCCACTGTTCATCCATCTGTCCACCTACCATCCATCTATCTTCTGTCCATCCATCCACTTATCCACCCACTGTCCACCCCACTCCTCAGATAGTATTGAGCAGCACTTGTGTGCTGGCTTGTGCCAGGGGCTGTGCGTACAGAGAGGAAAGGACACCGTCCTTCAGTCGAGGAGCCCCAAAGCAGGTACAGGGAACGGGGTGTCCACAGGACTGACAGGCCCGTAGGAGGAGCAGACGGTGTTGGCATCGTTGCCCTGCACTCGACTGCAGCCCCAAGGGCCAGCCCCACGTTCTCTCTACCCAGTGAGGTGGCTTACAGCCCTGGGATCCCCAGGGGAGCTCGGGGTTTGGCCTTGGGATCAGGAAAGGATATTCAGACCCCAGATCTGTCTCTGACTTGGTGACTCAGGCTTGCTCCTGGTTCTTGGTGTTCACTAAGCACTCCCTGGTGACTCTGCCCCTGACCACTGGCCCTAATGGTCATTCTCTTGTTTCCACAGAGTGACTTGTTAGACGTCAATCAGATCATCAAGGACTTGGCCTCCATGGTGTCAGAGCAAGGAGATGCCATCGGTAGGTACCCGTGCCACCCTCTGATCACCTGCCCCATGGCCACGTGCCCTTCCCCCCAGGTGTAGGCAGGGTTGCCTCCCAGATGACCCAGAGCCAGGGAGATTCTGGAGGTCTGAGCCTCTGCTGCCTCCCTCTCTGTATCCCCAGGTCTCCCCAGCCCCTCGGGAAGGCCGGGGTTGGGGAGGCTCTTGCAAGGGGGTGGCCCACCCTTTCTGCTCATTGAGAAGTCTGGGCCCCGTGCCTCCTGCCCTGGGCCTTCCTCCCACCCGAGGACTCCCCAGGGTGAGGACAGACTGTGCTGGGTGGGGGAGGGGTCAGGGCTGCAGCCGATGACCCTGCAGAGAGCGCTGGACACGTGGAGCCCAGAGCCGCCTTGGGGCGTGCCCGACTCGGGAAACGGGTGTGGTAGGGGCAGGGGTGCGCCAGGATTGGGCCGCTGTCCCTGGTCTCTCTGTTCCCTCCACGTGAGCACCTCAGCCCCACCCAGCCCGGCCTCTCCACACAAGGGGCCACGTGGTTCTTCTGCTCCTGCCCCGAGTGCCTGGGAGCCCTGAGAGGGTGGTGTAGGAACCGTGGGTCTCGGGCCCAGAAGCGTGGGGCCGACCCCTGGCACCAGAGCCACTGGCCAGCACTGCCAGCTCCCAGCCAGCCTCTGCCCCCCATCCCAAGGTTCTGAGGTCCGTGTGCGTCCTGCTCCCACAGGCAGCCCGCTGTCCCCCTGCTGCACCCCGAGAGAGGAAGGGACTGGGGAGGGCGGGGCCTGCTGCGCTCCGGGGCTGCTGTCCAGCACGCTTGCCTTTCGCTGTTTCTCTGAGCCCGGGCGGCACGCGGGGCCGTGCTCGGGGCTGTGCAGTGGGCACCCCGCCGGCCTCGCGCCGCTCCCCCCAGGCCCCTGCCCGCCTGGGCGGCACGTCCTCCTGCCTCGCGCCCGTCGGCCTCAGCGTGGCAGGATTCCCCAAGACGGCAGCCATTCCCACCTCTGGCGGACTGTCTCTGGGCGGGGTGTGCAGAGCGTTCTGTCCACCCCACGTGTCACCCGGCTGGTCACTCAGTCCCAGGGACAGACTGGTTGGGAGGGGCCGTCTCCAGGTGCAGAAGGGAAGAAGGGCAGGCAAGGGCTGACTCGTGGCCACCGTGGTCAGGGCCTGGGGACCCTGGGGCACCTGGAGTGCAGCACTGGAGGCTGAGAGCAGCGGAGGCCTCAGGACTCTGCCGTGTGGCACTGTGGGTGGTCTTACAGTGCAGGGTGGGGGCCGGGCCCGTGTGCCCCTCTGCAGGGACAGTGGAGGCCGTGAGCTCGGCGGCGCTCGGCTGGGCCCGGCCCCTTCAGCCTCTGGTGCCTTTCCAGGGTCCGGTAGCAGCAAGGCTACGTGCCGGCAGAGCGCCAGCCCTGAGCCCGCCGTGGCGGCCCCGCTGCCCGGGCTGGGCTGCGCGCCCCCGCGGCAGGGCCCCCACTCCCGCACCAAGACGCGCAAGCCCAACTTCAGCCCCCAGGAGACGGAGGTGCTGGTGCCGAGGGTGGCACGCCGCTACCCGCTGCCGTTCGGGGCGCCGCGGGCCACGCCGTCCCGGAAGCACCGCGCGCGGAACAAGATCCTGCAGGCGGTGAGCGCGCTGGGCTACCGCCGGCGCGGCCTGGGCGGCCTGGAGCACACGAGGCGGGACCTGCGGGGGGCAGGGCGCAAGAAGCTGGCCGAGCGCCCGCGAGCCCCCGGCCTCCTCACCCCCGTCGAGCGCATGGTGGCCGAGACCTTCTCAGCCCCAGCTCCCCCAGGCGAGGGCCGGGCTGCCGAGCCCCTGCCAAGTAAGTGGGCCCCCGGGCCTGCCCCCATGCTGGGGGTCCAGTGAAGGGCCCCAGGGAGCGGGACCCTCGGGGAGGGCTGGGGGCCGTGGGTCTGACCACTGCCCATGTGGTGCCTCTGTCCTTCTAGAATCCGAGCCTGGGGTCAGGGAGGGGCCCGCCTGCCTGGGCAGCAAAGGGGCTGGGGCTCGGAGCCAGGCTCGTCCTGGCCCCAAGCTGGGAGCCCCTCTGGGGGTCCCCCCATGACATAGCATAGCTGAGGGCCTCCAGAGTCTCGGGGAGCAGAGGACAAGGGGCCATGCCCCCCTCCCTGTCCCCACCTGGTGCCACTCTCCCAGTGTGGGGGAGGGGGCCACCTCGACCCCTTCCCGTGCTCTCGTTACAGGGGCCTTTCTCCCTGGGGTCATTCCGCCCCCAGACCAGACCAAGGTGGTCTCCAGTGGCTCCCCGCTTCCCAGGGCACTGAGCCCCCCCTTCTCTGAGCCCCCCCTTCTCTGAGCCCCCCCTTCTCTGAGCCCATGCACCCGCCTGTAGGGCCCCCCTTTGCTGGAAGTTTCTGTGCCTGGTGAGGAAGGCCCAGGGGCTTGGTGGGGTCTTCCCCGCTGCACACAGCCATCTCCGGCCTCCAGGGGCTGCTGGCTTGGACCCCTGCTTGCCGCCTCCTTCCGTGCCTCCTGCCCCTCCTCCTCCTCAAGCCGCCTGGGAATGTCCCCGTCCGGCTGCTCGCGGCGGCTGTGCCCCTGCTCTCGGCCGACATGGACTCTGCTTCCTGAGGAGCTGCTACCTTGGGGACGAAGCTCAGAGCAGGACCAGCTCTGTCCTGAAGGCCACGCGGTGGAGCGGGACTCGGCCTGCACGCAGATGCCCCAGCGGCGGCGCACATCCAGCGGCCCGGCACGTGCCCGCAGGAAGATGTGTGCGGACACTCCGTTCCCGGCGCTGGCTTGCTCGTGGGCCCGGGAGCCGGCGCGGGACGGGGCCAGCCTCTCAGGCCGGGGGAGGCCGCCATGCTCTGCTACGGACAGCACCCGGTTTTGGGGTGCTGCAGGGCTGGGGGTGCACCCTGGGGCGCCCGGGCGCACCCACGAGTCCCCAGCCCTGGAGCCTGGCAGGAACTTGGTGGCTGCGTTGCTCCTGAAGGCCGCTGGTACTTGGCTTCGCACGCTGGCTCCTGCTGGGGCCTGGACAGATGTCCCCGCCTGCGTGGCTGGGCCGGGCACCCCTTCCCTAGACCCTGCAGGCCTGGGCTCGCCTCCGTTCCAGCGGCCGGTGCGCTGGCCCCGTAGTGCTGGGAGCTCCTCCCGGGAGTGTGCGTCCTGGGCTGACTGTGGCCAAGGGACCGAGTGTGAGGGAGTGGCCTGCAGCCGGACCTCCCTGGCAGGCCTGAGCTGTGGGTCGGGGGGGTGGCTGCGACCCTGATTTCGGGTGGAGGGGCGATGGCAGAGACGGCTGCTGCCATCTCCGTTCCTCCGTTCCTCAGTTCCTCCGTCTGGGTCAGCGCCGGCCTGGCGCCTGGGCAGGGGCAGGCCTGCAGGGGCCCTCGTGGCCACAGAGGCTGCGGACAGCCCGTAGGCAGAGTTGGGGGGCCTCCACGGGGGGCTGAGTGGGCAGCTCTCTGGCTGTGCTGTGGGGTGCACCCCCCGCTCTCTGTGAATGTTTGGGGAGTGGTGCTGGAGGAGGGTCTCTTGGGCCCCCGGAGGCCTGGCCTGGAGTCTGAGTGCCCCGTGGCCTCCAGAGCAGAGCCCTGCGTGCGGACTGGAGGTGAGTGGAGGGCGCCTGCACATCGGCCCCGACCAACCCCGGGTCTCCAGGACGGCGCAGAGGTGCTTCGGGGCCGATGAAGCCTCAGGGCGTGCAGGCCAGGTGTGGGGGGGCGGCAGCCCCTCCGGGAGGGGGCCGACCGTGGGGGGCGGGGCTGCTTGTGCGGAGGCCCAGGGCAGAGCTGGGTCCGATCTGGGGAGCTCTGAGGGCCGAGCACGTTCGCTCTCGGTCCGAGGTGGTCTTGGCCGGGGGATCGCTTGCGTCTCCGGGCGGTCCTCTGCTATCAGAGCTGGGCTCCCGGGGTCCCCAGGGCCTGTGCTCGGGGCCGACCAGACTCAGGGTTTTTTGGAGAGCAGGGTGCAGGGCAGCCCAGGCTCTGTGCGGTTGCTGGACGGAGGCAGGACCCCGCTTGGAGCGTGGCCCCCGGGCCTGCCGCTGTCTCCGACGCTGCCGTCTGTGCGTGCGAGAGGGGCGTCTGTCTCTTCCCTCCACGGGAGCAGGGCGGGGGTCGGGGCTGCTGCCGCCACGGCCTTGGGGTGTGAAATGGCTCCTGGGCACCCCAGTGGGGCCATGGCAGGAGCCGGGGCCTGGGTGGCTGCTGGGGGGTTAGTGCTGCAGATGGGGGAGAAGCGGGGGGCCCCAGCACGAGAAGGGGTGAAGCCCTCCCTCCTCTCCTCCCGGTGCGGGCTCAGCCTGGAGGGGCTGGGCTTCGGGGCTCGGGGAGGGAACCCTGGAGGAGACAGCCAGCCCCTCGGAGTCATCGCTGGGCAGTGGGCACACCCTGTGCCGCTGGTGCCCACGTTCATCTGGGTCAAGAGGCTGGGCCTCCTCTGCCGCCACGCTCGGCTCGGGCGCCCAGGCGGGTCACGCTCCGGGGGAGACGGAGACATGGAATCCAACTGTTTTCGCCTCCGAAGCCCTTTGAGTTTGGAGTCCTGTCTCCTTTTCCCTGAAGACGGAGCTGTGCGTTCGCGGCCACCGCTCGCTTGTCCAGCGCTCCCGGCATCCCTGGTGGAGGAGGAGGGCACGGTGTAGACACATCCTTGGCCGGGACTCACACCCAGGTCCTCACACCTCACTGACACCAGGACTCACACCTCACACCCAGCGTGGCTACCGCCGCCGTCATCCCTCGCGTCCCCGCGGCCTGGCCTTGCGCTCTGAGCCGGTCCCGTTACGCACTAGGGACATGTTTTCCCCACGCTGCCCTTTCATGGCCGGCATCGCGGCGGCGTGGAGCGCTCCGGTCTCCCAGGGCTGCTCTGGGGGTCGTGTGGGTGGCTGGGCCGTGCCAGCCACACGATGGGAGTGCTCAGCGCCGCATTGGCACCCCGCCAGGCCTGAGGCCCCGCGCTGACATCCGAGCCGGTCGGCCCCAGTCCAGAGACCTCGGGCCAGCGCGCTGCCGCCAGCCCCCTGCGCCTTTGCCCGCAGCCCCAGGCCGGGGGGAGGGTCCTCACAGGGGGACCCGCAGAGACAGGGCCCCTGCTCCTTTCTTCGAGGCAGGGGCCGTGGTCAGAAGCAGGAGGGCTGCCCCACGGCGCAGAGGAGAGTACTGGGTCCAAGCCTCCATCCAGGCTGGCCTCCGTCCTCTCCTGAATGAGCTGCCCCTGCCCCCAGGGACACCTCCTGACGGCTCTGGCGGCCGGGGCCCGCGACAGCCAGTGGCCCGGTGCCTCATCCCTGTGACCGCCTCTCCAGAGGCTGGCCTCCTCGCCTGGCCTCCAGTGAAGCCAGCACGGCGCCTCAGTGACACGGCGCCGCGATGTCACCCTCCCCACCACACCCCTGGGCCTGGGCTCGCTGGGCTCGCCCTCGGGGTGCCCTCGGGGTCACACTCTGTAATTGCTTCTATCGTCTTGATTTGCAGATGGTATTGAAGCCAGCCTTGAGGCTGCGTCCTCGCACACAGAGGCGGCCAGCGAGCTCCTGGCTGGGGCCAGCCGGCACCAAGTAAGTCAGTATGGGGGATGACACGGCTGGCCCGCGGCCCCCTCTGGCCCGTCCCCCTGGGAGGCCCAGGCCCCGCCCTGTACTTGGGAGGGACGTGCCGCAGGATCTTCTCTGAGCCAAGGGGCTGGGCTGGGGGGGGGAGAGGTAGGGCTGCGGGGTCTGCACCCCTGCCGAGCGGCCGGCCCTTTGCCCCACTGGCTTAGTGGAAGCTGGAGGGCAGGGAATAGGTCGCGAACGGGAGCGGGGCCCACGCGGGGATCTCACTGCCGTGGGTGCCCGGGAGCACTCTCGCCAGGCTGCTTCTTCAGAAAGCTCTGTGGCTTTTCCTGTGCCCAGAAGGGCCAGCTGGGTCTGGTGGTGTCGGTCCCCTTTCTCTGGTCCTCCCCTGACCCGCCTGCTTCTGCACCAGCTGCCCGGGCCCCGTGTGGCTCGGGCTGCCTCTGGCCTGGCTTCGGTCTGGGGGTGGCGTGCGCCGCCCCTTCTTGGAGCCGTCAGAACTTGGCTTGGGGCACGTTGGCCGGCTCAGGGGGAGTGAGAGCAAACATCAGGCCTTTATCTGCTTGCAGTGGGGCTTCGAGCAGCCCTGGGAACTGACAGCCGGGCTTCCGGGCCAACCTGCCGCCGCCGTGCGAGCACCTGATCGGGCCCAGCGGGCTTCAGCTTGGTGCAGCCGGGAGGGAGGGCTGGGCAACCGTCCTCCACTCCCTTCTCACTCACTCGCTGGCCCTTTGTGCCGTGCTGGGCTCTGACACCCAGGGAGGGACACTGTAGACCCTGTCTCTCCACGACTGGGCATCCCGGGGGGCTGGGGGCGGACGGTCCGGTCCAGTGAGAGGAGGGCCCTGGGCCGCTGGGGCAGGGAGACTTTCCCGGGAGAGCGCGTGCTCCCGTCTCGAAGGCCCAGTAGTAGTTGCCCTGGTGGACGGGACAGTGTGCTCAGAGGCCGGAGGAGAGCCCCCAGGCCGGCTCAGGACCCCGGAGGCTGGAGCGCAACCCCGCATAGGGGCCGTGGTGGGTGGGAGCAGGGCAGAGTGCCCCGGGGACAGTGAGGCCGATGATGCCCTCGTTCCCCGGGGTCTCCGGGACATCAGAACCGTGTCGGCTTCCCCTGTTCTCCATCGACGGCCCCCAGAATGAGAAGTCGGGCTGATGGGTGGTCGGCGGCACGTGAGAGCGGGCAAAGAGCAGGCTGGGCCAAGGTCTCGTCTGCAGGGTGGGAGCGGAGGCAGACTGACGTCAGCTCGGGGCTCACTGTCTGGCCTGCAGCCCCTGCCACCTCGCCGCACACCACGGGCAGCCCGGCCCCACCTGGGACCTCTCTGCCAGGCCTGGTCCTTCCGGGGCCCTCCCGGAGCGGAAAGTACAGGTTGCAAATGACACGCAGGGCAGACTTGCCCGAAGCTCAGGGCCTGGCGTCTCTCGGACGGGAACCCTTCCAGTGGTGGGGCCTGCAGGCGCCCCCCCCCCCACAGCCGCGGCTTGAGAGGGAAGCAGTGGGCCGTCAGGGCGGCCGCTGCCATGAGCCGCCGGGGCCAGCAGGATCGGCGGGTGCCAGGACCGCACAAGGAAGACGTCGCCATGAGGAGGAGGAGCAGCGGCAGGAGGACATGGAGGCAGCGTGGGTGGACACCTGTGTCCCTGGACACCTCATCAGGCCCAGAACCCCTTCCCCTGTCCCCTTCCCAGGGAACTCACTGGACCGTGCCCTCGGGGGTGACGCTGTCGCTACCCCATTTCCGTTGCAAAGCGGTAACCCCTGTCTCGGGTCCAGGTTTTCCCCAGGAAGTTGGCCCGCGTACCCCCCACACACTAACAAGAGGAGAGTGACATCCCTATAGGCAGACATTGGGGATTGGAGGTCCAGAGAAGAGAAGGGTGTCTCACAGCTGCACAGCTTTCAAGAGGCAGAGCTGGTTTTGCACCCTAGGCTCTAGGATTTCACGTCTCAGACTTTTCCTCTTGCCCTGGGGAAGCTCTGGTACACCCCCTTCTCCTCCTGGAGCATCCACTTGTTGAAGGAATGGACCCAGAGATCGATGGATGGAAGGATGGATGGATGGGTGGGTGGACGGAGGTGTGGGAAAATGGGTGGGGGGATAGGGGATGGACGGATGGTGGATGGATGATGAACAGATGGATGGATGGGTGGACGGATGGGTGGATGGTTGGTGGATGGATGATGCCCTCGTTCCCCGGGGTCTCCGGGATGTCAGAACCGTGTCAGCTTCCCCTGTTCTGGATGGATGGATGGGTGGGTGGACTTCCCAGAAGTCCTGGGAAACCAGATTAGAAAGTCGGTTGGGCCCTAAACGCCAACTTTAGTTTTTTGTTTTTTTTTTTTCCTTTAAGCCTTTTATTTTCTGAGTTGTTACAAAAACCACAAAGAAAACAGGTGGATGGGTGGGTGGGCGGGTGGATCGTGGATGGATAGACGATGGACGGATGGATGGTGGATGGACGGATGGACGGGTGGATGGATGGGGGGGTGAATGGATGGATGGATGGACAGATGAGTATACGGGAGGAAGAAGATGGGTGGACGGTGGATGAAGAAATTGATGGGCAGGTAGATGAGTGGGGGGTGTTGTGGGTGAACAGATGGATAGACAGACTGGAGGACAGATAGTGACCAGCTGGGTGGGTGTATGGACAATGGGAGGGCACTGAGGCATTGCAGGTCCCAGGCTGAGGAGGTCTGAAGCTCGGTGTTACTGAAGGAAGATTCACTCTGGGGGTCCTCTAGTCCCCTCACATGGGTGCTGCTGTTCACCACGGAAGGGCATGGGGAGACCTAAGTAGCCCTGTGTGCAGAGGGCCCCTCCCTCTGTCACCTCTCTGCCCTTCAACGTATCACCCGTCGTGGCTGCTGGAGGCTGACATTTCCTGTCTCCCTCCACCAGCGGACGAGGAGGATGAAGCCCCCAGCAGCCTGTGGCTACCCTTGCGGACCCTGGAGGGGCTGAGCTTGCCTGAATCCAACCCCTCGGACCTACGAGGAACTATCCTTGCGCCTACGTCCTTGCCCAACACCCCGGCCTTCCCTACCTCCCCAGCCTCGGTGCCCCCTGCGGCTGCGTTCCCAGGGGCCCTTGGGCCCTCCCCACCCTCCACTGCGCCACCCCCTCCCCCAGGAGGCCTGCGGGGGAGGCCTCCGAGTTCGAGCAGCGGCTGCTGGACTCGCGGCGGCGGCAGGGGGCCCTGCTCTCCCACTGGTCCCAGCAGCAGAGCGCGCTGATGGCCCAGCAGAACCGGCTGCTGCAGAGGCTGGCGGAGCAGAGCCAGCGGCTGGCCGACGGCGTGGAGGCCCTCAACCGCACCCTCGAGAAGCTGGTGGAGGCCTGCCCCGTGCAAGGAGCCTCGCCCCCCGTCGTGGATGGCACCCCTGCTGGCGGAGAGACCCGTGGGCCCGGCAGAGGCTCCCAGGGCAGCCCCCAGCGCCCCCACCCGGGCCTGGAGGTCTTTTCAGGGATGATCCTGAAGGTGGAGGAGGAGGTCTAGGGTCTGACCCCCGAGGGCAGCACACAGCAGGGACTCCAGCCCTTCTGGGAGGTGGGCTGGGGGCAGCTGGGCAGAGCTGGGGCCCCGATGGAGCCAGCGAGGTCAAAGGACACCCTCATGAGCGTTGTCTGTGGGGCTCAACAATGTGCAGGGAAAGGTTCTGGGGCCGGTCCGTGGGTCCTGGGCAGAAGTCCACTCAGGGACCTTGTGGCTGCAGGAGCCAGAGGGGCGGCCCGAGCCCAGCCCGCACTCCCATCCCGCGCTCTCACCGGCTGGGCTGAGTGCCTTGGAGGACCACACGGGCCCTCCCTGCAGCTGCAGGGAGTACAGCGTCCCCCAGACCTGGACTGACCTCCCAAGCCTCCTCCTCCTCCTCCTCCGGGATGTGGGGGCTCTGCGGGCTGGGCTCCGACGCCTTCCGCCGTCCCGCCAAGGGAACCACATCTTGCGGGCCTGCCGTCGCTTCTCCCGCTCTCAGCTCTGTGGTGTGATAGACACCCGGACGCGTATGTGGGAACCGTGTATGGGGTGGGATGCTATTTTGTACCTACTGATTTTCTCACAAAAAAGTTATTTTTCTTATATAAGCATAAAATAATGAAGAAAGGCGGTAACTGCTATGGTGATGCCCGCCGACACGCGCGACGGAGCCCAGTGCTGTTCTCGCGGATGGGCGGCCTCGCATTCAGCCCCGGCAGGGAGCCCCGAGCTCGTGCTGGGTGTTCAGATCTGCTCCATCGGCGACCTCCTGTGCCCCCCGTGGGGTCCCTCAGGGAGTAGTGTCCACCCCTGGCCCCCTCACATGACCGTGGCCACACGGCTCTGCCAGGGGTCAGCAGGAGAGGGCTGGGCTCCCCGAACCCCAGGTCCTCGCTGGTCCTGGGCTGGTGCTCTCTGCCCGTCTCCCCTTGGCCTCCTTCTGACCGCTGCCGAAACAACCTTCTCCAGAGCGGGAACCTGGAGCATTGGGGTGGGCGGGCCGCCCAGCACCGCGGAGGGCCAAGACTAGTGTCGCCGGCACATTGGGCGGGACCCTCCTCTGACTTTCCGTGTCTGCCAGGGACCAGCAGCGTGTCAGTAACTTTGTCTACAGAAGAGAGCCTGGACTCTTCCGCCAGTCATCTAGCTGCTCCCTGCGACGCGGCCCGGCCACCGTCCCCGCCTCCTCTCCCTCTGTGGGGGCTGGCGGCTGTCCACAGCAGCCTCACTCACATGGCCCCGCCCTGGGAAGCCTTCCTTCCACTCCAAACCTCAGGTCCTTCTCCACGCCAGCTCCTCAGCCTTGTTGCCCTTCATTCTGGGTGGAAGGGAGGGACTGTTCCTGTCCACTAAAAGATACCTCCGACGTTGGCATTCATCTCCTCCTGGCTGTGAACACCACCAACTTCTCCAGCGTCAGACTGAGCCCTGACCCGGTTACTTGCTGAGCCCTGATCCCGGCCACACTCTGAGCCCGGATCCCAGTCACACTCTGAGCCCTGATCCCGGCCGCACTCTGGGCTCTAATCCCTGTCACACTCTGAGCCCTGATCCCGGTCACACCCTGAGCCCTGAACTGGGTCACACCCTGAGCCCTGATCCTGGTCACACTCTGAGCCCTGATCCTGGTCACACTCTGAGCCCTGATCCTGGTCCCACTCAGAGCCCTGATCCGGCCAAACACAGAGTCCTGATCCTTGGTCACACAATGAGCCCTGATCCTGGTAATACACACTGAGCCCTGATCCCAGTCACACTCTGAGCCCTGATCCCAGTCACACTCTGGGCTCTAATCCCTGTCACACTCTGAGCCCTGATCCCGGTCACATGCTGAGCCCTGATCCCACACTCTGAGCCCTGAACTGGGTCACACCCTGAGCCCTGATCCTGGTCACACTCAGAGCCCTGATCCTGGTCACACACTGAGTCCTGATTCTGGTCACACTCAGCCCTGAACCTGGTCACACACTGAGCCCTGATCCCTGGTCACACTCTGAGCCCTGATCCTGATCATACACACTGAGCCCTGATCCTGATCACACACTGAATCCTGACCTCAGTCACACACTGGGCCCTGATCCCAGTCAAACTCTGGGCCCTGACCTTGGTCACATGCTGAGCCCTGACCCCACTCACACTCTGAGCCCTGATCCCAGTCACTCTGGGCCCTGACCTCAGTCACATGCTGGGCCCTGACCTCATTTAAACACTGAACCCAGACCCTGGTCACACTCTGGGCCCTGATCCTGGTCACACACTGAACCCTGACCTCATTTACACACTGAGCCCTGACCTCAGTCACACTCTTGAGCCCAGACTTCATTTACACACTGAGCCCTGACCTTGGTCACACTCTGAGCCCTGACCCCAGTCACTGAGCCCTGATCCCAGTCACACTCTGAGCCCTGATCCCGGGCACGCTCTGGGCCCTGACCCTGGTCACACTCTGAGCCTTGACCCTCCTCACACTCTGGGCCCTGACCCTGGTCACACACTGAGTCCTGACCCTGATCACACTCTGGGCTCTGACCCCGATCACACTCTGGGCCCTGACCCCGATCACACACTGAGCCTTCATCCTAGATATATTCTGAGCCCTTACCCTAGTTATCTCCATAATACCTATCATGAGTCTTCTCTGTCCCTGGCGCTGTACTAAGTGCTGTAGATATGTAAGTGACCAAGGCAGACCCGAAGCCTCTCCTCCCTGAGCTCATGGTTGGCTGTAGACAACAGTACTAAGCATGTAAATACATATTGGGTAAATGTTTTCTGTGTTTAAGTTAGAACTAGATTTGGCTGTATCTGTCAGGAAACCCAGATGGCATGTTTTGGAGAACATGGGCGTGATGACTTTTACTTAGAAGCGATCAGTGCTTGGCGATCAGCACAGCAGGGCGGCTCTGTGGTCCTTGGGCTCCCGCGGCCTGTGGCCCTGCTCCATCGTGTGCTCATGGTGCAGGTTGGCTGTAGGGCTCCTACCACCTCACATAGGTTCCAAGCGGCAGGAGGGGGAGGAAGGATTAAAAAAGCACGTCCACTGCTTGAAGGGTGCCTCTGCTTGCATCTCATCCTGCTGGCTGGCAGTTAAAGTGGGTGGCCGGCAGCCCCGGCCAGGGGCCAGCAGTAGGACCTCAAGTCCCTGAAGGTGGTGGGTAGCCTCAGTGGTGAAGGTGGGTGGGCAGAGGCCCTAGAGACCACATGGAAGTTGTCAGTGAGGCCCAGAGAGCCAGTGGGAGGGGAGTGGCTGGCCAGAGTCCGGGATGAGCTTGGGAAAAGCAGCCTCCAATCCTGGTGCAGGCTCCGGAGTCGGGGCCTGAGAGCTGATGCCTCTGGGTCTGTCTGCCTCCGAGGCCCCGGGGCCCCCTTGGCCTCTGTGGCTGCAGACACAGCCTGGGGAGGAGCACGACGGGGACAGCGGAGCGCGTCAGCAGGCCAGGGGTCGGGACGCACAAGGAGGCCAGGCCACGCCTCGGGGAGAACAGAGCCCTGGCTGGCCGTGCATGGAGGGGAAGCCAGGTGGTTCTGGGGTGCCGTCCTCACCCCTGGGGCTCTGGAAGCTCCTTTTGGGGATGCACTCGGGGAGCCTGAAGGGCCTCTAGGAAGAAGCTGTGGTCTCAGGTTAAACAGGAGCCAGGGTGGCCTGGGAAGAGAAATCTCGGGGAGTGTGCGAAGGAGGCAGCGAGAGGATGGCCACCCTTCCCAGATGGGGCTGCAGCGGGGTCAGCTCGGCCGCCAGCCTCAGAGCCTGTCCTGCTTGGACACTGTCCCCGGCAGCACAGACTCGCGACAGAAGTGAGCAGGTGGAGGGTGGAGCCAGGGCTGGAGTCTCGCCCCACGTGCCCGTGGGCCCAGCGGTAGGGACCTTGAGACAAGTGCCTTGAGGTACTTGTACAAGGTAGGGACCTTGAGTGGACTGTCCCGGTCCGGGGGTCACTGGGACTGTGGGGCCTGAGGAGGGAAGGGGTGTGGAGGGGGATGGGGCCCTGAGGACCCCCGCGTGGGAGAAGGGGGATGGGGCAGCGAGAGCAGGCAGGGGCAGTCCCGCGGAGGAGGAGAGCCCGCGAAGGCTGCAGTGACGGAAGCCGGGGGAGGGTTCCGGAAGGGCCCGGTGCTGTAGAGAAGAGACGGTCCTGATGTGGGACATCTGGAAGGTGTTGGTGGCAGCAACAGGAGACGGTCTGTGGCTTGACCGCACAGGGGCTGGACGGGCCGGGAGCTGGAAGATGCTGCAGGTTACGTCTGTGCAGCCCTCGTACACTCGGTGAACCTGGGGGTCTGGGGTTACACCGCGGGGTGCAGGGGTGACGCCTGGGGCGGGCCCGGAGCCCATGTAAGGACTGCAGGCTCTCGCCCTGTCCCCTCGTGGTGCTGCCTTCCCAGGTGAGGGAGCCTCGGGTGTCTCACTCCCAGAGCGGCCGCGGGGCACATGGGCAGCTAGGCAAATCTGCCCTCGGAGGACGGGGTTACACCTCCGGGCGGCCCTCCTGCTCTAGAACAGTCTGACCTGGAAACCCACCGCCTCCCTTGCTTTGCTGACTTGCAAAGAAGCAGCAAAGGAACTGTTCTCGCTCCCTCCCCACTGCCCCCTCCCCGCCGCCCCCCTCCCCTGTTGCCCTAATGGGACGCGCTGGCGTGGGAAGCAGGTCCAGCGCTGACCTCAGATCCCAGACCTGCAAAGGCTCTTCATGGGCAGAAACAGCCGGTCCAACATGTGGGAGGAGGACCCCCACAGGATGAGGGGCGCGTGCGGCTCCCTGGCTGGGCGGAGAGTCGAGTCGAGGAAGCAGGACCAGTCGTGGAGATAAGAAAACTGGCCCCGTTATGGGTCCAGCTCTGTCCCCAAGTCCATGTGCTGAATCCTCACCCTGGGGCCTCAGAGGCTGACGGTGCCCGAAGGTGGGTCTTTGCGGAGGTGATGAGGGTGAGGGGGTCACAGGGGGCCCCGATCCACACTAACTGGTGTCCTTACGAGAAGGGGAGAGCAGGACGCAGACACGCACTGGGGGACGACCACGTGAGGACACGGGAGGGGACGTTCATCCACACGCCAGCAAGGGGGCCTCGGGCACCCGCCCTGCCCGCGCCCAGGTCCCGGGCTTGGATCGCAGCCGCTGGAGCTGGGAGGAGAGCCCTTCGCGCTATGTCGGGCCGGCCCGTGCTCGCTGAGGCGCTGAGTGGGCTGACACCGAGCAATGCAGCTACGGGAATCAGCCAGGCTCGTAACCGATAGCTGCTCAGAAATACATTAACATAAAATGAAATCACAACAATGAACAATAAGGAGAGATTAACAGAAGTGAGCAAGTGTGTCTGAAAAGATCACCCCCAACTTTTAGAATGAGGAGCTCTGTGGACAGCTATGGGCAGCTGGTGGCGGAGGAAGTGACGAAAGGTGACCAGAGGGACGCCTGGAGCTCGGAGCCTCGTAGAGCGTGATCACCGGGACCCAGAAGGCCGGGGTCGGGTGCGGGCAATGCAGGCGCGGGGGTGGGGGGCAGGGTGGGTGCGGGGACACTGTGCAGCAGAAATGTGTGCTCTCCTGGCCACGTGGGGAGAAGCCACAGCACCACGGGAGGGGATCCCGTCCGCATGTAAAGGACGAGCGTGACAAGTGTACTTGCTGCCCACGTCACGGCCACAGCGAGGGAAACCGGGGGCACGGTGGGGCCGTGTCTGGGAAGTGTTCCGAAAGTAACCGTGAGTGTGGAGTCCCGTCACCAGCAAACCCGCCCGTCAAGGACAGAGACGAATGCAGGCGTGTCCGCGCCAGTGAAAGCCTGGTGGGCTCGCCCCGGAGGTGCTCCCCAGTCTGAAGGACGGAGGGCAGGACGGAGGAGGCGACGCTGAAAGGAAGATCTGTAACACAAGGATGGGGGGGGAAGTTGGTACGTATGGAGGCAGAGCCAACAAATAGCTGTGAAATAATGAGGTTACTTTGTAATAAAGTAGTAATTATGACTATAGTGTCTAATTTGTGGGGTGAAATTTTTGGAAAGCACAGACTGACACCCGGACGAGAGTAGTGTATTAGTTGGAAAGAGTTGCTAAAATATTCTTACATTGTTTGTGGGGAAGTTAAATATGGATTAATTTTAGCTTCCGTTAATAATTATACATGGTAAAAACTCAGAGGCTCCTTCATCAAAATTAAAAACTTACGCTCTGCGAAGATGTTGGGAAGACAAGTATTTACGGAGAGAAACAGAGGACTTGTATCCTGTATATGTAAAGAGTTTTCTAAATTCCACAATAAGAAAACAAATAATTCAGTGAGAACGTGGGCAAAAGATTTGAGCAGACATTTACCAAAGATTCACGATGGCCCCATGAGCACCTGAGAAGACATCCAGTACCACTAGTTGTTAAGGAAATGCAAAGGAAAACTGCAATGGGGTCCCGCTGCGTGCCTGCCGCAGAGGTAGAAGGTGAGACGCGGGGACTCGGGGAGCCGGGGCTGTCCGTGCACTGCCCGCGAGGCAGCCACTCTCAAAGCTGGTTCGGTAGTTTCTTAAATGCACTGCCCAACAACTGCACTCCTCAGCATTTACCCGAGAGAAGTAAAAAGTCCTGCCCACCTGTACCCTGTATGCGGATGTCGGCAGCATCTGTGTTTGTAGGAGTCCCCGATCGGAAGCTCCTGGGTGTCCAAGGCAAGCCGTGAAAGCGCAGCGTCCCCACGTGGTGTGGCTCAGCGCGAGGGCTCTGAGCGGCCCGGCTGGGCTCGGAGGCCCCCGCTGTGTGAGTCCCTGCATAGAACGTGGTCAGAGTGGCGGCCCTGTGGCGATGGCGGCGGAATGGAGCCGAGGTGGCCAGGGCGCGGCTGCAGGGGGACCGCCGGGCCGTGGTGTGCGGGTCCTGGCGGCGCTGGCCGGACCGTGAGTGGGGAGATCACAGGAGCCGTGAAAAGCACAGTGAGATCTGAGGCAGGGGTCCCCTCTGAACTGGGAGTGTCAGGGGATCGGACTTCCAAACCAGTGAAAATGGAATGAGAACATAATTGAGCAAACACAAATTCTTATTGAACAAAAAAGGAAAAGATAAAAAAAAAAAAAAAAAGAAACAAAACTAACGAGGAAGAAAAAACATACAGCAAATGGAAAACGGGAGATCCCGCACAGTGCTCTGCACGCGGGCTCGGAGCCGTGATAAGAAAGTTCAAGTGGAGATAAAGCTCGACGCTCCCTCTGCCGGGGGAGCCCAGTGTCGTGGGGGAGGCTCTGCGGGGCTCGGGATGGGGTGAGTGAGAGGGTGTGGGGCTCCCCCGACTCACAGTACCCGGACCACCAGGGAGCAGTTTGCCCCCCCCAAGTGCACCTGGGACGTGAACACCGTCTCACGTCGAGTGTCAGCAAACTTGAGAGAGTCAGTAAAAAAAAGAAACCACACGGCAATTTTTAGAAAATGCAGTTAGAGAAATGCAATTGCCGGTGTAAATAGTAAAACAAATAAGTTTTTTGTATGTTTGGAGGTTTGAAAGACTTCTAAATAACTCAGAGGTCAAGAAGGAATCGTTAATGGTGTGCAAATTACTGCACGTGTGAAGAAGACGTGCGTGTTTGAATAGCAATACAGCAAGGCGGGTGGAACTCCGTGGGGACCTTCCGAGGACGTCCGTGGCCTCAGATGCTTCAGCCACAAACTCGGCAGGCAGAAAATGACCTCATGAAGGCGTGGGCAGAGGTTAGTGCCGGAGGAAGGAGGACGCACAAAGCCTGGGAAGCTGGAAGAGAGGACACTGGCGACGAGGGCACGTCGAGTAAGTTACAGCAGAGTCTCCTCGAAGCCAAACGCTGGTTCTTTGGAAAGACCGGGAACATAGACAAACCATTCATAAGATGGACCCCGGAGGGAGGAGCCAAGATTCCATACAAGAATTCTGTGAATGACTGATGTCAACACGGTTGAATGTAGGAAACAGGTTCCTGGAGCAGCACGCGGGTCGCGGGGCACGTGCAGCCCACGCGGACTCTAAAGTGCCCCCCACGACCTTCAGGGAAGAGATCGGGCCTCTACAGACTCTTCTAGAGAGCAGAAAAAGAGGGGAGTTCCCAGATTCCTGATCCTCTGAGAAGGCCCGGTGGCAAAGGAGCACAATGGACACGTCCACCTGGGGCCCGCGCACCTGTGTCGGGACCCCACACCTGTCCGGGGCCCGCGCATCTGTCCCAGGACCGCAGATGTGGTAATCCTGGGTAGAGCGTTAGCCACACATTGTGCCAGGGGACCTGCCTTTCTGGAGTTGAGGTGCAGGAGGGGCTGATTGCCGCGAGGACCGGCTGATAACAGGAACTGTGTCGTGGAAGGCGGACTCACTGGCAGCCCCTTGCCCGGCCCCCTCCCCGCGAGCCTGGCGCCCAGCCGGCGGACCAGCAGGGCGCCCTCCGGTCAGTGCCGCCTCCTTCCTTCCCCTCCCGCCCACCCTCGTCCTGTCTGCAGCTGCCCTTCACAGAGAAGATTCCCCTGATTTGTGCCCCTGTGGCTGACGCCCCTGTGGGGACTTGTCTTCCGGGGCGCAGTCTCTCCCAACTGGGACGCAGGCTCCATGGGACAGGACTCTGGCTCGTCCCTGCCTGGCGCCTTGGACAGAGCTCAGCATGCAGTAGGTGCTCAATAAAAGCCCTCCCGGGTTTTTGGTCTGGGAAGTGGGGACGGTGGGAGTTTGCAGGTGCCCCTGGAGGCAAGGCTGGGGCTGGTCCTTTGGGCAGGTGACGTTAGAAGACGGACGCAGGCTCAGGTCTCCTTTGGGGCCAGGCCGCCATCAGAGGGCGGCCTGAGGAGGCTTCTGAGCTGATCCACATCCAGCAAAGGGCAGGCCTGACTCAGAACCCCACTGGCCACGCTGGCCCGGCCCCTGACTCATGCGCCTCCAGGGAGGAGAGGGGACCCCGTCCAGGGAGGGCCACCCAGCCCCAGCTGGCTCCCGCTTGCTCAGCTGCCCCTTAATTTTTCCCTCCGTCCCCTCCCCTTCTCCTTTCTCCCCCACGCCCCCTCCCTCCCTCCCCTCCCGCCTTCTTTCAGAAGCCCGTTGAGCTTCCCAGATGCTCAGGCTCTCGGCTCGTTTTCCCATGACCATGCCTTGACCTTTTCCATTTTCTTCTCTAAAATTAGGGGTTTGGATCCGGTCACAATCTCAGAGACTTTTGCTGGGTGCCTGCCAGCCGCCAGCATCCAGGTTCAAGCTGTCCAGGCTGGAGGAGGGAGTCATGCTCGCCCCAGTGGAGGGAGGAGGGAGGGTCAGCCAGCCTCCGAAGCCTGGGGCCCCTGGCCGGCCTGGAGCCACTCTCCTGTCCCCCCTCCCCCCGTGACTCAGCCCCAGGGCGCCCCAGGGGAGGCATTCTTGGGGACAGGGTGTTTTAACCGGCAGCCCAGGAGGCCTCTTGAAGCTGGGGGCAGGGAGGGGAGGCTGCCTTTTAATTTGGAGACTGAGCAGGTTAAATAAGCAGCAATTGGATTTCGCCGCGGCCGGAGAGCGTGTGACGTCCCCGGGTGCAGAGAACACGGGACAATCTCATTCTCGTGATCAGATTGTTATAGATTCTCTCCTCCATCTGCTGAGCGATGTAAATGCGAGCTGTGTTCCGGGGGCCGTGGGGGACAGCTGGTGGGGACGTGGGGGCAGGGAGGGGTGACCCTGTGTGCACTTGGGCCTCAGGCCCAGGGCCCCAGCGTCTTGCCCTTCCCTGTCGCAGCATTACCGGCCTCAGCCCTGCTCCGAAAGAGCACCAGGCAGAAATAACCCTAGGCGGAGGTGAAAATCTATCTGCTGAGTGTTTAATAAACAGCCCGCATGCAGCATCCGCGGGCCAGAGCCACCGACCTCCTGCTGGCTGAAGGGGAGCCCGGCGAGGGATGAGGGGTGCGGTCCAGCCCCCGTGCCCCACTCAGCCCCCCACCTACCTGCTCCATAGTGTCCTTGGCTACCCGGAGCCGCTTGAGCCCTGGGTTCATCATGACTTTGGGGGTGGCCCCGCTCCTCTGAGCCTGCCGTGCTGCACCCAAGACGTCAGGGACCTGGGGTGACACACGGTCTCTGGGCCGGCAGTGGGAGCGTCCTCAGGTCGGGACCTGGGGAGCCTGCAGACACGCAGGAAGGTGTGTGCGGGCCCTGGGGCCAGGCTCCGGGTGCGAGCGAGCTTCTGCAGGGGGCTGCCCCCAAGGCTGATTGATGGAGGGAAGGCAGTGATAGCTGCGTGCCCCTCTGCCTCCCCCCCCCCCCCCAGGCACAGGCCGCGTTCCCCTTTCTTGATCCATGAAGAAGTCCTGCTCGGATGGAGAACAGGGCCGGTCCTTGCGAGCCCCGGGTGCTGCCCCCGCCCCTGCGGTCTTGCTGTGCTCTTCCAGCAACTGGGCTCTCGCCTTGGGCTCTGGGAGGGCCAACAGGGTGCTGGCAACCAGGCTGTGGGAGGGGCGGCTTGGGGCGGCAGGCCAGCCCGGCCACTGTGTTCGTGTTTCACGGGCCAGGGTCAGGGGTGCCCTTGAGGCCCGGAAGAAGCAGCCAGAGAGAGCGGCTAATTAAATGCCAGCCCTGTGAACAAGGACAGGAGATAAATCAGCGTGGCTTAGACTGATTTGGAAAAGCCTCCCAAAGGAGGGCGATGAGAGTGCTTTGGGAGACCAATAGGATCTTAGAGCTGGAAAGGTCCCCCCGAGGGTGGGGAGCCTCCAGGTGCGGTCCTCCTGGCAGCCCCGCCAGCTGAGGCACCTGTCACCCCCTGCACAGTGAGGCAGAGACTGGTCCAAGGTACAGGAGGCCCTCGCGGAGCGGCTGTGCGCAGCCTGGGGGCACGGGCATGCCCTGGGCGTGGCGGTCACCCTGTGCGCGCCCAGACACGGTGCCCCTGTTGGGTGTGTGTGCGTGGTGTGTGCGTGCCTGTCGGTGCCCCTGAGCACCTGCCTGCCTGGGTCTGTCTACTGGGGCGGCGTTTGGGGCACAGTGGTGGGATCGGTTCATTTCTGGGCGTGGCGCCAGCCAAGTGGCCGAAAGGGCCTGTCGGGGGTGCTGCCTGGGTCTGCTGTGAGCCGATGAGGGCTGGGAGGGATGGAGGGAGCTGGGCACAGGGACACAGGAAGGGCAGCATGCCCAGGGCCTGACCTCCAGTCTCTGAGCTGCCCCCCCCCCCACCATGGAGGGAGGGAGGGGCGTGGCCGCACTTCCCAATCTCCCGGACAGACCCTGGTCCCAGGAGAGACCCAGGCCCCGTTCACAAGCGCCTCTGGAATCTCGCCCAGGGGGCAGCCTCCAGGGGCCCCTTCTAGCCCCGCTTCTTCCTAGCCCAAGAGCCTCCAGTCCCAGATTGAGTTTTGGAGAGCTGTACGTAGCGGCAGGTAGGCTGCCCTACCTGAGCCCTGGCCAAAGGGCGGGCAGATGGGAGGGATGGGGCTGGAAGACGGTGGGCTGGAGGAGGGAGGAGACCCCCAGAGGCTTTTCGGCGGGCAGACAGCGGCCAGCCGGCCGTGGAGGCAGCCCCTGGCACCCTGCCCAGCCCAGGTGTGCAGATGCATTAGGCCTGCTGTCGAGAAAGTCACAAAACACCTGCCCACGCACGGTGGTCCCCTTCAGCGTATCCCTTGCAGGAGAACACAGCCTTGCATCCTGCCCCAGTCCGACTTTGCATGCTTCAGCTGGGAGGGCCTCGAGAGAGCGGAGGTTCCCTGTCTAAGGTCACCCTCAAGTGGGGAATTGCCTCCTTCAGAGGGGTGACGAGGGGACATAACCCCACAGCAGGGTGACTGGGGGCGGTGCGCGCGTGGGAAGGTCCCATTCAAGACAGAAACAATGCAGTTTTTAAGTGATGGGGAATCTGGGCTTATTTTCAGCAGCTGTATGCAAATCACATGCAAATGAGCCTATTTTCCTTCCAGTACCTGTGGCCCAGAGCAACCGTGTTCTAGAGGCCCAGAGTCAGCCCAGCCTCTTGTCTCCTTCACAGCGAGTGTCCCTTCTCCCGGAGCCGTACTGGGGAGGGGCAGCTGCTGCTATTTATCTAACAAATGAGGGCAGTCCTTTGGGTCAGACAGTTCTAACCTCAACTCTGAATGACTACTTGTGTGTGACCTTGAGCTCATCGCTTAAACTCTCTGCTTCTCATTTTTCTTTTCTGTAAAATACGTATCAGTAACAGCTCAGAGGGTTGCCTGTGAAGCACATGGCACTGTGACTTGTTCTGATGGTGGTGGTGGTGATGGTGATCATGGTGGTGATGGTGGTGATGATGGTGATGATGGTGGTGATGGTGATGATGGTGATGATGGTGATGGTGGTGGTGCTGGTGGCGGTGGTGTTGGTGATGGTGGTGATGGTCGTGATGGTGATCATGGTGGTGATGGTGGTGATGGTGGTGATGGTGGTGATGATGGTGGTGATGGTGATGATGGTGATGGTGATGGTGATGGTGGTGGTGATGGTGGTGATGATGGTGATGGTGATGGTGATGGTGGTGGTGATGGTGGTGATGGTGGTGATGGTAGTGGTGATGGTGGTGATGGTAGTGGTGATGGTGGTGATGATGGTGGTGATGGTGATGATGGTGATGGTGGTGGTGCTGGTGGCGGTGGTGTTGGTGATGGTGGTGATGGTCGTGATGGTGATCATGGTGTGATGGTGGTGATGATGGTGGTGATGGTGATGATGGTGATGGTGGTGATGGTGGTGATGGTGGTGATGGTAGTGGTGATGGTGGTGATG
>CM052798.1:167469636-167495399 GCA_028533885.1 Nasua narica | reverse complement strand
TGGATGGTGGATGGGTGGATGGGTGGATGGATGGATGGGTGGTTGGAGGGATGGGTGGACGGATGGGCTTGTGGATGGATGGATGGTAGATGGGTGGATGGTAGATGGGTAGAAGGAAAGGTGGAATAATGGATGGATAAAGGAATGGACAGCCCCAACATCCACCTGATGGCCCAGATGGGCGACCTTGGGACTCATCCTTGACTTCCTTATTTCATTTCCCTTGCATATTCAGTCACAACCAGATTCTGAGGATTCCTCTCCTGGTCTTGCTTCTGTCCCCTCTGATCCTCCCTTTTCGGCTCCAGACTCCTGCCTGTCCATGGGTCAGCCTTCTTCCTGACCAGTCTCCCTGTTTCTTCTCCCCTTTCCTACCCATCCCCCGTCTGCTTCCTATACTCCCTCCCTGCTTGAAATTCCTCCCTGTCTCCTGTGCTGTCTGTGGGGTGCTACCCAAGCCCCTGTATAGTTGTATCCCAACTCCCTGTCTCTCCTGCTTCCCTGCCCCCACCCCCACCCCACTCTGCCACTTGGTGACTCACCAGGTTATTTTAAGCTCCCATTTTGTCCTAGGTTCTCCCTTGGTCTCCTGCCCCCCAACCCTGGCCTGCCTGGGGGGTCCCTGGCCCACCCCACCTCCAGGACCCAGATGAAGCACCCTTTCTTCCAGAAGCCTCCCAACCCCCACCCACCCATGAATCCCCAGCACAGATCTGTGTGTCTTCCTTTCCGTGAGGTCTTTGATGGCGGGGCCCAGATCTTGTTACATGACTAATAACCACAACCAGGGGCACCTGGGCGGCTCAGTCAGTTGAGCATCTGGCTCTGGATTTGGGCTCGGATCGTGGGCTCAGGGTCGTGGGATCAGGCCCCACGCTGGGCTGTGTGCTTGGTGGGGAGTGTGCTTGAGATTCTCTCCCTCTCCTCCCCCCACTCGTGCACTCTCTGTTTCTCTCGCTTGCTCTGTCTCTCTAAAATAAATAAACAATACTAAAAAAAAAAGAGCTACAATGGTATCTGGGAACAAGAAAAAAGGCCATGCGCAGGGGACGACGGGGCTGGAATCTGTGGGACCCCAGGCTGTGTCCTTTCCCTGCTTAGTAAGGCTTTCAAAGGTGGCCCTGAAGTCAGTGGCACCATCCTGGGCTTTCAGAGGAATCCGAGGTGCTAAAGGGGGGCGCCCGGGCCTGACGACCCCTCCGCAGGGGCCGTCCGGCTGGCTCTCCTGTGCCCTTCCCCCCGGCCTGTCGGGACCAGCCCAGCCCGTTGTTGGTCACACGCGCTAGCTCAGGGCAGGGTCCCGGGCAGGGGACGGGCTCAGGCTGGGCCCCCATCCCCGGGCAGGCAGGCACCCCGTGCCCCGGGATGGGAGGCTGGGGCTCCGGTCACCATGATGACTGCTCTGTCTCTCTGTCTCAGCTGCAGAGACGCAGGGTCCAGTGCTGCTTTCTGTCGGCAGGAGCCACCGTCCTGCTGCTCATCATCCTCATCACCGCCGCCTCTCTCCGGGAGTAGTGCCACTGACGGTGAGTGCCGCTGCTGCTCCGCGCCTTCCGTCCCGCCCCCCTTCGGCTCACCTGTCTGTCCCTCCGTCCATCCGTGGTGTCAGGCACAGCTCAGCCGGCCACCCGGCCGGGGACGTGGCAGGCGGGGGCCGTCTTCCTGGAGCCCACGGCCGAGGGCCGGCCAAGCGCGGGCTCCCCTCCCTGCAGGCGCTGACTTCCGCCAGGTCCCGACCGGCAGGTCCCCTGGGGCAGCGGGTAGCCGCTCTCGGTGGGCGGTGTGGCGGGCAGGGTCGGGGCCCAAGGCGGGGGGCCAGGCCGCTGGGGGGGCGTTGGGCGGGGAGCGGAGGTGCTGAGCCCCCGGGCGGACGCTGGGCAGACGCTGGGGCCAGGTGGACACTGACCCAGAGCAGTGGGGCTGCTGCCGCGTGTGGAACACACGTCTGCGTTCTCTATGCTGTGCAAGAAAGTGGCTTGAAACTTGGTGTCTGAAAACAGCGATCACCGTCTCGTACCCCCCAGTTTCCGCACGTCAGGAATTCGGAAGGGGCTTGGCTGCGGTTCTGCTCAGCCTCTCACCGAGGGTGCAGGCGGGTGTGGGCTGAGGCCGCAGGACCCACGGGCCCGACGTGGGCAGGAGGAGGGTCCAGGTCGAAGCTGGCTCCCCCCATGTGAGGCCTGTAAGGCAGCGGGTCCCCGAGAGCCACCCCCGGTCACCATGCCATGTCCCTCCCTCTGGGCCAGCTCCACTGTCGCGAGGGACCACCCCCCAGGGCGTGACTCCGGGGAGGGAGGACCGCGGGCCCCTGGAGGCTGGCTTCCGCATCCAGAGTGCTGCGGGGGCCGTGCAAGGATGCTTCTGGCTGCGGGAGGGGGTGTGCGGTGTGAGGGCTATGGTAGGAAGGGGTCTGTGTGTCCTCTGGGCACCCTGGGGTCCCGCACCTGGGCCCAGCCCTGGGACACTGTGGGGGATGGAGGAGAGGCTCAGGGAGGGGCAGGCAGGCCCTGCTGAGCTCCGCAGCCGCCCTTGGTATCCCCCCAGTCACTGTCACCCTGGGTCCCCCCATGGCCCGTGACGGCGTCTGTGGTGGGTGGCAGATGAGCGGGGTGGGGGGGCGCTGCAGGAAGCTCTGGGACAGTCCCCTCAGTCCGGGGCCCTCGGGCTCCTGTGTCCAGATGTGTCTTGGACGTGCCTGCTGTCTCATCAAGAGCCACCCCAGCAAGGCTGAGATGCCAGGTGGGGGCAGGGAGCCCCAGAGGTCTGAGGCCTGTCCTTGGTGGGCAGCCTCTCATTGGGTCACGCTGTCCTTAAGTCTGGGCTGGGATGTGACCAGGGGAACCAGGAGCCAGCTCCCAGTCTGTGCGGAGCCTCAGGGGTCAGGGGTGGGGAAGGGACACACATTTGCGGCTGGCCCGCTGTGTACGCACATGGCATCACTTTGACGGGTCCTGCCAGCACCCCGAGGCAGGCAGGTCCCACCTGGCTGAATCCTGGGGCCAGGAAAGCTCCGAAGGTCTTGGCTTTCCCTGGGAACCCGCCACGCACCAGCCGCCCCTGGTATCCCCCTCCTCGGCGTCTCCATCGCGCTGTCCCAGAACTTCCGCTGTTCATAGTAGGGGGATGCATGGTGGCCCCCAGCGGCCATGGATTCACGGGGGTCCGGGCGGGTTTGCTGCTAAGGTTTTAGACCCGCAGAGAGAACTCCTGGCGCTGGGAGCTTCTTGGGTCCTGGGACTGTGGGCAGAGCCTGCTTTTCAGGAGAGGGCAGCAGTTTGCCCCAAGTGGCGGGCCAGGTGGGGTGGGCCCCCATGGGGGCAGAGGCCTTTGAGCCCTGGGAAGGGCCGGGCCCCAGGCAGCCTCCCTACCCGGCCCTCGTGGCTGCCCTGATAGGGACAGACCACCCTCCCCCGGGGCACCTGGGGAGCCAGTGCTTCCTGTCCCCCCCACCCCAGGGGGCCCCCAGCTGGGGCTTGGGCGCAGCGAGCCTATGCCCCACCCCCTCCTGCTAGGGCCCCCAGCTGGTGCCATCTGCCCGCCCCTCCCCAGGAGGGGCTCAGAGGGAGAGGCGGAGGGCGCCATCAGCCCCACAGACCCGTTCTGCAGGGGAGACCCGCCTGTTCTCAGGGCTTGCCTTTAGTCACACACAGCCTCCTGTGCTGAGGTCAGAAGTAGGACAGGAGAGGACTGACGGGGAGCCCGGGAGCGTCTCCATGTCTTGAAGCCATGATCAATGTCTGCATGGCGGGGCGGGGGCTCTGCAGGGGCCGCACAGATGGGCCTAGGAAGAAGGTCAGTTCGGGTGTCCAGCAAAAGGCTCCCCAGTGATCTGGAGAGCAGGGGGCGGGGGCTGTAATGGCTGGACCCTCCCCAGCTCCTCCCCCCAGGGCCTGGGGCTCTAATTTCTCCAGCACGCCCTCTCTCCTCCTTCAGATTTCCTCCTCCCTCCCCTTCCAGGTTGGGGAGCAGTCAAGGCCACAGGGCGGCTCTGTGCCCTGGAGCCCTTCCCGTGCCAGAGGGAGCCAAGGCGGATGTGGGCCAGGGGTCCCGGGTTAGACGGGGACACCTCATCTGTGGCTCATCAGCCAGGCCAAAAGAGAGGCCCGGCACCCCAGACCTGTCTGCCCGCGGCCGGCCCAGGGGGCAGGGTCTCGCGGGGGGGCCCAGAGAAACGGGGCTGGGGTGGCTGCCCTCTTTCCCTCTCCGCGGAGCTGCGCCAAGGACAAAGGCGGCTAAATATAAAGAGCACTTGGAGGAAGGAGAAGGCTTGATTCAGATGCGGGGGGATTATTTCCGCAGAGAAAACCAGCCTCAGAGGGAGGAGCTCCGTTCCCTGTTCCCGGACTTGGGAGAAGCCTGCGACAGACCGCCTGGTGCACGTGCTCGTTTCCGGGTGTTGGGGAGACCGTGCCGTCCGGGAGCTTGGAGGGGCAAAGCAGCCCCCAGTGTCGTGCCCACTGTCTGGGCCACCCCTGGTGTACCGTTGCCCGCTCCCGTGGCTGTCACCACCCTCATGAGCACAGCTCTTCCCCATTTACGGGGGGCTGGCGAGGCGGCCCCCCCCGGGTCAAGATGGGGTGCTTGCTCAGCCGGACAGCTGCTGCCACCAAGCAGGTGCCTCCAAGGACACCAGGGCCAGAGCTCTCGAAGTGCATGTGGCCAGCCTCACTACTCCCAGGGTCCCCGGACTCAGTTTACGGCAAGCACGAAGGCTAGTCTGGGACTATGTCAGGGCTCAGAGTGCGACTGGGGTCAGGGCTCAGAGTGTGACCGGGATCAGGGCTCAGTGTGTGACCGGGGTCAGGGCTCAGTGTGTGACCAGGGTCAGGGTCCAGAGTGTGACCGGGATCAGGGCTCAGAGGGTGACCGGGATCAGGGCTCAGAGTGCGACCGGGATCAGGGCTCAGAGTGCGACCGGGATCAGGGCTCAGAGGGTGACCGGGATCAGGGCTCAGAGTGCGACTGGGATCAGGGCTCAGAGTGCAACCGGGATCAGGGCTCAGAGGGTGACCGGGATCAGGGCTCAGAGGGTGACCGGGATCAGGGCTCAGAGTGCAACCGGGATCAGGGCTCAGAGGGTGACCAGGATCAGGGCTCAGTATGTGACTGGGGTCAGGGTCCAGAGTGTGACCGGGGTCAGGGTCCAGAGTGTGTCCGGGATCAGGGCTCAGAGGGTGACCAGGATCAGGGCTCGGAGTGTGGCCGGGGTCAGGGATTAGCATGTGACCAAGATCAGAGCTCAGCGTATGAGCAGTGCGTAGACAGTCTATGATCCGTTGTGTTTCCTGAGCCCTGGCAGGCACATGGGATGATACGGAGGACAAGCCAGCTTGCCCACCCTGCTTAAGCCGCCCCAGCCTCAGCCCTGCCCTCTGTAGGTGCCCCTCCCCGACCCAGGAAAACAGCTATTTCCGAAAGCAAGCGCAGGCCTGGTTGGTTGGTGAGGAGGCCTCTCCCTGTAGATGAAGGTCGGGGTCAGCTCAGCATGTGGGGTCCAGAAGAGGAAGTTGAGGTAACTCTGAGCCCCCAGCACTGAGGTGTTGGGAGGTGGACACAGAGTCCCACCCTGCGGCCCAGCTGGGACTCCTTCAGGTCCCGGGGTGCAGATGGCCCCGGCTGCAGGTGAGCCCAGTGTTCTCGTTCCCGGGGTGCCGCTGGCACACAGTAGCAAGCTGAGCACACCGGGCGGACCGGCCGCTGGCGTACCGCTGCCCAGATCTTGGCAGAGGAACCTTGTAGAAGCTGGGGAGTCCTTGGGATCTGGGGGCGTCCCCTCCCCACCGTCCTCCTGAGCACGCGCGGCCGCAGTGCCTGGGCCCAGGACCTCTGTCCGTGTTGGACTTGGGTCTCTGTGGACAGTTCGTGGGTCCCTGCGGGATGCGAGCTGACCACGGTCACCAGGCCACGCGCCTGACACGAAGCAGGTGTAGGAGGGGGAAGGTCGAGGCCCCCGGAGCGCTGGCAGGTGCCTTTCCTGGGTCCCGGGCTCCCTGCCGGAGCCACAGGCTGGGCTCCAGGAGACGCAAGATTGCGGTATCTAGGCAACAATCAATGAAGTATTTTTCATGCGCACAAAAAACGTAAGGGGCTAAATGGAGGTTTACAGCAAATCATGTTTTTAATGTTTTCCGAAAGCCGTGAAGTATCGAGCTGAAAGCATCGGTTTCCATTTGGGAAGCGGGGCGGGGGGTTTGTACCCACGCTTCTCTGCAGCGCACGTCTATGTGCCTTTCATGCGTGTCTCTGCATGTGCACGCGTGTGTGTCTCCGTGTGTGGTCAGGAAAGACCTTTGACGGCCTGCTCCCCCTCCCGCAGGCTATAATCGGAATCGGGGACCCGAGTGTGTCACCCTGGGAGGGGGTGTCTCCACGTCGAGCGCTGGGTCGGAGCTTGCCTGGGGACCTCACTGTGTCCTCTCCACAGCCTTATGAAGGAGATGCAGCTGTCTCCCCATTTTTCAGATGGGTAAACTGATGTGCAGAACCATGAAGGGCCATGCTCGAAAGTGGACAACATGAGGGGTAATCCCTCTGGAGCTGGGGCTGTGAGGGGACTCCCGGCTCGGTCCCTGTGACCCGACGCCTAATGCCAGGTCTGCCGGCATACCAGGTGGCTCCAGATGGGTAAGGGGCGCCGTGATTCATGTTGCAAAGTTTGGGGGAGGAATTGGATGACCTCTTTGTGTTGAGCCGGTCAAAGACCTGAGAGTCTTGTCCCCTGGGACCTGATGACTCTGGGCAGCGCTGCCAGCCCTCCCCTTGCCTGCGAGCTTGCCCACTAGGTTGGCACCGGCCTGTGGTGCTGGAGGCTTCCTCGGGTCCGGGGGCTCCTTAGGGTTGACCCATGGATGTCTGTCCTCTGGCCCCCAAGTCCTGCCTACAGAGCTCCTGCTGGGCACCTGATGGGGGGGGCGCTGTTCTCGATGACGTTGGCTGTTCGTCCCCACGAGCGCTCCCACAGTTGTGTTCCTGTTACCACGCACCTGCTCTGGTTGATGGAGATGAGACACAGCTGGCCTTTTCACGCCGACAGTCCCATGTGGCCCGCCAGCCAGCAGGGCTGTATCTTGTCCTCCCCACTGCTTAGGGCAGGGCACATGGGCCCAGCTCTGAGCCGGCTAGAGGTCGGTGATATGTCCATGTGATTCAGCAAACACCCCGGCCCCTCCTTGCGTGCCGGCTGCAAGTGCCGTCAGATCAGCACTGCCCTGTGCAGCTCTCAGCCTCAGGGAGAGGGAGGCCTTTGAGGTGCTGAACGACCAGGAGCAGAGTGGAAGCCATTGGAGGGGCAGCTCTGCTCGGAGGGCTTCCTGGAGGAGGTGGCTCTTGAAAGCCGAGTATTGAGAGGTGGGTATAGGCTCCTCTGTTAGACAAGAAGGGCACTGCAGGCCCAGGGCACGACTGAGGCAAAGGTGTGGAGGCACGGTGCGGGGAGCACTGGGGCAAGAGCTGGCTGGGGTCAGTGTGTAGGGTCCAGAGTAGGAGAGGAAGGGCAGGCGAAGGCTGAGGCTTCCTGGGGCACCTGTCTGGTGCGGTTCTCTCCCGGGGGGCCTGAGGGAGCCATTGGCAGTGTCAGACCCTCCCTCTGCGTGCGGTTGCCCCGCCCCCTGCATGAACTGCCACCTTGGCCGCGCAGATGGCCCTATGAGGAGGGTGGCACTGAACCAGCCAGTGGAAATGGCTCTCTGCCAGGAGAAAGGTGGAAAAAACCAAAAGCATGAAAGTGCTGGTGGGCAGCACCGAAGGCAGCATGAGTGTGAGCCGCGCGGGAGGCGCTGACGGGAGTGATGGAGCGCGCCAGCCAGCATGGAGGGGGGTGTCGCATCTCTCCGGGCCCAGCCTGGGATCTACGGCCTGCCCGTGGTGGCAGGGCGGCGGGGGCGGGTGGGGACACAGCTGGGACCCCGCTGTAGGGTTGGCCCAATTCCTGCTGCAGGTGGGCGGCCCCGGCAGGAGGGGCCGGGGGGCGGGGCGGGGGCCAGGGGCGGGGCTGGAGTCAAAGGACCTGGGCCGAGCCCTCCTTGGCTTTCTAACTTTGGTCTTCTAACCTTGTGGCCTTGGGTGGGTCGCGCGTGGAGTCCCCGTTTCCTCCTCCGTGGACTCGGGACGCTAGCTGGGGTGCGATGAGGCCATGGGCGCCCTTGGTGCGGCAGCCGGTGCGCGGAGCTCGTGGGGTTCCTCCCTCTTCCCACTCCCCCACCCCGGTCTTGGGTCTTGGTCTTAATCTCTGTTCAGTCGACCCTACCCATCTCCTGCCAACTGTTCCCAGACTGGCGCTGAGCTGCCCGCCCCGTGGATCCCCCCAGAAGCAGGGCCTTGAGTGCCCCTGCTGATCCCTGCCGCCCAGGCCTGGATAACATCCTCCGCATCTGAGCCCCCAGGCCTTTGTCGCTGTCACAGGGAGGCACCCTTGAGGCTCGAAGGCCACTCGGGCCCCACTCCCGGAGAGAGAGGGTCGTTGCACTTTCCCACCCCCAGAACGGCCCCCTGCCCGTGCCATTTCTCTCTGCCCCCACTCCATCCCCCAGCTCCCATGGGCCCAGACTTGGTGCCCCTGACTCCTGGCTTGGACCCATGCCTGTCCAAGGGGGCCACGCGGTCCTCGCAGTGACCACACTCACTACGGACACACAGCAGCCCAGGGGCTGTACCAGGACACCGGGCGCTCAGGGACCAGCAGGATGGGAGCCGGGGCTTGCAGTGCTGACGCTGGCTGAGGCTCTGAGGGGCTCATCCTGGGTGGGAAGAAGGTTAGAGGCAGGGCTGACTGCCAAGCCCACCTCGGCCTTGGGGAGGCGTCAGGGTCAGGCCGCCCGGCCACGCTGGGCTCGCAGTGGCCCTTACTCGCCAGGGGGCAGGAGGCCCGGGCTTGCTCACCCCAGGACCCTTGCTCCTCCCCAGGGAACATGCAGCAGAAGAGGCATGAAGGAGGAGCCCTGGGCTTCACTGGGGAAGCGCGAGCCCCCTGCCTGTGGCACGAGCACATGCCGCTCGAGGAGAGACCTTGTCCGTGATGGTGGGACCACTTGGGTCCCTGCCCTGCTGTCTCCAGCTCAGCCACTGGGCTTCGCGGAGCGTGGGCGTCAGCTCCGTCAGTGGGACCATCCCTCCCTCACAGCAGGGCTGTGACGATGTGGGTGGGGGGCTGACGGCTCCCTCCTCCCCCTCTTCCTTCTCTGGCTTCTCCAGGCTGTGGCCTCTGGAACGAAGCAGGAGGAGATGGGGTTCGGCCTTCAGGGCCCCTTTAGAGGCTGGGGTTCTGACCACTAAAGGGAGGACGCTTGGGAGGGGGCGTCCTCAGCCAATCCTGACCGAGGAGAGAGCATTTTCTGAAGAGAAGGGCCGGGAGGAGCCCCCTGGGGCAAAGTCTGCAAATCGAGGCTTCCCCTTCTGCTATCTCCCTGCTCAAAACAAGCAGTTTTGCTTCTGGGCGCTTCTCAGTAATTGCAATAATAAATTGAATAATTAAGCTAAATCCATAGAAGATAATTAAATATTAATTTCTAATAAGCTATTCAGAGAGTGTCACCGGTAAGGACGCACAGAATACATATGGGCCCGGGCTATCCCCTGCCAGGCCCCCAGACCCCTCCCCCCAGGGCAGGGCTGACCCGCACCGGCCTCAGTCCGGGAGGGGACAGTTGGCGTGCCAGCCCCAGGGATGCGTTATCGGGCCCTGGTCACGCTGTCAGGAGGCCAGCAAGCCCACAAGGCTGGAATCGGGCACATCACCAGGAGCAGGGCGCCTGAGGGATCTGGGCTCCCATCTCCCTGGCAGCTTGGGTCCCCGTCATCACGGGAGGGGAGCAGCGCCATTTGGCAGACTAGTTAGTGGATGAAAAATGACACGTCTGAAGGACATTGACAGTGACCTGAGAGAAGGGACTGTCCCTCTCAGGACCCTGGGGTCATTGTGGCATGGGTATTCCAGGAGTCTCTCCGTCATCTCCGTGCAGCCAGGCAGGGTCCCCGGGGGTGCCGGGCCCCAGGCAATCAGAAGGCAGAGCGTCTGGGTAGACACTGAGTATAACCTAGTCAAACACTGAGACCTGACCCTGGTCACACTCTGAGCCCTGATCCCCATCACATCCTGAACCCTGACTCCAGTTACACACTGAGCCCTGAGTCACACTTTGAGCACTGACCCTGGTCACACACTGAGCCTTGACCCTGGTCACACTCTGTGCCCTGACCCTAGTCACACACTAAGCCTTGACCTCGGTTGCACACTGAGAGCCCCGACCCTGGTCACACTCTGAGCACTGACCCTGGTCACAAACTGAGCCTTGACCCTGGTCACACTCTGTGCCCTGACCCTAGTCACACACTGAGGCCTGACCCTGGTCACACTCTGAGCTCTGATCCTGGTCACACATGGATCCCTGACCCTGGTCACACTCTGATCCCTGAGCCTGGTCACATACTGAGCCCTGATCCTGGTCACATGATGAAACTGATCCTGAACTTGACCCTCCTTTTAAGAGATGAGAAAGCATGGGCCACGAACATTATGTTAGGTAAAAAGTAGATAATGGTGGAGAAGGTAGGCAGGCCAGGGTCACGTTTTAGGGGGTGGTGACTGAGGGTTAGGGCTCTAGTCTCAGTCCGGTGTCAGCGGGGCAGTGGGGGTGTTCTGAGCCAGCATGGCCATGGCTGGGGTGGGGTGTGGATGTGCTGAGGCCGTGGCCCCTGCGCAGAGCCTGGGACTGAGGGGAGGCTCCGTGTGCTGAGGGCCCAGGGCAGCTGAGGGGCAGGCACGGGAGCGGGGGGCCCCCGAGACGGCCCGTGTGGGGCGGGTACCGGCCGTGTTGGAGGCAGACTCTGTGTTCCTGGTCACCGCCGGCTGCTGGGGGATTACGGATTCGGGCTCGATTCCGCTCAGCCATTTGGCCTTCAGCTCGGCCCAGCTGGCTCTCCACCGGAATTCCGCGCCTGGGCGCCGCGGGGTTGGGGCAGAGCGGCATTGGGTCCGGGGAGGCTCCAGGCCGAGCCCCGCCCCGTGCGCGCCCCGTGCTGTCATCGCCAGGTTGAGCGCAATCCCAGCCGACCGCAGGTAGTGGTGAACTTCCGGCGGCACAGATGATCTAGCATGAGAGCGTCCGGTGCGGTATTGGGACCGTCTTACGCTGAAACAGCTCTTTGCTGCCTCAGTGAGATTGTAGCTGCCGCCCTGTGTTTTGCCCGTGGACACCGCGGGGCTGCCCGCCCCCGCCCCGGCCCCCGCCCCCGGGCTTCCCTGGCAGCTGGCGTCCCACGTACCCGCAGGTTGAGAAGTCACCACTGGAGCGCTGCTCAGGGGCCCTTCTTGCTGGGCTGGGTCTTGACGGGAGCCCAGGGTCGGAGCCGGGAGCCCAGGGAGCAGGGCTGAGGTTCAGGGAAGAGGCGTGGTGGGGGTGGGGCTGGGGGTGGCTTTCTGAGCCCAACCCCCTTCCCTCCTACTTCCTTTTCCCTCGGAGCATCCAAGCAGGTCAGGGCTTGGGTTCGGTCAGGTCCCAGCTCCCCTGCCCCAGGCTGGGTCCCCACCCCACAGGGCTCTTTTTAGGGACAAATGAGATAATTCAGGTGGAACCCCAGGTGCTCGGAACATTCCAGGTGCTGTCTGCTGTACCCCCTGGCCCCGGGGGCCCTTCGTGGGACAGCGGTCGTGGGACAGTGGTCAGCTCCTCAAGGAAGGGGGCGTGGTGGAGAGGGCCAGGTGGGAGCCAGAGCCGGCCCCCTCCCACCCTGCGGCAGCCACGCCTCCTCCCTGCACAGATGGGCCCAGCTGGGAGCTGATGGGGCCTGTTGTTTTGCAGGTCGATGCCGTCACCTGGTGCACACAGACCCAGGAGGTTCCCGCCGGCTTGCCTCTCACCTGCGCCTGACCTTACCACCGCGACATTGACCTCTGGCTGCCCCCATCCCTAATAAACTCCCTGCTTCGCTGGCCATGGCCTGGTCTCCGTCCGTTGGGTGGGAGGCACCTTTCCGGCTCTGGGACCCCTGGAGAGGGAGCCTGAGCTGCAGTGGGAGGGAGAGGCCATGACAGGGCTGTGTGTGAGTGTACATGCATGTCACAAGTGTGCGAGCATGTGAGTGTGCATATGTCATGTGTGTGTGCATGCATGAATGTGCGTGTATATGTGTGCACGTCGTGTGTGAGTGCATGCATGCCACGAGTGTCTACGCATGCGTGTCACAAATGAGTGTGAGCGTGTGTGCGTGCATGAGTGTGAGTGTGCATACATATGCGTGCATGTCACGAACGTGAGTGTGCATGCATGAGTGTGTGAATGTGCATGCATGTCACAAACGTGTGTGTGAGTGTGCGTGTGTGCTTGAGTGTGTGTGCCAGGCGGTGTGGTGACACAGGTGTGTGTGTGTGTCACAGGATGGGTGGTCCAGGACTGCCTCTCCCTCAGGTGCTGCCCCTCCCGAGCGACTCCCCAGTTGGAGCCTTGCCCTCCCGCGGCAGCAGGGCCCTGGGCCTTCCTCCCTGAGGACCTGGCACCAGCCCTCCGGGGACCTTGGTGCCCCCCTCTGGAAACAGTGGCCGGAGGGGGGGGGTGTGCGGTTGGATGCAGCCCTGAGGCCCCTGCAGCTCCGGGAGAGAGACGCTTCTGGGTCTCCTGGCACCCAGCTGAGGGATGGGGCATGGAGCAGGGGCCAGGGAGCAGGGGACGCACCCCCAAATAGGAGGGACAAGAGCCAGAGAGGCCATTGTCCGAGGCCTGGCCCCTGTGGGCGGGAGAGGGCAAGAGGCAGCTGCTCTCCCGGTGGGGCGTGGGTGCCGGGCAGGCGGGGTGGGGGGCGGCTGGCCGAGGGCCCAGGGCACAGCACTGGGTCAACAGCACCCTTCCCCGGTCCCTGTAGGACTCCATGGGGTGTGGCCGCCCCCCCATGCCCCAGGCCGGGAGAGGTCGCCTGGCACGGGCATTCGGGCATTCGGGAAGGGCCTGCAGGGTGCAGCTGGCTGCCCGGGGTGGGGGGCGGAGGGGGTGGCAGGAGCAGGGGGCCCTGCCCTCCCCGCCGCCCCTCCCCCACGGAGGAGGGTCTAAAGCCTCTGGATCCAGACCGCTTGGTTCCAAAGACCGCTTCAGGGCTTTAAAGGCTCCATGAAGCTCTGCATTTCTCAGCTCTTCTTCCTCCGGGGGCTGAGAAAAGCAGCACCACTGAGGTGTGGGGTGGGCTCTGCCGGCCGTCCGGCCCCGGGGGTACCGAGCAGGTGTCGGGAGCAAATTGAATCTGGCAGCTCCGGCCCCAGGTGTGAGGCCCGGGCTTCTGGCGCCAGCGCCTCGGCCCTCGGCCGCCGCCGGCTGGGCCCTGGGACAGGGGAAGCCTGGGTTCGGGGCTGGAGGGACCAGCTGGGAAACACGAGTGGGGGCAGCACCCGCTCAGGGGCTGCAAGGTGAGGCCCTGGGCTGCGGTTTGGCCCCATTTCACAGGTGAGAACGGGCTCGCGTGCGGGACGCGGGGAGTGAGCCTGGCTGCGGGGGAGGAGACAGGCCGGGCCTCCTCCTGGCTGCCCGACTCGGGGAATGGGGGTGCGGGGCTGGCCAGCGCCCCCGCGGGGTACATGGGTCCGAGGCGCCCCCGACAGCTCGGCAGCCCTGGGGTGGCCCTGGTGGGAGCAGGGTTCTGGGCTGAGGAGTTCAGGCAGGCCGAGGGCAACACGGGCCCGGGAAGAGGGTACCCGGGACGGTGCTGGTGGAGGCGGCCGCTACCTGCTGGCGGGACTCGGGGCCTCCCCGCTCAAGAGCCAGGTGTCGGGGTGACCTTCAGCCCCCACTGTCTGGAGTGGCGGGGAGGCCGAGCGGGCAGAGCCGGCCGTAGCCGGAGGGAGGCGGCCTGCAGACGCACCTCCCGGAACCCAGCCGTCCCTCCCTCCGCCGGACGGCCCACACAGGGGACCTGGGCAGAGCCAGCATTGGGGCCTGTCTCCTTCCCAGCCAGATAGGATTTGTGGGAGCCCCGTGGTGGGTGGGATTGTCGCACTTGCCTCTGGGGGAGCGTGGGGCCGGGGCGGGGAGAGACCTGGGCTTCAGCACAGAGCGGGTGGACCCGCGGTGCTGGGATCACATCTCAAGGACCCCCCAGCTGTCCCATTCCTCGTCAGCCCACACCCCCTGGCCATCCCCCCATCCTGCCCACCCGCAGCCGCCCCCCCAACCGCCGGGCCTCTGGCTCCTCTTCCACGTGGCGGGGAGGGGGCGCGGGGCCGGCCCGCTGGGTGCGGAGGGCCCGGCTCAGACTCCGTCCCGCCCTGGCTGGGCCTGGCACCCTCCTCGCCCCGGAGCCCGTGAGGACCCTGCGGTGGGGACCCTCTGCCCAGGGGCTGGCCCCGGGCGCATCGGGCCCCTCTGGCTAGGGGCCACGGGATCCCAGCAGAGCCAGCCTCCTGGGGGCCGCAGGCGAGGGGTCCCTTCAGCTCAGGCTGTGCAATCCCACTGCCCTTTCCCCTCCGGATACAAGTCAGGCCAACAAGCGGACGAAACCATCTCAGGAGGCCGAGCACCCCTGCCTCTCCCGCGGGGACGCGCTCTTTCCTGGCGATCAGGGCGCTGGCAGGCTCTGTGCTCATGGTACTCAGCGGTTCGGGGCTGAGAGCGCGCCAGCCCCCGACGGGGCCGTGGGTTCTGGGGCAGCGCGGACGCGGCTCAGGAAGGAAGGGAAGCAGCCAGCTCCTATCCCAAAACTTGCGGCCTGGTGACGAGCATCCCCCTCTTGCCTGAGTCAGACAGGGACCGAATCTGCAGGGGGTCAGGCCTTGTGGGGTCCGCGCTGGGTCACCCGAAGCCTGGCTCAGCCGCATGCCTGCTGGCCGATGCTCCCGTTGTGGGACGCCCTCCCGGGGCTCCCTCCCGGTCTGCAGGCATCCCCGGGAGCGGGAGTGCCCCGAGGGAGCACAGGGCAGAAACCCCATCCTGCTCTGTGACCCCGCCTCCACAGTGCTCCTGGGGCTGTCCAGGTCGAGGGGAGGGCAAGGAGATTGGCTCCTGGCTGGGAGGGGCAGGGGGACCGCTGTGGGAACACACAATCTGCCCCAAGGCCCCGTATCTCAGCCTCGGCCTGCTGGAAGTTCTTCCTCTGCGCTGTGACTCCAGCCGTCATTCTGAGGGCCTTGCGGTGCGACCCCTCGAACCCACGCTGCTCCGGGACCGGCTCTGGGTTCCCTCCACCCCTGCCGTGCCCTTGGCGGTCAGGGCTGGCCACCTGGCCGCAGATCACATGCCCTTGATGGCGCTGGACAGGTGGCCTCTTGGCCCCGTCTCGTGGCAAAGCCTGTGCCGCGACCGCCAGCGGGAACAGTCCTCCCTGGGGCACCAACACTGCCGGTCCCTGGGCCGGAGGGCGTCCGTTTGGGGGGCGCCGCGTCCACGGGCCCCAAGGCCGGGAGCAGGCACTCCAGCATGCACCCCTGCTGCGCCCCCACTGCCCGGGCCCGGGGCACGTCCGCTGTGCTCACGGCTGGCTGACGGGTGACGGGGAGACCCGCGGGTCCCGTGAGCTTCAGGCGTTGCTTTGCTCTTTTTGGCTTTGAAAGGGCTTCTTGGTTGGAAACAGCAGGGCTCCGGAGTCTGGGGCCGCTTATCCTCAACTGCTCGGAAAACAGTCTCTTTTATCTGTTTCGGCGCCCGCCACGCTCCCATCTCTCCATCCATCCGTCGGTCTACTGCTCCGGCCTACGTCCGCCCGCCTAGCCATCCAGCCCGCCCCATCCACACCCCATCTGTCCCTGCGCCCCCACTGCTCGTCCACCCCCAGCCCCCATCCATCCGTCTGTCCTCCGACAGCCAACAGCCTTCCCACCGGGGCTGGTCTCCAGCAGGAGACGGGACCCCTGCCCCCCGCTGGGGGTGACAGACCCGTTCTTGCAAACAGAGAAGCCAGAACTCGTTGTGGGAGGCGCAGGGGATGCACGGAGCTGGGATTTCAGGGATCAGGCGGCTGGGGTCTCAGAGGGCCCCCGGGGGAGGTGACCCACGAACCACAGGCAGGGCGGGAACACAGGACCTCTTTCCGGCCGAGTCGCCGACTCAGCCCCGCGGCCCCAGATGCCCAGAGCCAACTTTGGGCCTGGAGTTTTCAGTTGCCCCTTTAACCAAATCCCTGCTCCTTTCCCCTGTGAGTTTCCAATTTAAATACCCAGGTTGTTTACTCGCTGAAATCAATTGACAAGGGACCAGCTTGTATTTGTGATTCAGTTGACTATGATACACTGTATTACAATTACAGCTCGAATGGATTTCTTTTTAATTTATTTTTCTCTTAACGTTCTCCTCCGTCAGTAATTCCGAGACTAATTGTCCTCGAGATCATCCTCATCAAGTGAAGAGGGGTAATGAATTGCTGCAGTTCATAGAGGCTGTGTGGGAGCTGCGGGGCCTCGGCCTCCCCTTCCCTTTGTCCTCCTTCCAGACTGCCCTCCGCCTCTCGATCCAAGTCCCCAGGAAACCTGTCTCCGCAGCAGGCTCCACCGTGGCCCTGGGACCCTGCCTGCGGGGGGTGTGTGGGGGGCGGGGGGGCAGGGGGGATGGCTAGGACTCCAGAGGAGCGAGAACCCACCCTGCCGGTGCTGCGGGCGGGTCCCCACCTGGGAGGGAGGCGGGTGCGAGGCCGTACTCCTGTACAGCCCTCTTTTCTTGGGCCTCAGTTTCTGCACCTGCAAGGTAGGCCCGAGGCCTCGGGGGCTGCAGCCGTGATAGTCTGTGAGTAGGGCCATGCAGGGTGCTGGACCAGCCTTCTGGGCCCCCCCACCCATGGGGTCATGTTGCCCCCCGAGAGATCCCCCCTCAGCTCACCCCCCTCCCACTGTCCCCTCCCGCGGATGGTCCGCTCTGGGGTCCGGGCCTGGGGGCGGACTCTGTGCCAGGCAGAGGCCACCCGGGATCTGGGCGGGCCTCCTCACCAGCCCTCCTTTCCAGACGGGACACGGAGGGGCAGAGGGACCGTACAGCGTGGGAACTTGCCAAGTGCCGGCGGCAGGGAGGCCCTGGCGCGGAGGTTGGGGCCCAGAGCAGGGTTGCTGTGTAGATGGCTCTCCAGCCGAACCCCGCGTCCTGTCCCAGCATGTCCTTGGGAGGTATAAGGCCCCGGCCCCCAGCCAGGGGGTGACCCTGCGGGCCGGCCGCCAGGGAACGAGAGGCTGTGACCCCACGGCCACTCCCCTAAATGTGACCCAGAAACTGTTCTCTGCTGCGTGCTCGCGTGTGTGCGTGTGTGTGCACGTGTGTGCGCGTGTGAGGAAGGGCCTTCCCAAAGTCTGCAGGAAAGGCCTCCTGGCTCCATCCGGGCCCTACCTGGGAGACCTGGGCAGCTCGTGTCCCTGTTGGGGCCTCAGTCGCTCACTTGTGATGTGGGGTGTGGTCTGACCCGTACACACGTGTGGGACGAGGGGCCGGCCGGTCCCCTTCCCGTGGCAGATGAGGTTCCAGAGCCGGGGGCAGCGGCCGAGCCGGCCCAGAGTCTGGTCTCTGTCCACCCCCCCGTGCCCCTCCCCCCCCATCCGGGCCCATCCTGGGGGAGGAGCAGCTTCCCGGGGTTCCCAGCACCTTTGCTGGGCGACCCCGGGACTAGATGGGTCCCTAAATTAGGAGCCTGTGGGAGCAGCGCCTGAGAACTCCATCCTGCATTGCCTCTGCCTGAAAAATTCTCGCACGATGGGGATTTTTTTGCTATTTTGGGATATAGATCTTTGCCGCAGCCAAGATGGCATTATCACCGTGTGTGCCGGGTCTGTGAAGACGAGAATCAACAACGGGGGTGTGAGGAAGGGGAGGGGCCCGAGAGGGAGCCCCGTGCTGAGCCTGGCACTGCAGGTCAGCCCCACGTGCTTCCAGAAAGATCTGGGGGAGGGGAGGGTGTCCACCTGCCTACTGTGGCCTCTCGGAGCTGCGGCAAGTGAGGTTGGCGGGGACGTTGGGGCCCCTGGGCTGGGCGCTGGAGCGGCGGCCGAGCATGGGGCAGAGATGGCCGCCAGAGGACGCAGTGCCCCATCACGCTCGAGCCCCGATGGAGCCCTAGCAGCCTCGCTTTGCCGGGCATCCGCCCTGGGCCCTGGCCCTGGTGCCCTGCTGCAGGCAGGGGTCAGGTTCATCTCCACAGGGTGGGAGCCTGGTCCCGGGGCCCTGACCCTGGGCGCACAACCGGCTCTGCTGTTTCCTTAGCACTGCAACCTTGGGGAAGTTGCCATTTCAACTTCGGGTTCCTTATCCATAAAATGGGGCAATAACGGGGACGCCTGAATGGCTCAGTTGGTTGAGCAGCTGCCTTCGGCTCAGGTCATGATCCCAGCGTCTTGGGATCGAGTCCCACATCGGGCTCCTTGCTCAGCAGGGAGCCTGCTCCTCTCTCTACCTCTGCCTGCCTCTCTGCCTGCTTGTGTTCTCTCTCTGTCAAATAAATAAATAAAATCTTTTTTAAAAAAAATGGGGCAATAACGGCTTTCCCTAGGAGTTTTGAGTCGATGGCATAAGATGGCTAAGTTCACACTCGATGAGCACAGCACCCTCAGCCCTCACCCGCCAGCACCGCCCACGTGCCCCCGGGCCAGGGGACCTGGCCCCTGGAGCCCTTCCAAGGGAGGGTCAGAGCAGAACGGCAGGGATGCCCGGGGACCTGAGTGACCTGCCCCTTGACCCGCCCTGACCCTGGAAGCCCTCCCTGAGATCGCATCTCATTCCTGGATGCTGCAGCTGGGAGGCATCGTCCCCGTGCTTCTGTCCTCGACGTGGGCAGGGGTGCAGTGGCTCCCGGGCCGGCTGCTGCGCGGTGAGACACCGGGGAGCCCGAATTCAATTACACACCAGGTGTTATGTATGTGGTGCCCCACGAGGCATCGATCCCTCGGTGACAGATCGGTGATGAATCAGGCAATGGACCAGCTTGTAAATGAAATATATGAGATCGTGCAGGCAGCTGGGCTAGGGGTGGGCTCGAGGGGAATGAGGCAGAGCCGTGAGCCCGGGAGGATGTCTTTCAGGCAGGGGGGCCGGGGCACAGGCCGTTCGCCCACTGTGGTTGCTGCTGCTGGGCGGCACGAGGGCCCAAGGGGCTGGGGAAACCCCACCTATGAGAGCTACCTGTTGCAGGAACTTGCCCAGGCCTGACCTAGGTCCCCTGCGATGACCCTCACACCCAGGAACCCGACGGCACCGTCTTCCCACGTGTGGGGGGAAACAGGCCTGGGAGGTAAGGGACGTGCCCTGTGTTACACAGAACAGGGACAGATGAGGGCTTCGAAACCAGGCAGACTGCGCATTTTCCTTCCTGCTCAGCTTTTCTGAACCAGGCTCAGGGGCAGCAGAGCGAGGGCCCTTGGAGGGGCTGCGTGCAGTCCCAGGGCTTGGTCTCAACAGCCTTGGCTTGTACACACTTCCGACGAGGACAGGGGTCATGCACCGGGGGTCCACGGGGAGCCATCTGGGAACAGGACTTTGCTGTGCTTGTGGGCCTCAAACGGGTAGCACTAAAACTGAGGGTCAGAGCTGGTGGCCTGGGCGTGGGCGGTGAGGGGGGCACTGCGCTCCACACACGGCAGCTGTTTGGGAGCTGTCTCCCCCGCCCCTCCCCGCACCCCAGTCTGAGGGCAGGGAGCCCGCTTGGGATGTATGGAGTCAGCCAGGGCTCAGCACACAGGGTATTCAGGGAGGGGCCAAGAGAACAGATGGGTGACGTTAGGGACATTCTCCATCCCTGGGATCAGCATACACAGGGCTCAGCGTGCAACCAGGGCCGGAGCTCAGAGTGTGACCGGGATCAGGGCTCAGTATGTGACCAGGGATCAGGGCTCAGAGTTGGATCAGGGTTCAGGGCTCAGAGTGTGACCGGGATCAGGGCTCATAGTATGACCAGGGATCAGGGCTCAGAGTTGGATCAGGGTTCAGGGCTCAGAGTGTGACCAGGGTCAGGGTTCATAGTGTGACCAGGGATCAGGGATCAGGGCTCAGAGTATCAGCAGGATCAGTGCTCAGAGTGTGACCAGGGCTCAGGGCTCAGTGTGTGACCAGGGTCAGGGCTCAGAGTGGGATCAGGGCTCAGGGTGGGATTGGGGTCAGAGGGTCAGAGTGAGACCAGGGTTCAGAGTCCGGCACTGAGACGGAATGAGACATCCAGGCTCTTGAGAAGAAATTGCTAATGTCTTTGGGCCCTTTCCTCTGTTAGCTAAATATTTGTCCCAGAAACCTGAGAAACACACAGAAACTCCTGGCCCTGCCCCGGGCCTGTAAGAGGGGCACCGTGCAGCCCGCCTGCCGTGGCGGGTCTCTGTTTCCGAGAGAGGAGGATGCGCACATGTAAGGAGCGCTCTGGGGTGGGAGTGGGGGAGGGCCCGTTTATCGCCCTTCGCTTCCTCTGCGCTCCCCCAGCTTCTCTGTAATCTTTATGGGGTTCAATTACTGTATCTTCAATTGATATGAGTGATCTCAATGGTTCTTAATGTTCCGTATTAAATCTCCCGTGTAAAATATCTTTAATGTTCAGCATAAAACACCCAGCCGTGGCTGGTAACGCAGCCCCCGAGGCATTGACAGGAGCCCGGGGCCCCCTTCGGGGTGGCGGGAAGGCGTCCCGGCCTCTGGGCCCACGTCCGCCGCTGCAGGGGTCCTCCCCCATCCCGGAGCAGCAGGATCTGATGGTGAGAAGTCAGACTGTGGAGGTGGCGTCGAGGGCGCGGTTGGGAGCGAGTGTCCTCGGGTCCCTGTAACCAGCGCCCTCCGGGGCTGGCCTTGGGCAGCTCGTGCTCGCCGCCCCGGTTCCCAGGCTCAGAAGCCCGACATGCGGCTCAGGGGCCAGAATCCCGGTCGGCAGAGCGGGTCCCTCCGGGAGGCTCCCAGCTTCTGGAGGCACCTGCCTGCCTTGGCACGCGGCCTCCCGTCAGGCTGACGGCAGCGGCAGCCCTGCAGGCGGGGAGGGTCGCCCTCGGGGCACGAACCCCGGCTGCCTTCTTTTCCAGTTAGGGGGAGGCCCAGGGCTTCCCATCCTGCCTCCCCCGTCGTGGGGTGCAGGGCCCAGAGCCTGTGGGGGAGAGCGACCTCCCTCCTGAAATCCTGTGGCCCTTGAGCGACCTCAGGGTGACATCGAGGACCTCACTTGGGCATTTGGCCTGTGACCTTGACCTAGCTCCCCAGGTGCTGCACTCAGTCACTGAGGGTTCTTCCACAGCCCCTCTGTCCTGCCCGTGGCCACGCACACGCAGTGTTCGTGGGTGTGCAAGGCCCTCACACCCACTTTCTACGGGCAAACTCCTGTTGATGCTTCAAGACCCAGTTCTGGCGTTGCCTCCTCCAGGAGGTCTCCCCTGATTGCATCCATCCCGCCTGCATGGACTCTTTGTGAGCTTCTGCCCTTGCCCCTGGCCAGTCCCCCAACCACAGAGCGGCCGTCTCCCCTTTCCCAGGGGGTGATTCCCCGCTGGGCTTCGGTGATGCCGAAGCAGGGCGTCGTGGCTCCCGTGCGACTGAGGCTTCCTACCGCTCTCCTGTTTTCGTGGAGCACTCTCAGGGGGGCTGATGGTGAGAACGCAGAGGCAGAGGGAGGAGCTGCGCACGCGGCACACACCAGTTGTCCGACAACTGTATTAAATGACAGGGAGGTTCAGTCCTGCTGCAAAGAAAGGCCACGGGGAGCAGGCAGGGGATGGGCCGGAAACGCGGAGGGAGGAGTCTGCCCTCATCCAGAATGACTCCGGGTCTCCCTGCTGCTGTGGAAACTGTGGGTTCCCATCCAGGCCTCCCGCTTAGCAGCTGCCTGTGGGCAATGGCCCGGTCCCCAGAGGCCCGGCACCCGCTCCCTCCCTGCCTCCTGGAGTCGGGGTACTGGGGAGCCGTGTGAATGCGGCAGGAGCCGCGGGGAGAGGGAGAGCAGGGCAGAGGCTGCGGGCGCTGCCGGCCGGGGAGGGACACCAGCACCCCCGGAGGGTTCGCCCCACGCCGGGAGGCAGCCAGTGCTCGTGGCGGGGAGCCCCGGGGTTTTCCAGGAGGGGCCACTTTGCTGGGGTGAAGACATCCACGTGGCCCGTCTGTGTCCCCCCTTCCGTGGTCCTGCCCTGGGGGGTGACAACGGTGAGCATGGTCCTCGGGGTCATGAGCCCGATGAGGCCCCTCCCGCCCGCCATCCCGCCTGGCACCCGGGGAAAGGGAGACACGTGGCATCGGGGCCCGAGTCCACCGCGGGCTGCTTGCAATAGGCTCCTGGGCAACCCGGGGTTGCCCTCGCCTCGTCGAGCTGCCTGCGGGCGAAGCGAGTGCAAGCTGGGAGAGTTCTGGATCAAAGAGTCCGGCCTGTGGGGCGCTCGCCTCAGTGGCAAGGTTTACACATGGTGCTTAATTTTTGTACTGATCCTCAGCCCAAGCAATGGGGCAGAGGGGTCGTCCCAGAGAGTGGCCCAGAGAGGTCATGCCGCGTGTCTGGGGCCACACAGCTCCTGAGAGGCCGAGCCCGGGCCCCAGCCCCGCTCCCCGGCAGCGGCTCCCATGGCAGCCTGTAGCTCTCCACCCCGGGGCCCCGAGGGGTCCTGCAGACGGCGGCATGCACTCGCGCCTCCCGGGAGCCTCCCCGGCTCTCTGCCTCGGCCCGCGCCACCCGTCCCCGCGCCACCGCTGGTCCCGGGGCCGGAGAGGCAGAGACAGACCGGTGGGGCGTCACGGCCGCGGCAACATTCCCGGCTAAGTTGTCCATAAACCAGAAACAATCGATCTTCTACAGGCTGGCAAGACACCCAGCAGAATACAGCGACATTTATGGCTTTTCTGCTTAATAACCCTTCCCTCTTCAGGGGACCCGATGGGGCCTGGGCGCTGGCTTGCTTTTCCAGACCAGCGGAGTCCCGGGGGCTGGGGGTGGAGGTTACCCCTTCCTCGGAGAGCCCTGAGTCCCGGGGAGGACAGGCATTCCGTCGCTGGCGTCTGGGGGGAACTGGGCTCACCCCGACAATGGACAGCACGGCCAGATCCCACTGAGTCGCAGCCCCCCCAAACCCAGAACAAAGTCGTGGCTGATAGGAAGCGATGTTCTCATTTCCCTGACACAGAGGCAGGCCCCACACGTGAGCAAGTTCGGGCTGTGGTTTTGTGGAGACTGGCGAGGGCATCTTTGGGGTGTCCAGATGGCGAGCCGCCCCCCTGGAGCCCCCCCCCACAGGGCTGCCCCCAGTGCGCCTGCCCCTGTTCTCGGATCCCTGCTTCAGAGGGGCGCCTCTGCACCCAGATTTGTTGGGAGTGCCCTTCTGGACCCACACACTCCGGCACGAAGCCCACGCCTCAGTCTGGGAAGGGGGCTCCTGCCGGTTGTGCGAGATCTCACTGGACAGCACTCGGGGCCAGGGCGCCCCCGTTGCTGCTGCCATTGCGGTCCTCACCGGCTCCCTGCCAGGCGCACCCACGGGCCCACCCCGTGCCCACGGGGTGTCACCCGCTGTTACCCAGAGCACCGCGGGCTGGTGGCTTGGGCCGCAGACACCGAATCCACGTGCCCTGGAGGCTCTGCGTCTGGCCTCGAGGTCAGGCGTCCCTCTGTGCGTGTCTGTGTCCTAATCTCTTCTGATGGGGACGCCAGGCAGACGGGATCAGGCCCCCCAGGGCCTCACCGCAGCGCGGCACCTCGGTGAGGCCCCGTTCCTGGGTCTCCCCCCTGGCCACACAGGCTCTGCCGAGGGTCCCGGTCTGCTTACCAGCCCCTGACACCGCCTGTGCGCCGGGCTAGCTCACGCCGCTGTCACTGTTTACTCCCAGATGCCGCGGGGACGGGTGTTAGCTCTCATTCCCGCTCCTCCTTCAGACCCCGGCTGGAGCTCAGGAGTCCAGCCCCGAACCTTGGGCCAAGAGTCATGGGTCCATCACTAAGTCACTCAATAGCCATGCCATGCCCCCCTCTCTGAGGCAGGGCCTGTGCGGGGGCAGGGATATCCAGGGGAATCAGACACAAGCCCCAGGCAGGATCCAAGGGGCTAGGGTGCACGAATGGCCTTCAGAGCAGGATTGGGGAGGGTGTAGGGGGAGGACCTCCCCAAGGGGAGAAGGTTCCCGGCAGAGAAACTGAGCAGAGGTCCAGAGGATGCTCTCACTGCTGCTTCGGAAGCCAGCTGTCCCAAACCAGTGATCGGGCAGCGAGGCCAGCGGGACCGGGGTGCGTGGGGGTGTGGTCCGCCCCCCAGGGCTGCCGGCACCTGCAGAAGGGAGGGCCCCCCTCGGCCATCTGTCCGTCCCACACTCGCTTCTGAGAGGAGTCCTTCCCCTCTTGTCCCCACGCCAGCCGCGGTCCGGGGCTCTGGCTTTGGTCGCTGGGCTGACCTCCTGTCTCGGACCCCGACACGGGGAACATCCCCCAACGGAGAGCTTGGCAGTGCGGCGAAGCCCTGAAGAGGTAGTTAAACAAATCCTGCAGAAAGCAGCCTCCTCCCACGCCGCTCCCTCCCTCTGGCCTTCTCTAAATAGACCAAAACATGGTAATTTTATGAACAAATCAAGCCATGCATTATACATTTTTATGTTCTTAAGCTAACAAAGTGACTTTGAATCTATAAAAAGCACCAAAAATAAGTATTCCATTTATTTTTGCCTCCTGAATGGCCTCATGCTTCGCCCTCCCCCTCGAAGCCCCGATGGACCCGGACCTGCCCTCGCCGGACGGGACCAGGGGCCAGCCCGATCCCGCAGCAGGGGCCAGGTGACCCCGCCCCTGCCAGCCTTCTGTGGCCTCTGAGATCCCCTCTGGCACTCCTGCCGGGGAGAGTCCGCAGCTGCATCCCCGAGGCCCACGGAGACCCAGCCACCTTCCAGCCTCCCCCTCCCTGACTCTCCACGGGACTCTTGCCCCTCCCTCTCCTTCGCCCAACGTTCCACACCTCTGTCTCTGCTCCAAGGGCTCCTCCCCTGCCCCTGACCAGCTGGCGAACTCTTACACATCCATCAAAACCCAGCTCGCATGCCCGTCCTCCGTGAACTCTGCTGCCTGTGCACTGACAAGCCCCCGGCGTCAGCCACACCCCCGCCTGTCCCTTCTCAGAGTCAGAAGGACAGCTGCATTGCCAGACCTGCAGACACTCAAGAGCTGGGAAGAGGCGCAGAGGGGTTGGGGAAGGGAGGAGCGGGGGGTCGGCGTGAGCAAACATGGAGGGAGACACTGCGGGCGGGCATGGGGGTGCCGCCCTGGTTCGGGGTGGTGGAAGTGCCCACATTCGGCTGGGATCCTGGCCTGGTCAGCAAAGGGGAGCCCACTGAGGCCCCAACGGCCTGCTGAGGGCATTCTGCCCCCGGGAGCGGGTCACGACCTCGGCCTCCAAGGCGCCCCCTGATGCTGACCTGCAGCCCTGCCCTGTGGGCCCCCCAGCTCCCCTGGTTGGCGGGGGAACCACGGCCAGCTGCCCCCTGCTGAGTGCGTGGCCTTGGGCAGGAGATCGGCCTTGAGTGCGCACGGGTGCGGAGGCTGCGAGGGGGGTGGGGGTCGCGCTGGTGCCCAGGCCCCGCTTCAGGTGTTCCCGCCTCCCGTCTGTCCCCCGCGTTTCCTGCGTGCGGAGTGAAGACGTGAGCGGGTGGGGTCCCAAGGGGCTGCTGACCCCCAGCGAGCGTCTGGGACCCAGATGGTGCCTTTGACCTCGGGGTGTGGGGGGCGGGGAAGCACGCTGGTGAACAGGGGGCATTTTGACAGCAGGCAGCGTCCAGACGGGAGGCCAGGTGGACCCAGGCCTGTGTGTGGGGGGAGCTGTGGGTCAGGAGGCCCCTGGCGCCCTCCCCGCCCGGGGTCAGGTGCAGGCATGCGGGCGGGGCCGCTGGGGGACGGGGGGGGGG
>CM052798.1:167443041-167469536 GCA_028533885.1 Nasua narica | reverse complement strand
CAGTTCCCTGCGGAGCGTGAGCGTGGGATTGGCTGTCCCGTCCCCCGTCTGGGCCAGCCTCCGCCCTTGGCCGCCGTCCCAGGGCACCCGGCTTCCTGTGTGGCCTCCTCCGGCCACAGTGGTGGCTCTGGGAGGTGGGGGGGGGGGTCTGCAGCTTAACCCCGCAGATCAGCCTCTCCTGGGGCAAGGTGGGGGCTCCCGTGGGGCCCTGACTCCTGCCCCTTGCCTCCTGGGGGGCCCCATCCGGGGAGAGGAGGTCCGAGGGTGGGGTTCAGGGTGGGGGGAGTCAGCAGGGCCCACACCAGCCCACCCTGTGCTGTGTGCCTGGCGAGCCACTAAACCCCTCTGGGCCTCACTCCTTGGGGGTTGAGTTCTGCGGCCTGCACGAGGACCCCCATCCAGGCCACGCTGCTGCTGACCCTGCTCTGACGTCCTCATGCCCAGCGGGACCTGGGCACTCAGCCCGTTGCCGCGCTCCGGCCCCTTCCTCCCCCGTCTCCCCCGGACGCGCCCCTGGCTGTCTCTGGTTCCTGGGCCTCCAGCCCAACCTCGTAGGATTATCTCCATAACTCACATCACTTGCCAGCTGGAAATCGTTTCTTCCCTGTGCGCACGCAGAGGTGCTGGTCACCGAGCCGCTCCCTTCCCCCAACAGACCGTGACCCCCAACCGCCCCGATGAGAAGCCCCCCGAGCCAGCCCCAGGGAAGGAAGGGAAAGAAGGAAAGGAGCCCAGGGCGGCCGGGCCAGGCAGCAGCTGTGAGCGAGGGAGCTCGAGCTGGGGAAGGACCTACTTGGGTCCAACACAACGTGGGCCTTGGTGGGTCCCATCTGGCCTCAGGGGCCCTGTGGGCTCGGACCCCAGAGGGGTCTGTGCGAGAGCCCCAGCCCAGCCCCCACCAGGCGTTTGAACCCTTCTCCTGGCTCACTGCTCCTGTGAGGGACTCGGCCCTCCCTAGGACAGCGGGACCACTGGGGCTCCCCTCCCCCTGCCAGCCGTCCCCTGGGGGGCCTATGGCCCTAGAAGGTCAAGGGCCAGATGGTCCCTGGACACCTGCCTGTGCTCCGTGCTGCCGGGCTGCGGGGAGCCCAGCTCCCTCCCTTGGGAAGGGCTGTGGGTACCCCCAGTCCCACTGGCTTGCTCTTCCTGAGGGTCCCGTGTGCTCCCCCGGGGACCAGGCCTTGCCTGTCTGTGTGGTTCCGGGCCCGCAGGAGCCCCGTCACCCAGGAGCCTGGCCGCCCCGGACCCGCGGAGTCATGCCGTGTGGTCACAGGGTCCCTGGCACCTTCCAGGGACCTACAGCACCGTGGGCCGCTGTTCGTGAACGGTCAACATTTTGGGGTGCAGGAATCCCAGAAGCTCCTCACCCCGTACCCCCGGTGGAACTGTCCCGCTCCTCTCTCTGGAGAATGTCCCGGTGACGGGTTCACCTGCGCCCGAGGGAAGGTGGACCCCGACCCTTGCGTGAGCCAGGCCTCCGGGCACTGGGGAGCCCAGGGTGTTGTGCTCTGCACGCCTGGCTGCGGGGAGGCCCTGGCCCGTCCTGGGCCTTCTCAGGACTTCTCCACGCCCGGGCTCCTTCCCTCCCCCAGGACCCAGCACCTCGCCCCTAGAAGGTCACCATCTGCACAGCTGGGAGGCACCCCGTCCCCCGTGAGCGCAGGAGGCATCACCACTTTGCAACCCTACCTCGCAGAGCCCACACGGGTGAGGCCACACACGGACAGTGGTGACGAGCTGGGGCCCAGGAAGGGTCCTGGGGAATTTGATGGGCAGACTAATGCCCTTGCTTAGGTGGGTGGGCTCCCACTTCCACCGGCCTCCTGAGGTCCGCCCTGGGGAGGGAGCAGTCACGGAAGAAGCCCTTGGTGGGGAGAGGGGGTGGGCTCTAGAAGGCCTGAGGGAACGTTTAGAGAGGCTAGGGCACAGGAGGAGGGCCGGAGGGCAGGGGATAGAGCCCCTCTAGCCTGATCGTGACCCCGAGCTCTTAGGGAAAGGTGGAGAAGGGCACTAAGGTAGAGAAAGAGAAGCTTGGAGTCAGGACAACCTCGTTCTGCCATTTATTAGCAATGAGCTTGTGCCTTGGTCCCCTGGCTTCTGGCTCCCAGGAGCCCCCTTTTCTGACCTGTAAAATGGGCTCTCTGGGCTGTCGTGTGCCTCAGGAAGGGGGGAGGTGGGAGTGCGTGGACAGCTGTAGACTCTGGTGAATAGCCTCCCTGCTCCGTCCTCTGCAGAGGGGACAGGTAAGCCTCCTGCTTGGAGTAGCGACGGCATTTCCCAATTGTTCACTCGTGTGATCACTTATTCACTTGCTAATTAGTTTATTCAAAGATCTTTATTGAGCATCTTCTGTCTGCAGTGTTCTAGGTCCTGGGATGCTCCCTCTACTGGGAGAGGGAAGAAGCTGGCTGTGAACAAGCCACCAGAGAGTACAGCAGCGTGGGCTGGTGACGGCTGGCGGGAGTGGCTTTGCCCCCTGCCGTCGGTGCTGTGGGCTCGCTTGAGCCGAGTCCTGAATCCAGGCCTGCAGGGGTTGGGTGGGCCAGGTGGCAGCAGGCTGGTGGGGGCTCTGCCAGGACCCATTGGGGTTATGATGATGACGGTGGTGATGGGGATGATGGTGACGATGGTGGTGATGATGGTGATGATGTCCCATGATGATTTTGATGATGATGATGATGGTTGTAATGATGGTGGTGATGGTGATGGTGATGATGGTGATGATGGTGGTGATGGTGATGGTGATGATGGTGATGATGGTGGTGATGGTGATGGTGGTGATGATGGTGATGATGGTGGTGGTGATGATGGTGATGATGGTGATGATGGTGGTGGTGATGGTAGAGATGGTGATGATGGTGATGGTGATGATGGTGATGATGGTGATGATGGTGATGATGGTGGTGATGGTGATGATGGTGGTGATGGTGATGATGGTGATGGTGGTGATGATGGTGATGGTGATGGTGATGGTGGTGATGGTGGTGATGGTGGTGGTGATGATGGTAGAGATGATGGTGATGATGGTGATAATGGTGATGGTGGTGATGGTGGTGATGGTGATGATGGTGGTGATGGTGGTGGTGATGATGGTAGAGATGATGGTGATGATGGTGATGATGGTGATGGTGGTGATGGTGGTGATGGTGATGATGGTGGTGATGGTGGTGGTTATGGTAGAGATGATGGTGATAATGGTGATGGTGGTGGTGATGGAGGTGATGATGGTGATGTGATGGTGATGGTGGTGATGGTGATGATGGTGATGATGGTGATGGTGATGGTGGTGATGGTGGTGATGGTGGTGGTGATGGTAGAGATGGTGATGATGGTGATGATGGTGATGGTGGTGATGATGGTGATGGTGATGGTGATGGTGGTGATGGTGGTGATGGTGGTGATGATTTTGATGATGATGATGATGGTTGTAATGATGGTGGTGATGGTGGAGGTGATGATGGTGGTGGTGGTGATGATGATGAAGATGATGGTGATGGTGGTTATGATGGTGACGATGGTGACAGTGACAGCTATTGACCTCAAATAAATGATGGCTCAAACGCTGCTATTTATGAACTCATCTAATTCTCATAGCCAGATCGATGCTATTGTCTACCCGTATCTCAGATAAAGAGATTAAGGTCTGGAAAGGCACAGTCACTTGCTCAAGATCCCAGGGCTCTCAGCGCTGGAGGCGGAACTTGAACCCTGCTCCCCTGCCCTTGGAGTGCCTGCTTTTAACCAAAACTTCTGCTGAAACCCAGCAGACTCACTTGCCTACGAGGCTTGCTTTCCTGGCGCAGCCGCCCCCAGCAGCCGGCCGTGCCGCCCTCATGGTTCCTGGGAATGACTGGATTCATCTTTGTCAAGTTTGCACTTTCCCCCAAGTTTGAATTAACCTCCACATTAATTTGCTGATCAAGCGCCTGCAGTAGGTCGTACAACGCGAGCACCTGTGATATTCTAATGCATTTCCAAGGAAATCATTGTAATGTGCTAAATGGGAGACTTAAAGGTTACTTGTTCCCCTGCAATCTATGAACTGTTTTATGAAAAAGTCATAACTGAAATAATTGAAGTGTCAGAAAGGAAAAAAAAAAGGACAAGAAACCCAATCAACAATTCCCTTACCACTTACCCATCATCCCGATTTTATTTGGTATTTTGGCAACTCACCAATTCTCGAGGATGGCTCTGGGAAGAGGGAAAGAGCAGACGGGGGACAACCACAGAATCATAAATGTCACAGCCGGGGGCGCTCTGTTATCTGTGCTGTCTCTGATTTTATCCAGGTAGTGGGCTCCACATCCCCAGAGGTATTCAAGCATTCCGTGGATAGCCTTCTGAGCTAGCTGCTGTTGAGGGGACTCGTGCATTCTATGGTTGGTGACCCAGGGGAGTCCTGAGGTTCCTTCCAACCCGAGCTTCTCAGATTCTCAAAGCAAAGCAACTCCCCCTGGGCCCCCCCGCCCCGTAGAGTGACAGCCAGAGCCCAGACACTGGAATGTCTAGTCCTGGCTCCTTCCGGACTGAGTTCAGGGGACAGAGGCTGGGGAGAGTGCCCCCCTGCCGCGGGGTCAGATATGGTGGATGGAGATAGACTGGAGGCAAATCCCGAGTCCTAGGCTAGTGTGTGTGTGTGTGTGTGTGTGTGTGTGTGTGTGTGTGTGTGTGTAAGAGCTTTGAAGAGTTCTCTCTGCAATTCACAGGGATGAATAATACATTGAAGGGCCATTAAGTGGTGTCAAAGCCAGAAATGATATTTGGCCCGGAGCCCGGACTCCATCAACAGCCGGGCTTGGCTGGTGGGCCGGGGAGCTTGCGGGAGAACCAGGCCTGGGCAGCGCCCATCTGGCCCGAGGCTGCTGTCAGGTTCCAGGGCGGGTCGGGCGGCCGCCAGCAGCAGAGTGTGGTGCCAGCTGACTCCGGCGGTCCCTACCGAATCCCCGGCCTTCCCTCCCCCAGGGCTGCACGCTCCGAAGCTGGCCCGCAGCAAGCCTCACCCTGTGCAGCCTTGTTGGGGGGCCCTTCTCTCCTCGGGGTGCAGAATGGCCGAGGACTCGGCTAACGTGCGGTCCGTTTCTGGTCCCGACTCTGCATTTCTTGCCACTCCCGGTGCCGCCCCAGCCCTGCTGGTCGCCTGACGTCACCACGCAGAGCTCGGGGAGGAATCCCGCCGCGACGGGAGGGATCCCAACTCGGCCACGCCAGCGGGAGAGCGCGGGCAGTTCCAGAAGCCGTGGGCGCCAAAGCTCGCTTAAGACGATCGGCCCCCAGAGGACTCCCAACCAACCCCTAAAGGAAAGAGACCTTGCCTGTGCCCCTCCTGTGCCCTCCCGCTCCCCCTTTGTTCAGTCCGCGACATCCTTCAGAGCCCCCTCCACCTGCCGGATGGGATGCTGCACCATTGAATAGATCTGTGCACAGATAAACTTTAAAATGTGTCACAGGCCTCAGTTTACCTTTTTGGGGTGGCCAGAGGCTGGGGTTCCCTCTGTGGAGGTTCTGAGTCTGAGGCTGGGCTTGCCCTGGGAAGAGCAGGGTCAGGAGCCTGGAGCTCTGGGTTTAGACTCTCCTTGCGCCTCTTGCCATGTGTCTCCGGCAAGGGACTCAACCTCCCAGACGGTCCTCTCTCCGTCTGCGTGGAGTGTGTAATGCGCAAGCATGGTTTTCCCGAGTACTATGTTTGAGCAATGCCCAAGCGTGCTTCCTGGGAGGGAGATAAGAAAATGAGTAAGAGAAAGTTCCCGGGGATGTCACAGCGAGGCCGGGATAGGAGAGCTCGTTCTTAGGGCAGCATTAGGAAGGGTGCAGCGGGCGTCCATCCCGGGAGGGTCTGGCCGGGATCCGGGGGAGCTGGGAGGCCCCCTCCCCCAGCTGGCATGCTCTCTGGACACCAGCGGAGGTCTTCCTATTGGAGGGGGCCCCCAGGTCTTTGTACAGACTCGGGGCGGGCTTGGCAGCTCACCCCTCCCAGCGGCATTCAGGGGGTCCACACCTGCCCCCAGGGTCTTTCCAGAAATGCAAATGCCTCACATTGTTCCTAAAGCACTTTTCTTTTACCTGAAATGTTTGTAGCCAGTCTATGAATGGGAAAACAGGGATTCCCCTCCTCCATAAACAAATGGAAACAGAGAAAAGTCTGGAATGACCCCCGGGGCAGCGGCGGTCGGGCAGCGAGGGTCTCTGCAGATGTTGCCGAGAACGAGGCCGGGTGCAGGGAGAGTGGGGAGGCCCGAGTTCAGGGCTGTGGGTGCCCACCCCAGCCCACTCCAGAGTCTGAATTTGGATCACGGCTTGGGACCCGGGCTGAGTCAACATCGTGGAGTGTCAGTTCCCCCAATTCTGAAACGAGACAGTGTATTGGTTATTGGTTGCTATTGGACGACTTGGCCCCCAGCACAGGACCTTATGCTCCCCCCGTGTCCCGGGGCCAGAATTCCAGGCGTGGCCTCCCTGGGGCCCCTCAGGAGGTTGCTGTCGGCTGTGGTCCAGGGCTGGGGTCTCATCCGAGGGAGGCCTGGTGGGGCGGTCGGCATCCAAGCTCCCTGTGAGGTCGCTGGCAGGCCTCTGTCCCTCGTCCCACGGCTCACCAGGGAGAGCAAACATGCAGGAACCAGTCTCGAAAGCAAAGTCTCATGGTTTCTACTCTTTCTATTCCCTTGAATCGAGTCATGAGTCACGCAGGTGGGCCCCACCGAGGGGAGGGAATGACATGGGGCGCGAGTACCAGGAGCCCGTCACCGAGGGCATCTCAGAGATGGCTCACCAGCGTGGGGAACACGCCTCCCACAGCAGCCCCTGCGGTTAAGAAAGTAGGCACCTGTTTACCCCAAAGCCTGGCACACGGCAGCAGCGAGAGGACCCTCGCCTGTGGCCCCGTTTAATTCTCGAGGCGAGGCCTCCCGCGCCCCAGGCTCTCCCTGGCGCTTGAGGACCCTGGCACAGAGGAGACGTGGCCCCTGGCTCGGGGATCCCACGGTTCGGCACAGGGCGGCGGGAGCTTGGACGGGGAGGGGAGGGGGGGGGTGCGTGGGCGCAGATGCTCGCGGTCTCTGCGTCCCGGGGAGGACTCCCCGCGTCCCAGCCCCGCGTCCAGACGCCGTCGGGCGGTGAACCCCGCGCTCAGAGCCCCGGAGCCGTGAAGTGTGCGCCGTGAGTGTGTGCAGCCTTTAAATAAGCCTTATGTAACGAGGACGCCGAACAGCTGACTCTCCGTGCACAGACCTCTTCTAAAATAGATTGCTCGTCTTTATTTAGCCGGGCGCTTCTTTCTTCTGGCTTCGCGTCTCACCGAGGCGCTGATGTAGGTCAGATAGTGCTTTGGCGAGAGCTAATTAATCTATAATTGTATCGAAGGAGGGGAAAACAACAAGCAAGCACGCGGCGTGCTCCGCGGGGCCTGGGAACGGGCATTCGGGAAAGGAGCTTGGGGAAGGACACATCCCTCCTGAGACCCGCCCAACCCCCAGCTCCCGCCCCGGCTGGCGGCTCGCCCCGGGAGCGCCAGGTTTGGGGTCCAGCCCGGGCTCCTGTCTGACCTCCCGAGGGTGGTCCCCGCCCCCCGTCCCCGCCCCCCATCCTCTGTGCCCGGAGGCCTGGGCTCCTCCCGCAGCACCGGGTCCCTGCTCCCACTGCCTGCTCAGCCCCAAGGCCACCCTGGCTCCCAGTGTCGGTGCCCAGCCTGGCCTCTCTCCAGGACTGTCCTTCCACAGACTCGGGAGCCAGGCGGCCGGCGGGGCGCCCCCGCCTCTGGTTTGTTGACAGAGCTTGTGCTCTGGGTTGTCTTCAGAGGGGACCCAGAGGGGCCCGCTCTGCACCTGTGCCGTCCCCGCCGTCCCCGCTGCTGCTGGCATCTGCAGCGCTGCCTGGAACTCCATTCCGTCCGCAGCCGACAGCCCGAGGGGTCTGGTTGGACCCACATCAGATCGCGTCCTTCCATCCAGAGCTCCCCAGTGGCCCCCAGGGTCCCGGCAGCACCGGTGGAGCCCGACGAGCCGGCCGGGGCCCCTCTCCGGCCTCCCGCTGTCCCGCCCCGCGGCCCCTCCTGGTTAGATGCCCAGCTCGTCCACACTTGGCCCCGCAGACCCCTCCCCCGTTCTCACCACCCACTCTCCTGGGACGGTTTTGACGGTATTTTGGTGGTCGCTGGCACAGCTCTGAGGATATTCTCCAGGGACACCGGTCGGCGAGGCCCCAGGGCCTCTGCTGCTGCCCAAAGCACGGGCGGTCCAGGCTGGATGTGGAGGCCCCTGGTGACAGCAGGGTCGTTCGATGACCCAGGTCACTCGGGCCTGGGATCCACCTGGTGTTGGGTGCTTGAACCGAATGCAGGGCCGGCCTCTGAAAGGGGCCTGGGCTGGCTTGGCGGGCAGTCCCTGGTGATTTTCCAGCAGTGCCCAGGCTGTGGGTTATGGGGCTGCGCCGGCCTCAGGCGCTGACCCCGCGTGAAGTGCAGGCGCTCGCGGGGGCCTCTGCCATCTCCCATCCAAATCCAGGCCACGAGCAGGAGGGCCACGCAGAGCGCCTTCCCCTCTGCGTCCTACTCTTCCCGGGGCCATGACCCTGGGACGAGCCCAGGTCACTTCTGCAGTCACGACAGTCAGAAGACACACGATGTCACTGCCACAGGGAAGGCACTGCTGGCCGGGAGAACCCCTCCCTGGGGTCTCTGGCACCCGGAGCATCACTGTCGGACACGCCTGTTTGCGGGAGGCGCGTTCTGACCTCCTCCAGGGCCGGGGCTCCTCCATTCCTGGGGGCGCTGGCCGGTGGGGGGTGTGGGACCCCGCAGTTCCGTCCTGTCCCCGCCGGGGGGACACAGAGCCTCAGCATCTCGGGGGCGCGTCCGGGGACCGGGTGCTCTGTGCTCTGGGGAGGGCGGCTGGGTGCGGGGCTGATGGGGTCCTGCCACTCTGGGTCTGACACAGGGCTCCTGTCGCGACAGCAGGCCCTGCGGGGTCAGGACGAGCTGAGAGGTCCCTGAGCCGTGTGCCCTTGGCCGCCCAGCCCCTGGGAGCCTGCTGCCCTCTCGTAGAATGGGGTTGATTCCTCTGCCTCCTGGGCTGGTGGGCGGAGTGAGACCCAGCGCAGTGCACCCCGCGCCGCCCCAGCTCACCCGTCCCTGTGAGCCCCTCTGTGCCCCCGGGGGGCTGGGACCCTCCGGTCTCCTCCCGGGTCTCCGGCCAAGGCCTCGGGGTTGGCTCCCTTCCTCCTGGGTGCTTGGTTCTCTTCGCTGTGGTGCAAATGTCAAGCAAGAATTTAAATGAAGGGAAAGTCTCAAAGGTTGTGTTTTGGGTACTATTTCAGGACACTTGTAATTAGGGGCACAGACGGCCTGTCCCGTGCTTTGGAGGCAATAGCAGAGTCAGGACGGAGCCCGTGTCTCGGGCGTGTGCCCGTGTCGTGGGGACTGAGGGACCGGAGGCTGCGTCTCTGGCACCTGCTGGGTCCTTCCTGGTCACCGGCGATCAGGGCTCGTGGGCCGCGGCCAGTGCCCCTCTGAGCTCTGGACACGGGGATGAGGGCCGACTGAGGCAGCTGGCCCCAGCTGGCGTGGCCCTCACGGGCACCTGGGGCCTCTCCCGTCCCTGCCCCTCGCTGGTCCCTCCAGGTGGGTCTCTCTAACCGTCCTGACACAGGGGGACATCTGTGCTTAGTTCCCGCCGGACGTGGCCCCCGCTGTCCCAGCGTCGGCACTGCAGCCCCAGACTTCACTGAGAGTCCCCCTCTGTTTGGGGCGGGGGGGTGGGGGTCCGCAGTCGGCAGTGTCCTGATACTCGACGGGCCCCCGGCGCTGAGACCAGCTAGAGAAAAGCCCGCGTCCTAAGCTGGGGTTGGAGGCTGGGAGCAGGATGTGGACGCTTCTGTAGTCACCAGCGCTGTTTGATGTGACCTCAAGAACACTTACAGTCCTCTGGGGTGACAGTCACCCCCACCTTACAGGTAGAAAGCAGAGCCCCAGGGAGGCCCAAGGGATGGGTCGAAGGCCACACGAGAGGCCAGGCAGGACCGGCAACCACAGTGGAGCAGAGGGGAGGGGCCCGGCAGGCTGCCTGGAGGAGGTAACCTGGGATCAGAATCCTGGAAAATGGTGTGTGGTGAGATGGGGGGAAGGTGTGCGTGCGCTGCTGGGAATGGGGACCGGGAGGAAGGCAGAGAGCCCATGTGTGGCAGGACAGGCCCAAACCTCCTCCGTGAGCGGGATGAGGGGACCCCAACCGTCTGACTCCAAAGTCCCTGGGGCCAGCCGCTCCTGGCCAAGGAGGAGACGAGGCTCTGGGGGGGCAGGAGGGGTCTGAGCCCATCGCCGGGCTCACAGTGTGAGGCTCAGAGCCCGGCCCTAAGGGGATGGAGCTCTGTGCACACAGTTGATCACTTTTCGTCAGTGTTCAGGCGCTTTGCGGGAGGGCTGGGCGCAGGCCGGCCCCGGACTACGGACTGCGGACTGCGGACTGCGGCTCCCGGGCTGGGACAGAGGCTTGGCCCAGATGCTGGGAGCCCAAGGAAGAGGCTGGAGCAGAGGGGGCGGCCCCAGCCCGGGGAACAGGACGAAGCACCTGGAGGGGAGGCAAGGGGAGAGGGCGATCCGGGCTCTCACCCTTCTGGTTGGGCTGGGCTGCGGCCTGAGGGCTGCTGGAGCTCCCAGACTGGGGAATGTCCCCAGGCTTCTCTGCGGCCACCAGGCGCCTCGGGGTTCTGAGAGGCTGTCCCCAGGGCAGGAAGCTGGTCATCCGGCCTGAGCCTTGCCAGGCGTCGTGTGTGGTTCCACCGGCCAGCGAGGTGAACGCCGTGACCTCGATTTCCAGAAGACACCGCCCGCCTATCCCACGTCCCCACAGTGCCGCACGCCGGCCTGGGGACCTGGTCACTACTCAGGTGGCGTTTTGGACCCGTCCATGTCAGGGATCCCTCTCTGTTCTGCTTCTAGTCAGTAGGCAGAAAGGTAGGACAAACGAACGAGTAAGTAAGGCCGCCCTGACCACTGCCCTTGGCGTGGGAGTGGGGCTGAAGCTCTTGGCCCCCCGCGAGCCCGTGCAGGGGCAGAGGGCGCGTGGCCCCTAGCTGTCCCGCCCCCACTCGGTGACCACCGGCATCCCCTTCCGATGCTCACCGGGAGGCTCTGTCCACGGAGGTGTCCGGAGAGGGATGGCGCCCCCCAAACTCATGGTGGGGTCCTAACTCCCAGTACCTCACGACACGGCTGTATTCGGGTCAGGGTCGTTGAAGGAGTAATTAGTTGAGACGAGGTCACACAGGAGCAGGGTGGGCCCCAATCCCTTACAACAGGTCCTTATGAAAAGGGACATTCAGGTAGACGAGCTCACAGGGAGGGTGCTGTATGAGCACGAAGAGATGGGGGGGCTTCTCTAAGGCAAGGGGAGCCAAGGACGGGGCGCCACGGGAGCCGGGGGATGCCCCCACAGAGTGTCCCTCAAAGCCTCAGAAGGAGCCAGCCCTGGGACATGTGGTCGGGGACAGGTGGCCTCCCAGGCGGAGACAGACAGACTTTAAGCTGCCGGGCCTGGGAAGCTTGGTCCTAGGTCCCAGGGGCGCGACACGGTGAGGAGGCCGGCCAGCTGGCCCCGGCCCCAGCGGGGAAGGACCCCTGGAGGGGAAGGGAGACTTGGCAGCAGGCTGGAGTCCAGAAAGCCACTCTCCCAGCGGGGAGGTCCTAATTTGTCCCTGATGTGGGACCAGTCCTCGGCCGCAGAGGTAAACTGAGGCAGCATTCTTGGTCGCAGGGGGCGAGGGGCCGCCCCCAGGGCAGTCCGGCTCCTCTCCCCATGGCGTTCTGTGACCCCGGATCTTAGCCCCCTGCTCCCCGATCGCCCCTCGGTCTCAGGTTTGTGCATAGCCCCTGCCCGGAGCGCCTGCAGACCCCACCCCTAAGTTGTGCGTGCTTTCGTATTCTCAGACTGCGTTTGACCCTTGGGCTAAAAGGCTCGTTTAATTCATCCCTTTCCAGAATAAGGGATGAAGTCCGCGTGGCCCGCCCTGGGCCGGTCGCCGGGACAGATTTCCTGTCTGGCCAAGGTGAATTTCCTTGTTCTCAGGGAGCCGCTTGTGAACAGCAGAGGAAGAGCCTCTTTGTCTCCCCCGGGCTCATTATTCCCCCCAGAAATTCTGATCAGGGATCTGGGCAGTGTCCCTCGCACGCTCAGCATCGGTACGCTCACGTCCTGATTATTAATTCTTTTATAAATAACTTGGTCCTCATTGCGGCCGCACAGTATTTATGATAACGGCCGTGGTATTTAGACGTCAACGGCTCTGTGTTAGTTGCAGCGGTGGGCGGGGGCTGTCAGCTCCGGGAGCCCGGGTTCAAGGTGGCGGCGGCCTGCTGAGGTCCTTCCCCGCTGCCCTCCCCGTGCTCCTGCCCCACCCCCCACTTCTGGGGGGGCCAGCGCGTACCATGCCCCAAGAGGAGGGTCTGCTGCATGGGGACGGGGGGAGGGCGGCTCGGAGACCCCCCGAGGCAGGGTCTCACCGCTCGGGTTTGCAGGAACCAAGCGTCCTCTTGCTTTGAGGAGGCCCCGTGTGGGTGCGGTGCTCGGTCTCCACTGAGGCCTGGGGGGGAGTCACTGGACAACGTCACGGCCAGGTCCCGACTGGTCCCCAGCTCTATCCCCTTGGGGCCACGCTGCCGTCCCCAAACAGTCACTAAAACTACACTCTCTGGGGGCTGGCCACACGTGTCTACTGAAACTGAGATTAATCCACCTTCGTTGCCTCCGCGAAGCCCTGTCTCCAGACACAGTCACCCCCTGACGTATTGGACTGACCAGCAGGATTTTGGTGGGGACACAGGTAATGCACGGTGGAGCCACCGCCGTCTCCAGTGGGAGAGGCTGCGGAGACGGGAGCGATGGGCAAGCATCGGAGGGAAGAGGATGGAGTCTGTGTGTGGCCCTGAGTCCCAGGAGCCCCGAGTCCCAGGGGCCCCGAGTCCCAGGAGCCTGACCCCCGTGGGACTGAGACCGCGGCCGCTGGGCCTCCAGCTCCGGATTTCTCCTGCAGGGCGGGCTCTTGGACCAGCTCGCGTTGGAGACTCAGTGGACGACGCCCTGGAGGGAGACTGGCGGAGGGGCCTTCCTCCTCGGCCTCCTTGGTGCCTCCCTCCCCTTTGTCGCTCCCTCACAAGCACTGAGTCTCCCTGCGGCAAGGGCCATCCTGGGAGCCCGGACCGCGGGGGCAGGACAGTCGGGGTCCTGCCTCCAGGGCTCCACGGTCAGCAGGGGAGTCACGTGGGTAAATGCTGGCGGGAGGGTGGCCGATACCCCGGTAGCCCACGTCCTCACGGCAGCGAGGGCAAGAGACAGGACAGGGGCTTCCCAGAGGTGGCAACCTTTATGCCCGAGATGGCCCTCATGGAGGACAAGGAGGAAAGTGGGCCGGCCCTCCAGGGCCCCTCCCCCAGCGGCACCCGCCCTGCCCCCGGAGGCATTTAGGTGAATTTGCATGCATTTCTGAGGATGCCTGATTGTTTCGAATCATAAATATATTCACCCTCCCAGCCTCTTATTGAAGAATTCCATAAATACCCCACCTGCCGTCTCCCAGTTGGCTTTGTCCCGCCGCCCCCTTCTCACTCAGCAGCCTCCCCGCTGGGCGGGGCTGGCGACTTGCCAGATGGTGAGCGGAGATGGCCCGTTCGGAGCCCCTGCGGCCGCTCCCGAGCAGGGCTGTGGGGGGCACGCGGCTCACTCGGGCGGGCTCTCCCTCGAGAAAACCCAGGCTCTGTGTGGCCGCCCTCCCCGTGCTCCAGAGAGGGGAAGGGGGGCACGGGGCATGGGACTGGGGACGCGCCCACAGGGGCTGGGCCACCAGGGAGTGTCTGGGGGAGAGGCTGCCTGTGCTACTCCCCAGCTCCAGCGCCCCCATGGCTCCCTACTGCCAACAGGCGAGGTCTCTACTCCCTGCTCAGCACCCGAGGACGTCAGCACGGGCTCCTCTCGGCCCTGCTGGGCCCTCAGCACACCTGCGCCTTGCCCTCGGCTTCCCTTATGTGATGCCCTTCTGTCTGCCCTCGGGCGTATGGTGGGTGCTGTCGTCCCCATTTTACACAGGAGGAAACTGAGGCTTGGAGAGGTCACCTGGCTGGCAGCTGGCGGGGCTGAGGATGAATCTTGAGTCCGGAGTCTAGGCTGCTAACCACACTCCCGTGTGCATCCGTCAAGACTCTGGGCCGGCCCAGCACGGGCTCTGCGCATACTAGGTGCTCAGATAATATGTACTAATGCGGGCACTTCCCACGGGCGGTGGTCCAAGGGCGCGTGGCTAGCAGGCGTCCGCCAGGGCCGACAGGGCCATGGGTCTGGGTCCCTTCTTCTGTCCCACGTTCTCCCTGGAGACCCACCCCTGCGTCCCCCCTTCCCATCTCCGGCTTGGATGTGTCTCAGTGTTCATTGACCTGATGGTCCATCCTGCAGGCGTCTTCTGGGCCTTTGCTCTGGAGCTCTGGGCTCCCGTGGAGTGGGAGGGGAGGGTGCTGGACCCAACGGGGAGGCAGAGCCCAGACTCTGCCCTAACAGCGGGGGCAGACACAGGCCCGGGCAATGGCGAGGACAGAGGCTTGAGCTGCAGACAGAGACCCTGGGAAGAGGCCGGGCCAGGCCCCCGTTGCCCACACCTGCTTCAGGGACTCACCTGGATGGAGGCCTGACGGTTCCCCGAAGGCTCAGCTGACACTATCATTCTATCAGGTTCTGCTCTTGGCCCTGGAAGATGGGACGGGGGCCCTGGACCCTGAGACCCAGGACAGTCCACTGGCTGGCCACGAGGCTGCGCACGGCAGAGGCTGCTGGCAGGGCTTGTGGGGGGGCCTAGGGGCCCCCGCCTACCGGGGCTTCCAGACGGGCTGGGCGGTGGGCCACGGTCCCGGGCCCCCGGGGGCTGGTGTCTTCCCGCCTGCCTCTGGGAAGCCCCGGAAGACTCAGGACGGAGGTGTGGTCACCTCCTCGGGTCAGCAGCAAGTCGTCCTCGTCTATGGACCCCGGACGCTCACTGGGTTTTCCCTGTGACATCTGCAGGTGAATCTGTATGCCCCAGGCCTGACAGGTGGAGCCTCTCTCCTTAAAACAAAATACGCAGGACATAAAATTTACCCTATGACGCATCTTCAAGTGGGCCGTTCAGGGGGCACCGACTCCCCCCCACCGCCGTGCGGCCATCCCCACACCTCTGCCTGTCTTCCCAAAGTGACAGTGTCCCCAGCAACCGGCACCCCCGGCCCCAGCCGCCAGCCCCTCCATCATGGAGGACTCCCGGGAATCACATGCGTGGAGTGCCGCAGGATCTGTCCCTGTGGCCGGCCCACGTCGCGCAAGGTCACGCCGTCCAGGTCCAGCCACGAGGTCGCAGGTGCCTGCTTCTCCCTCCCTCTCTCGCTGAATGCGGATGGACCACGTCTCGTGTATCGGCTCGTGGACACTCGGGCTCCTGGAATCACGTGGTTGGGAAGACGGGCGCGTCCTTGCGGTGCTTTCTCTTGGCCGCCTTCTCAGAAGGGGGACTGCGGGATCAGGAGGTAATTCTGCTGATTAGTTTTTTTGAGGCCACTCTAGACCGGTTTTCGAGCGGCCGTGCAGCATTACGTTCCCGAGAGTGCACGCGACCCCGAGGGTGGCCCATCCACACCCGTCCTGGGTTTCTTCTCAGGGCGGCCCGTGTCTCACGGTGGCATGGTGTGCGTCCCCCGATGGGGAGGGGGGCGCCCGGCCCCACGCTCGGCGGCCGCGGTGCGTCTTCTTTGGGGAGCGATTGGCCTGTCAGCCCCAGCCGGGCTTGGGGTGTGTGTCTGTCGCCGTCGCGGCCGGGGTCCGGCCGCCATCCGCAGAGGCGAGCCAGGACGGGGCCCGGACACGGGGCACCTCGCGCACTGGCGGGCCCGGGCGTGCCGGGCGTGGGTGGCCGTGTGGACGGTGGTGACCGGTGGGCTGGGCAAGATCGCTGGTGGCGAGGAAGGTGACGAGTGACGGCAGTGTGTTTGCGGGACCCCAACCTGCCGAGCAGAATGGACGCTGAGCCCTGGTTTCGCAGAGGCCGTGTGTGGGGTGTGGAGGGGCGGTTGGGGGCCCAGCCGCTGTCACTGTCGGGGAAGGGGGTGGGGAGCGAGGGTGCGCCCACGGAGCCTCGGGTCTGAGCAGCTGATCCCTCCGACTTTGGAGGGAGTTCCGTGCTATCCTGTCCAGGGCAGCTGCTGAGGCTGCGACCAAAGCCGACATCCACCCACCAGTGCTCGCGTCAGAGAACAATCCCACAGCTGGATCTGCATAAGTTGGGGTGGGAGAGGCACCTGGGGAAGCCAGTCCGACGGGGGAAGGGAGCTCGGGGCGGGGCGGCTGCTCGGGGCAGGGTCTCCCCGAGGGGACGGGCCTGCGTCCTGGGCCGTCTGGGCCAGCACCCCCCAACCCCGGGAAGGCGAGTCCCGGGTGGGCCTCCTGTGATGTCCTTTTCTCCTAGGGCCCCGGCAGGGGGACAGAGTTGTCCCCTGCAGCCGGGCACAGACCCGAGAGGCACCAGCCTCCCTCAGGAGCGCCTGGTCTGAGGGGCAGACAGACCCAGGGGAGAGAGACAGCGGCCCCCCAGGTATCCTCGAGAATTCCCCAAGCCCTGCACAGGCCTGACCCGGAGTGGGGGCTCCTGGCTTGATGTTGGAGCCGGAGCAGGCCGCGGCGTGAGCTGCGTCCAGCCGCCCCTCTCCTGTCAGCCGGGGCCCTCCTCTGTGGGGCACCCCATCCCCTGCTGCCTTCCCCTGCTCGTCCCACCGCCCTCCTTCCTCAGCGGAGGTCTCCCTTTGATGTCCCCAGCTAGCCGCCTTTCCAGCCCTTGTCACGTGGGCCCCAGGTCCCTGTCCCCGGATCCCAGCTCTGGGCAGCGTCCGTTCGGCCTCCAGCTCCTCCCCGCCTCCCGACACGTGGTCTGGGGTGCAGGAGGCTAGGGGAGCCCAGAGGCACCCACGGTCTGCCAGATCACGTTTGTCAGGACCCCCGGGTCTTGGATGCCAGGTACAGGCCCAGGGGTGGTAGTGAGGGAGGGGCGCCCATGATGGCTGGACGCCGGCCTTGGGGGACAAACAAGGAGCCGGAGGTGCAAGCCAAGAGGGGCCGGGAGCCTGTGCGGGTCACGCCTCTGTCTCCCGCCCTGAGACAGGGTCTGGGGAGGGGGCAGCTCCGCCGGCCGCGGAGTGATGGGGCCCGAGGGGGTGGTGGCCCAGCCCTGTCCCCGCATCAGGCTGCCCGGTCCTCTCTCCCTGTTCTCCGGGAGCCCGAGGCGGTCGAGGCCCCGCCCGCCGGCGGGTAGGATCCTGGTTTTCCCGGAGTCGAAGGCGTGCCTCCACTTGTCTCCGGCAGTCAGGGACACAGACGTGCGGCCACTAAATAAAGCAGGAGGGAGCAATGGCCGGCATCGATCCCAGGGCTCTGGGCCGCACTCAGCAGAGAAAGTCAATTTCCCCCTTTGGTTCAGTTCAACAAACATTTATTGAGCATCTACTACCGGCCAGGCCTGTGCTGGGCGGAGCCCGAATGCTTCCTCCCTGCCCCTCCCCCACCCAGTCCGTCCAGGGAGGACGCGCTGAGCTGGGGTTCCGCGGACTTGGTCCCCGAGTCCCCCCCCCCATCTGCTGGGGCCCCGGGAGTTGATGAGACTGAGCCCCGCCCACTGACAGAGTTCGCGCTGAGTCTGGTGTTCGGCTGCGGGGTCGCCTCGGGCCGGGGGAGGTCTGGCTGGGGGTGGGCTCAGCAGGGGCTGGGAGCCGGGACCCCTGCCTTCTAGGGTCCACGCCGCAGGGGACCGCAGCCTCCCTGGGGCCTTGTTCTTCTCCATGGTAGTGACGACAGCTGATGTTCCGGGCCCCGAGGAGCCCGGCGGTAGGGGGGAGGCTGGGCTGCAATGCGGGCCCAGTTACCTCCTCATGTGCCCGGGGTGGGGGCGGCCTGGTTCCCCAGCTCACTTGGCCAGGAAGGGTGGGCTGAGAGCGCTCAGCAGCTGTGGCTGGCCCACCAGGCCAGGCTGCCTCTGGGGAAGCCGGTGTCCACTGACCCCTGCCCACGGTGGGGGAGAGGCCCGTGTGGCAGGGTCCGTTTTCCCTCATCTGTTCCCCCTACACCGGTGTCCACCCATCCCGGGCTCTCAGCCTTGTTCTGTCCATCTGGGCTCAACCTGAGGCTTCCTCTGGGACAAAGATGATGTCACCAACCCCAGGGTCTTCTGCCTGCCCCTCTGGGAACCCAGGGAGGGCAGTGTCCAGAAAGAAAGCAATTCATCCCGAGGGACGGGTGCGGGTGCCAAGTGCCGGCCGGGCGCTGGGAGGGACTCCCTGCGGTGACACAGTTGGAGTGGGGTCTGAGTGACCCTCTGTGGACAGCCCTGCCTCCTGGGGCACAGCCCCGCCGCCATCTGAGACACCTCGGAGCTCCACAAAGGGTGGAGGGTGAGGGCCTCCTCCTCCTCACGACCTCAGGGTGAGGGTCAGTACAGGGCCAGTGGATGGCAGTCTTAAGAGAGGGCATGTTCTCCTCTTCATCCCCTGCATGTGACTCATCATCCATTGTTGGTCCATCCATCCATCCATCTGCCTCCATTCATCCCCCATCATCCCCCATCCATCCATCCACCCATCCACCCATGTGCCTCCATTCATCCCCCATCCCTCCATTGCCTATCCATCCATTCCTCACCCACCACCATCCATCCATCCATCCATCCATCCATCTGCCTCCATTCCTCACCCATCATCCCCCATCCATCCATCCACCCATCCATCCATCCTCCATCCATCCCCCATCCACCCATTCATCCATTCTATGATCCATAATGGTGGCAATGACATTGCCAGGCTGCTGCCCACCAGTGGGCAGACAACTGATGACCTAGGTAGGTGTGTGCGACACAATAGGGCCGAGTAACAGGTTGGTGAAACACTGATGCCTGGGTGCAGGCCAGCTGGTGTCCACATGTCTCCCCACCCAGCCTTCCGAGAGACCCATGCGGCAAGTATCACTTCTCCTTCTGTAGAGATAAAGTCCTTGTAGCTCAGAGGGGACAAGGTGCACCAGCTGGGGATGGGGGTGATGGGAGCCCAGGCAGGTGCGAGAGTTAGAGAGGGAGGCTCCAGTCCCTGTGTCTGGCAAGGCCTCCCCATGCCCCGGCCCTGCCCTGGTCGTCATACCCTCTGGGTACCCTGCTCTTGGGGCCACGAGAGACGTGCTTGAGCTCCAAACAGGCGTATTAGCCGCTGGGCGACCCTGGGCCAGTAGCTTGCCCTCTCTGGTTCTCTACCACTTCCCTATGATTAGACGTAATAACGCCTGCATCACGGGACCCACCCCAGGGTCACTTCTGCCCCCGGCAAGTGGAAGAGCCCAGCTAGCAGCAGGGGAGCCATAAGTGCCTTGATGATTCCCTGACATCTCGTTACATCTTAAAAATCCATTCTGGGTTGATCATATAGCTGTGTTTGTTCCAATATAAACATAATGTTCTGAGTCGCTTACCAGTGAAATTACTTCATTTTCCAGCTTCGAATCTTCCAACAATCTCGGTGCCCCAGGAAGATGAGCTGAGGCTCTGGTGGCCTCGCACAACCGGGTGAGGCTCAGGGCTCAGGGGCGCTGTGCCGGGGGCCAGCGGCGCAGTGGGTAGGGCGAGCGCGGCGCTGAAGGCGGACCATAGGCTTGGACGCGGACTCTGTCCACTTCTCTGAATGCTGACCTGGAGTCGCTGGCCGTCCCCGAGTGTGTGCAGCAGTCAAGGCACTGGGACTGGCCCCTGGGCTGCGTTCGGGGCCGGAGAGTCACGGACGGGAAGGCCGGGTACACAGCTGGTGCCCAGTCAGTGCCAGCTCCGTCCTGCTCTCTGCTGTGGGCTCTCTGGGAGGCAGGGTGTCCTGCTACTCCGTGCCTCAGTTTCCTCATTCGCCCCCCGGCTGTGAGCTTGAGCTCCGTGGGGCTGTCGTGTGTGCCTGTGTGGGTGCCCGGGTGCACCCCTGCTGAGAGGCCGGGCTCCCATCACGCACCCCAGAGGTCACGGTCGCTGCTCTCCCCGACCTGGTGGCGGCTGGCAGGTCGTTGCCTGGGCAGCTGTGCTCCCTGCCTGGCGCACGGTCCTCCCCACCTGCTTCCAGACCACTGCCTGAGCCGGGGGCCGGCCCGGGGGTTGTGCACCTGCGTCCCCCTACTCGGGGATGGCTCCCTGGGGTGGGCCCCCAGATCGGCGCCCTGCGCGGCCAGGGGGAGGGGGAGCGCGGAGGAGGCTGAGGGCACCTCCCCCCCCCCCCCTCCGGCCACACTCAGAGTGAAAACAACGAGGAACAGAGGCACAAAAGGGAACAGCCATCGTTCCTGCTTACGCGGCACCCGGGACCCACGAGGCAGGGGGTCTGTTCTGGGACGACGGGGCACCCTGCAGCCGGACATACGGATCCCTCCTGGCAAAGGTTCTCCCTCGGGAAGGATTCATCAAGGGTTTAATCAAATGGCAACCTTTTTTTTTTTTTTTCCTAAGAGAAAACTATGTCTAGAAAAAAAGCCCCTTGTATTCGGGGGATGGGATGGTGGGCGATCCCCTCCCTCTTTCTACTTCTTGGTATTTGATTTTTTAAAAAAGATTTTATTTATTTATTTGAGAGAGAGAAAGGGAGAGAGAGACAGAGATAGTGAGAGAGAATATGACCGTGGAGGGGTGTGGGGTGGGGGGAAGCAGACTCCCCGCCGAGCCGGGAGTCCGACGAGGGGCTCGATCCCCGGACTCCAGGATCATGACCTGAGCCGAAGGCAGACACTCCACCAAGGGAGCCCCCCAGGCGCCCCTTTGGTATTTGATTTTTGTTGTTGTCATGAATAAATGTGTTACTTTTTGTAGGGAAATGTTTGAGACAAAAGAACATTGCTCATTTATTTGTCCTTAATTTATTAATTCATCAGACATTTAGTGACCTTTCCCTGCTTCTTGTAAATGGTGGAGCATAAAACAGTGCAGAATACTCCTGCGTGCGCAGTCAAGTGCAGGGGCCGGGGGCTCCTGGGAGGCATGGTGCCCGCGGGTGGCCCACGGGGAGCACCCATTTGAGCCCCGGCTCTGCTTCCTTGGCCTCTGAGCCCCCCAAGCCCGGGCCAGGGCTGCCAGCGAGGGGATAGTGTGGGGACACTGGAGGCGGTGAGTGGGCGTGTTCCAAGGTCACGTGGAATTCAAACCGCACAGCTGCGGAGCTCTCGCTCTTGATGGTGCGCTGGCAAAGTGGCTGTTGGAGAGCCCGGCTCCAAGAGGCTCCTTGGCTCCCACAGCCCATGAGAGCCAGTCAGACTCCTGGGCCCCTGTTCTGAGGACGTCCCCAGCTCTCGGAGGGCAGACGCAAGAGGGACCTGGCTGCCTACCGACACACCACGCATGCGGCCTGTGGGGCAGGCAGAGCGGGGAGCCAGCCAGTGCCTCCGGAGTCATAGAATTTGGCTCTGGCACAACCCTGGGAGGGGTGAGGTCTAGCCTCCCTGGCCCATGCTGGGCTGCCTTTGGTAAGTTCCTCTCCCTCTCTGGGCCTTGGTGGCTCCATGGGGAAGTGGAAGCAGCCTCCTGCTGGGGACATCAGCCTTCAGGCCCAGGGCCAGGGAGGAGGCATTGCTCACAGTCTGAGGCCAGGTTGGGACACAGGTCTCAGCAGAGGAAGAGGGGTTTCCCCCTGGGTAGTGTCCCCTCCCACAGTGCTCTCCTGCCTTAGAGAAGGTGTTTGCTGCAGAGGAAAAAGCAGGCAGGGGGCACAGGGCCCCCAAGCTAAGCTCAAACGTCACCATGGTGTTGCTATCCACCCACCCGTCCATCCATCCATCCATCCACCATCCACCCACCCATCCATCCACCATCCACCCACCCATCCATCCATCCATCCATCCACCATCCACCCACCCATCCATCCATCCATCCATCCATCCACCATCCACCCACCCATCCATCCATCCACCATCCACCCATCCATCCATCCATCCATCCACCATCCATCCACCATCCATCCATCCATCCACCCATCCATCCATCCATCCATCCACCCACCTATCCATCCACCATCCATCCATCCACCCATCCATCTATCCATCTACCCATCCATCCATCCACCATCCATCCATCCACCCATCCATCTATCCACCTACCCATCTATCCATCCACCCATCCATCCACCCATCCACCCACCCATCCATCCACCATCCACCCATCCATCCATCCATCCCTACCACACATCAACCTCCACCCACCCATCCATCCATCCATTGATCCACCATCTACCATTTGTTTGTCATCCACCATCCATCTACCCATCCATCTACAACCCACCCACCCACCCACCCACTCACCCATCCACCCATCCATCATCCATCCATTCATCCATCCAACATCCATCCATTCATATGTCCATACCTCATCCTGTCATTCATCAATTATTTTTTGAGTGTCTACTGTGTGTTGGACCCCTCTCTGACCTAGGATGGCATGGGGAGATGGAGATGGAGGACAATTTACCAAGATAATAAGACATGGTTTCTATTTTTGAAAACAATCATCCTTTTGTAAAGAGCCCATCTTCTTGGGTGAAAAGCCCATAGTCTTGAAAGGAGGTAGGTGGCCAGTGTGGACAATGCTCTCACAGTCAACCCACATTGGGGAGACTATTTTCTTGACCTCTCTCAGGATCCACCTCCTTTTTTCTCTGGCTACTCATTCTTTTGCCCCAACGGTGGCCCCTCCAACTGGAAGCTGTATTTGACTTCCTTCCTAAAGCTCAAACTTATGACTGCATTTCCCCTTCCCTGAGGGCCATTCATATTCATTTTCTTTGACATTATAATCACTGTTATCAATCACAAGAATAAATCAGCAACTGACTGTCTTTGGCCCAGCCTTGAGATCCCCACGCCCCTGCGGGGGCCCTTCTGTCTCTTTCGAGCTGGGGGCAGCTCAGCTCAGCGGAACCCACTCCTGCCCCCCCAGCCCAGCTTGGTGGCACTCAGTCCCACGGGGTCGGGCCCCGTCCGGCAAGTAACAGGGGCGGCCACGGCTGCAAGCGCGGCGCTCCTGCGGCTGCGGGCACCCAGCAGCCATGAGCTCATCCCAAGTCCCCCTTGTTTGCTGCTCTGGGGCTAAGCAGGGGAAGGCCACCGCGCCGCCCAGGGCCCTGTTGCAGAAAGGACAGGTGGATCGAGGGCCACACCTGACCTGGAGGTCATGACGACAGGGAGAGTATGTTCAGCTGCTTGGGTCACCCACATGTCTGGTGGGCACGCTGCGGGGCCCAGGGTGCTGGGGGCCTCGGAGGGAGGCCAATAGGGACGGCACCCCAGGCTTGGTCTCTGTCCTCAGGCACTCTGTCTCTCTCTGACCCTGGTTTGAGCTGGAGGTGACAGGCCTGGAGGAGCCGGGGCCAGGACCCCTTTCCTGTAGCTAGCACCGTTTCCGTGACCCTAGGATCAATTAAACCGAAAGGCCTCGCACCTCTGAGGAGTTAAAGTGCTTTTAAGAGGCGATTATGCAGAATTGTGTCATTATTGCTTCCTGAGTGCTCTGCCCTTTCCTTGCCCTGACCCGATGAAATTATTTCTCTGCTCCCAATCAGAGAGAGGGGCTGTTGCCTCCCCAATTGCAGGCGCTGCAACCCCGGCCTTCTGTTCCCCGGCCAGTGCTCACCAGATGTGAGGAGAGGGGCTGCCCGGCCAGCTGCCAGCAGTTCTCCCTGGGGGAGATCGCCCCCTCCCCAGTTGTCTGGGCAGTGGAAGCTCCCAGCCCCCGAGCTGTCAGGCTCACTCACTGACTTCTTGATTGGTTATTCACTCGGTAAACATTGTGCAGGAACTCTTCCTGGCCTGTGCAGTTTGGGCCTGGCGGTACGGGGAGGGGCCGTCCAGCCTACGGGGGCCGCAGGAGTCGTGGGATGGTGGAGAGAGGGGTTCACGAGGCTCAGAGCCCACCCCGGCTGGTTTCTGCTTCAGGATATGCGGGGGGCGCCTCAAAGGGGCCTCTCACGGGGGCCGCCCTGGTCACCCCAAGGGGAGGGGTCGTCTCCACAGTGGTGGCTGTGAGCGCCTGACTTCAGGGTAGACCCCACCTGTCATGCTGCGAGTGCTCAGCAAACCTGAGGCTCTGACAGCAGCAGGAAGCCGGAAACGGGTTTGGCGACCGGAACCTGCTTCAGCCTGGAGCAGCTTTCTTCGCGGGCTTCTCCCCTGCTCACCCCCCGCCCCCACGCCTCTGCCTGCAGCCCGACACCCTCCCCTCCGGTCCTGCCATCCCTGCCCGGCGCTCCGCCCTCGCTGACAGGGCTGAGAGCCCTGGACCTCCGCCCCCGCCCCGTCTGGGGCGACGGTCAGAGGACCCGGAGCTGGCTCCGGGCTGCTCTTTCTCTCGTGACCCCCCACTCCGGCTGATGCCGTAGTTGCACCTGCTTCCCTCGCCGCCCCCACCTGGCCCCAGCCGCGGTCGCCCCTGCCGGCCTGCTGAAACAGGCAGACTCATCCCTCCCTGCCGGGACCCGCCCGCGGCCCTGCGCTCGGAGCTCAGAGTGGCCTCTGGGGGTCTGGGGCCACCTCGTCTGAACCCAGGACCCCGTGCGTTCTGCTCCAGCCCAGCGGTCCTCCTGGCCGCCGCGGGGTCAGACTGGGCACGACCCCACCTGGGCTGCAGATGGCTCTGCTGCCTGCCCCCCTCCCCAGGGTTGTCCACACCCCCCGGCCTGCCCCCTGCCTCTCACCCTTAGTTTCGGACAGAGCTTCCCTGAGCGAACATATGGCTGCATGGTCTGGCGCCGTCCCATGGGCCCGGCAGGGTGGTGGGGGGACGGCAGGGAAGGTCCCAGGCTGTGGGTGTCCGACCCTCTCGTTATCAGGCTGAGGCAGTTGGCGTGGACTCCTCGGGGCCTCACACTGGTAAGTCCCGGGACCTCCCAGGGAACCTCCAGGGGCCCGGAGTGTGGAATCTCCCAGAACCCGGCAAAGCCTGACGGGCTGCGTGCCTGCACCTGCGGACACCGGGCCCCCGCCGGACGCACTGCTCTGTGGGGGCAGCTTGGGGGCCCGGAGGAACATGCCGGAAGGGAAGACACATGCCACCGTCCTCTCGCCACGTGGGGCTTCCTGGGACACAGGGGCTGGGAGATGAGGGACACCGGCCCGCCAGCTGGAATCTAATTCAGGAAAGAGCTTCCCGCTTCCCAGGTCTGTTCCAGAATCCGGGTGGGTGCCGTCCTCTGAGATGAGTAGACGCTGGGTGGCCCCACGTGGAGGGCACGGGGGAGGGATTCCCGCAGCGGGTGGCAGAAGAGACATGAGATCACGGGGCTTGGCTCTGCTTATGGTCCCGAGCGATCACCAGGGGCTGTGAATCCTGGGAGTGGGGAGCAGGTTTCTCCCGGCCTAGTTATTCCCAAGTGGCCAGTGATGACGGGGCTCATGGGATCGCTCGGAAGTTTTCCCACACGGCTGCACGCAGACCGCGTGCCCAGACCGCTGCCAAGCCCGGCCCTGAGCCCAGGGCGCTGCCACAATCTTCGGCGCACCCTCGGCCCTGGGGGGCAGGCTCTGGGGCCGTGCTGGGCAAACGTCCCCCAGTGAGGGTCCGCTGGGCGCAGAGTGGTTCTTGTCAGGGCGTGGGGGCTGCGGGGCGGGGCCAAAGGAGGGGAGGGTGAGGCGGGCCCCCCAATAGGCTCTGCAGCCCTGAGCCTTATGCACGCTCAGGGCCCTGTGAGGGTGGAGGTGCAGGGACACTCCTGGGGTCGCCGCGGCTGCAGGGGGCGGGGCCCCGGGTCGGACACCGGATTCCGCGGGTCTCCAGGACCTGAGCAGTGTCTGCGTGGAGACATGCCCTCTTCTGTCTCCTCGTGGGAGTCTGCGGGGCTCTTCTCCACTGTCCCCTGCCTGCCTGCCTGTGACAGTAAACACTGTTTGGATCCAAAGCAAATTGGCTCTAATTAAGCAGATTACAGCTTGAAGGAGCCAGTGGAAAGGACGGTTCTTCCCGAGAGGGTGGGGGCAGGGCCTAATTAGTGTGGCAGCCACGCAGCCCCGGCGTCCCGCGTGCCGTCCTCCTGCGGGGAGCACCCCCAAACTCAAGACCCACCTTCACACACTGTGCGGCGGGGCCCGGAGCAGGCTGTCGGGGGTGCCTTGAGCCGGGACTCGGGGTGCATGGGACAGAGCCCGCTCGCTGTGGCCATGCTTTGGGATGGATGGAGATAGCGTCTCCATCTCCGTAGAGGCCATCAATGTCACTGTGACTGTTGTCATGAGTACCAGCAAGCCTGGGAGCTACACCATTGTTGCTGACACTGCCTCCACTGTCACTGTGGACCCCACCACCTCCTCCACCGTCACCGTGGGTACCACCACTACCTCCACTGTCACCGTGGGCACCACCACCTCCTCCACCGTCACCATGGTCACCACCACCTCCTCCACCGTCACCATGGTCACCACCACCTCCTCCACCGTCACCATGGTCACCACCACCTCCTCCAC